>CM061223.1:100058237-100243237 GCA_030844895.1 Ambrosia x helenae
TGTGGGGTACCAGGTTCTACCCCTCCATAGAGCTATCACAGTCCGTCCACCAAATTATGTGAGGGGTTCCCTCAAATTATATGGGGTAGTGTGAGTGGTTGTGAGTGAAGAAGAGATAAAATATTTGATGAAAGCACTGTTCACCTCTATATTTGAAAAGCTACTATTCACCCCTATATATATTTTAATACTATTGTAAGTGGTTGTGAGTGAAGAGAGAGAAAATATAATGATAAAAGTATGAAAATTTATTATTATATTAATTAGGAGAGAGAAAATTTAGAGTGAAGTGATTTTTTTGTGTAATTTAACGAAGAGGAATTAATGAACGGGGCGAAATACTCTTAAAGGCTATCTTTGCCATTGCCCATGTGGGATCATATTTTAAATAAAAAAACAATGTGAGGTAAAAAATATTAAATAAATGTAAAAGTATGTGATAAAATAAGGTTTGTAGAGGTAACGTGTTGTGGGAAAAACGAAGGGAATGGAGTTTTGGATTTTGTCAATGAACTTAAATCAAAATCATAGTAAATACCCAAACAAAATATGTTTTCGATGAATACAAATGTAAAAGTATGTGATAAACTGTTTACTTTGAATTAAAGTAATAAAGAGTGGGGCTCAAGACTCAAGCCCTATAAAATAGGAGAAGTTGATGGGCTTGAGTTTTAAGTATTCTCAGTTTATCTTAAAAAACAAAACAAAAACAAAATCTTCACCCTCAGCCCCTCCTGCCCCCATGCCCGGTCCAAAACGCACGCTAAGGGGGCCACGCCGGCTCCCACGTCATAGTGGGTTGGTGTTTGGGACGTGAGTGAGCTTTCCACGCTCAAACACACGATCCACTCCCCTTGCTCTAACTTTTGTATCGCCCAGGTAGCTACTGGCTTAACGGGCATCTTGGGTGATATTATTGTATGGTGGGGGTGTTATAATAAATAGGGGTGAGCATTTCATGGTTCGGACCCACAAGAACCTTGGACCCGAACCTTTTTAAATATATGGGTCGGTTTCCGGTTCTAGATTTATATGAATTATCGGTTTCGGGTCGGGTCGGTTTCAAACCCACGGTTCTTATATAAGAACCACAAGAACCGTTTGTATTTTAATTAAAAAATAAAAAAAAATCTTTTTTAGTCTTTTAACTATTCGTTTTTACGTTTTATTGTAATCGATTTCATGTAATGTTAATACAATATTAAAAATATTATTTATAATAATAACAATGTATTTTTCTTGAAATATTTTTCGGCTTAATGGATATGCATAGATGTGATATATTATATAATATATATTATATCCAAATTTGAAGTACATATTTATATATGTCGCTCTGATGTGTGTGTATTTATTATGTATACATAACAATTCACATAATGTTTCTAGTGATGAGAATGACAAAATTGTTATGAAAACATAAGTCGAGAAACGAAAAGTGACTTAAAAAGGAAACTCATTGGCTATTGTTAGATTGTCCGTTGTGGAAGCGCGAGCAGCACGACGCGAATGAGGTTTCAGCGCCCGTGCTCATCCCCAGCCACAACAGCCCCACGCGAACAGTCCCGGCGCGAGCAAAAGCGATGGTGGTCGCGTGGGTTAACGGGAAAAAGTGACCTTTGGTCGTGTCGTTGCTCACCCCCGGCCACAATGGGGTCAAGTGACTGGATTACTTGATAGTCACGTCGGTGGCTCGCGCCAGTTCGGTCACACGTCCACAAAGGACGACCTTAGAACCATATGGAGGAATTCTTTTACGAGTATGGTAAAAGAATAGGAAGATGCAAATCCTCTAAAAGTGGCTATTACATTAAAAGGTTATAGAGGGTCAGACCCTTTTACCCGATCCATCAGAACCTTTAGGACTCGGAACCACATAGCCTTTTAAGGTTCGGTTCTTGGTTCCTAATTTCAACAATAAAAGGGTATATGGTTCTGGTGGGTCCGGATCGGGTCGGGTCAGTTCCCCACCCTTTGCGCAGCATATGTTCAGTTTGTTTGTTAATAATAATAATAATAATAATAATAATAATAATAATAATAATAATAATAATAATAATAATAACCACAACTTTTCTAGAAGAACATTTCACGTATTTATTATTTCAAAGTTTTGAATTTTACATATGTTGTGGTATAAATATGGTGGTCATGTGGGTTTAGCCTGTGGGGTACAAAAATGTAGTTGGTTCTATTATTATTTAATACTTTGTTGAAAATGTTATGATAAAACGCGTTGATGATAAAACGCGTTGAAATACTTAGGCTATGGGGTATACTCTAACATTTGAGGTGTTAACAGTGACATGGCATGTTAACCGATGATGTACACCACTCCCCCCTTGTGTTAAGGGGCGTTAAAAGGATTATATGTTAACATGTTAACATAGTGTTAAAAAATTTAATTAATTTTGTTTCCTTTTTTAAACCACTAAAACAATAGTTTTAGATGGAGTTTATAGACTTAAACCATTTTTTGAGGTGATGTGGAGTGAAATAGGAGAAAGTGAGTGATATGGAACCTATGTGGAGTTAAGGAGGGTTAAGTATACCCCAAGGCCTTACAAGCAGGAAATGCAAGAAAAAAGAGACGAAAGGGGTAGTTATTGCTCGAAAAAATAAAATGTAGGAAATTTCAAAGATAATTCTTTCGCATTACATTATATCTATAAATTGTTAACAAAGAGAGCCAGCAACCACACACAACTTCTCTTTTAAAACTCAAAAATGGATCCAACTTCTTCATCATCATCTCTCTCTTCCAAGAGGAAATGGCATCAAGATTCTTCCAACGATGAACCCTGTTGTAAAAAGCCAAAGAATGATGTGTTCTTAAATTATTCGTTTGAAGACATCGGCAACAATTTCATAGGCCACCTCAAGGGAGCATTCGATCGCAACAGTTATACTATATCTGACCACACCATGGTCCCTGTAGGCCGAGATACGCGTTTAGAGTCGTTGAAAGCTATTCATGAATCTGAGATTTTTGTTGTAGTATTTTCGAAAAAGTATGCTTCTTGTGTAAGGTGTCTGAATGAGTTGGTTGATATTATGGATTGCTTAGACAAGTTTGAAGATAGGAAAGTTTTTCCAATATTTTATAAGGTGGAACCGTATGATGTTAAAAGTCAACAAGGTTCTTTTATGAAAGCTATTCATGCTCACGAGACCCTTGTAGATCCAGAGACAATTCAAATATGGAAGGAAACCCTGAAAAAAGTTTGTCAGATTTCTGGTCTAACCTTGCAAAATGGGTAAATTTTCTCACCCTTTCTTTAATTGTTATAAATATTTAATACTTCTAGGTAGTAGTTCGAGTTTTGTAGATCGGGGTGCTATGAAAGATTGTGTCAAAACGTAATCAAACTAATTATAATGCCATAGTTTGTTGACCGGTTCGGTTATGAAATGGGTAATTATGGTATTGGTTTGGGGTCTTTTGATTTACTCATACTTTTAAGTTTTCTATAAAAATCCAGGTCACCCTAGTCTATATTTTCCAAGTGATTGTTAAAAAAGAAAGAAAAAAAATACCTTAACATGGCTATATTTGTTTGCCAATGATCTCCAGCTCAGCTGGTTTGAGGTAGGGTGGGTTTTCCCTTAGGGGTTTCCATCCTGGGGGGAGGTCACAGGTTCAAACCATGCACACCACAAAAAAATTCCCCGTGACGGTTTGAGCTTAGGCAAGGAGGACACAAGTGCGTGAGTAGGGATTCGAACTTGAGACTAATAGGTTAGGGTTGTATAAGGATTTCCATTGATCTAAACCTTTCAAAAAAAAACATGGCTATATTTGTAACCTATTATCGTGGTAATTAATTACACACGATTAAAATATTAAATGAACGTTGAATGACAATAACAAAAAAAAAAAAAAAGTTTTAGCAACTTCAATGAGAAACATTGGAAAGTTAAAAAGTTTTTTTTTTCTCAAAAACTGTAGGTTGAAACAAAAATATTTATTAAAATGATACTATTTGCTTAATTGGGTATTTTCTTCTAAATAATAATTAAAAAAAAACAAACAAACCCACCACTCCATTTTACAATGGGTGATACTATCTACACAACCAACAAAAAACCCTAAACAACCTTAGGACGGGTCGTCGAGGCCTAGATGGGCCGTTAAGAAAAATTAGGGTTTAAGGACGGGGCGTCCAGGCCTTGACGGGCCGTTTGTTTACAGAAAAGACAAAACTGACGGGCCGTCGAGGCCCAGACGGCCCGTAAAAGTACGAGGTACGAGGTGATCAGTCTGAACTCCTGCAAAAGCAGGCAGTTCAGACTGAAAAGTCTGAAAAAGGTACTTATGGACGGGCCGTCCAGGCCCCGACGGCCCGTTGAAACGTGTTAGGTTAGGGCATTTAATCCCATTTTTTAGACTGAAAAGTCTGAAAAAGGTACTTATGGATTGCCTTGTTCCTGTCAATTGCAATTGTTTGATACGAAAGGTAACAACATTTTTTAGACTTATTATAAATGTTTGAAGCGTTTTTGTAGACGACTTGTGTTGTCTGGTTCGTACAAAAACAGAGGAAACTCTGCCAAATTTTTATAAAATTATTGATTTGTTGTTGTTGTGATTGAATATATATATCAGATACACGAGTGTCACTGGCTGATATCGACGTCTTCTGGACACGACTTGACTTTATAAAAAACCAAACATTTATAAAAAACCAAATATCTATAAAAACCAAACATTCAAACCCATTTTAAACATCCACACTACACTTACACTTATAAAAAAACAAAATAATCATCACCTAATCATTGCCAATGATTACCAATGATTGGATTGGATTTAAACCATTAGACGGGCCGTCTGGGCCTGGACGGCCCGTCCTTTTGCCTTTAGACGGGCCGTCTGGGCCTCGACAGCCCGTCCGTTTGCCTTTTTGGCCCTCAACGGGCTGTCCAGGCCTCGACGACCCGTTGAGGGGTTGTGCAAATAAAAACCCTAGTTGTGCAAATAACCGGACCCTTTACAATTTAGAGCCTCTTTTCTTCTCCGACCTTTGTCTACTTTTTCTGGATAATTAAACCAGAGTTTCCTCATCGGTAACCAAACTTTACATCAGCACTCGCGACATAGGCAACATCATGGGCCATCTCCATCCCGTCTCACCATTGACCCACTAGTGGAGCAAGGAGGCATCCTAATCACCGTTACGCAATATCCAGATGTTAGTGAGGTTTTTCTCTCCACCATTGCCACTTGCAATGGGTGAGATACTTGTTTGGTATGGTGGGCATATGTCACCTTCCATCCCACAAGGAAGGGTACACATTTTTTGGATGGAGCAAGTTGAATTAAAACAACCTTGAAAACCAAGTAAGGAGCTATGAAGTCTATTGGAAAATGAAGAAAGAAATGATAGAAATCACATAGACACGTATAGTAGTTAAGTGTTAGGACCCCGTGCGTTGCATTGAGACCACCAAATCGAATGAAAGCAGACATAAGAATGTTTAACCACGCACGTTCGTTGTAGCGTGTTAACGCGTAATAATTATACCGAAACGTAAAACATTTAAAAGAATAACTACGTCGAGTTTAGCCAACGCTTAAAATCGTTGAACCACATACACGCGTTACAAAGCGTTAACCGACAATAGTTGAACTATTAGACAATTAAATTGAGGGCAATACACGTAACTATTGTTTTCGCCTTAGTTTTTTTGTTTTCTAAATGTCCTCCGATTTATCATATCATTAATTTGTGCCCCCGTTAAAAAAGTTTCTCGATCCACCATTGATCACCTATAACTATCTCCTACCCCTTACAAATAAAAAAGAAACGAGTAAACTGTCATTTTCGTCGCTGTGGTTTAGCCACTTTTGCTACTTTCATCCAAAAAGTTTTTTTTATCACATTTGGGTCCTTATGATTTCAATTTTTTTGTTGTTTTCATCCCCCTCACTAACTCCATCCAATTATTAGCGTTAAATGGGGGGCTTTATGTCAGTTTACTTAATGTACAAGTAATGAAAACAAACGGAAAAATAAATAAATTATATCCCCTTTTCATCAACCCTAATCCACCACTCTGCTCCTCCATCCACCATCGCCACCGTCATTTTAATGTGGCCTTCCGCTGGCAAATATCTCCATTTGTATTTCTTCATCAGGTCAAAATAATATCACCGTCAATCGCCACTGGTTTGAATTCAGAACCAAATTAATGCATCAAGATTCATCAACGCTTACGACCAAAGGCAATACTCTTTGTGATATCCCGATTACGGCATACACAAAACACTCTACAAACTCAAGCAAACATGCATCACCGGTGTGCACCTACACCGTCACCGCCGCTGCCCATGACAACATCACATCCGCTTCCATCGATGCCGAAATCAAAACTGTAACCCTCTGTTGATTACTGATTTGTTTATAATCTTGAGATGGAATGTTTGAATTTCGATCTGGTGCGTAAACTAACGAGGATTTGTTGATTTAAAACCGATTGGTGATGATTTTTGAAGCATTTTAAGTTGAATTATGAAAGAGAGTGTTTGGGATTTGCCTATTTAACTCTAGAAGTGTTTTTTTTTTTTTTTTCAAAAGTGCTTATTGACTTATTACTTTTTAAAAATGATTTTTTAAAAGAAAAAGTGTTTGGATTAGCTTTTGTGGTGGGAAAAGCCAATAAGTCAATAAGTTATTTTTAAAAACTGTTTGATTTAGCTTATTGTGAATATTGGTTGTATGGGTTGGTAGATTTGTCATAATTATTCAAAAAGTCATAAGCCAAAATAAAAAACAGGATTTGTGACTTCTTAAAAACAGTTTTTCAACCTATACCAAAAAAACAAAACAGAAAGTGCTTCTGTCATAGCAAAACAAAAAAAACAATAAATTATTAAGCTATTTTTCAACTCAATCTCAAACACCCTCGAAAACAAAATTGGAAAAAAAGAAAATCAAGCTATTGGCTGCAGGAAAGAATGGAAGGCATTATGGCAAAATCTTTCCATTTTATATTTGGTTTTGTCTTCCAATTCCATCATGTAGAATTTAGTTTAAAAAAATCAATTGTATCTGCTTTTATTTTTTGTTGAGTTTTTAACCTGTGTATTTTGCTTAAAAACTTATACGTCGAGTAAAATAACAAAAATACCCCTCGTCTAACGATCGTTTAATCTTCCATTTATGCCCTTTTGAGTAAAAAATAAAAATAAAAAATTCAATTAGATGTGTGATATAAATTGGTTTTCATAATTCTCAATTATAACATTAGTTCTCATTTGAACATAATCGTTTATATATATATATATATATATAATAAAGCGATTGGGGTATGGACACCTGTCATTTGGTGAGGTCATCCCCACCCTTGAATTCCCGCAAAAAAAAAAAAAAAAGATTATATATAACCCAATATTTATTAATTTGTAATCTTTATCTTTATTATTACTTTACTATATTAGAAAATAAAATCTTGTGATTATCTCAATCCTATCTTATATGAAATAATATTAGTAAATTATAATTTCATGTTTATCTCTTATTTATTTAATATTTATTCTCTTAACTAATTCTTTTATATGTATATCATCTCTTTAATATACATTTTCTTTCTTATTCATATTATTAAAATTGTTGCTTTCTCAATTATAGTACATTAATTTCTACGTTACATTGTAACTTATATTTTGTCACTTCATATTAGATTTGTATATCTTGGGAACTCCTGAGATATAACATATTATATATATATATATGTGTGTGTGTGTATGTGTGTGTGTGTGTATATATATATAGGTTTAGGTTCCTGTATAAAGGACATATTTCGTGAGAAGTGTGAGAAGGATTAAGAATTGCATGTATATGCATCATGTTTTGGATTTAGGAATGATGTTTTAGGTTGTTTTAACTTGAAAAAGTCCAAACACAACAATTTAAAACACAATGCAATGTATTATAGTCATTCAATTTTAAAAAAACAGCTAAACACACGACTTAACACTTAAAACACACTGCTTAATGTTCTTAGCATGGTGTTTTAAGTTTTAAGCCTAGAATACATTATTTTCGGTTTTTAATTGTTATGTTTGGTGTTTTTCTAGGCAAAACAATCCAAAACATCGTGACTAAGTTCAAGAAATGATGTCTACATATCAATTTTTAATCCTTCTCACACTTCTCACGAAATATGACCTTTTTACATGAACCTCACTCTTTTATATATATATATATATATATATATATATATATATTATAGGCCAATTATAAAATGAAAACCCTCTTGAGTTGAGAAAACCTTGGAAACCCATGTAAAAAATTGTTATTTTTTTTTGAAAAAAATAACCAATGTAAAATACATGTTTTTAAGTGTTTTGGGCCAAAAAAATAAAAAAAGCGCCGAATGGATTTTTTTAAAAAAAATAAACAAAGCTGCGAAAACATATGTTTTTTTAGCTAAAAAAACAGTAAATAGCTGAAAACATATGTTTTTTTAGCAACTTTGTTTATTTTTTAAAAAAAAATCCCATCGGCGCTTTTGTTATTTTTTTTTGCCCAAAATGCTTAAAAACATGCATTTTACGTTGGTTATTTTTTTCAAAAAAAATAATGGTCTTTTACATGGGTTTCCAAAGGTTTTCTCAACTCAAGAGGGTTTCCAAAATATTATTTCCCTATATATAGGTCAATTATAAAATGAAAACCCGCTTGAGTTGAGAAAACCTTCGAAAACCCATGTAAAAAAAAACATTTTTTTTCTTTGAAAAAAATAACCAATGTAAAATACATGTTTGTAAGCGTTTTGGACCAAAAAAAAAAAAAGCGCCGATGGAATTTCTTTAAAAAAAATAAACAAAGTTGCTAAAAACATAGGTAAATAGCGGAAAACATATGTTTTTTAGAAACTTTGTTTATTTTTTAAAAAAAATCCCATCGGCGCTTTTGTTATTTTTTTGCCCAAAATGCTTAAAAACATATATTTTACATTGGTTATTTTTTTTCAAAAAAAAAATAATGGTTTTTTACATGGGTTTTCAAAGGTTTTCTCAACTTAAGAAGGTTTCCAAAATATCATTTCCCTATATATATATATATATAGAGAGAGAGAGAGAGAGAGAATATTTTAGTGTAGTCAATCTTTAATATATTAGCTTCGAAGATTGTTACTAAATCTTTTATGCAAAAAAAAGTTCAAGCCAAAAATCCAATTTAGGCCTTGGAATAAGTTCGCTATCAAAGACACATGGAATAAATTTCTCACTATGATTTCACAGGGAAGAGACAGAATTCCTACAAAAAATTGTTGAAGAATTTGCAATGATGAGAAGTCCAGAAGTGTTGCATGTTACAGAGCACCCTGTTGGCATAGAATCTCGTACAGAAGAACTAATCTCAACACTAAGGTTAGACTACAAAGATCATGTTATAATTGTTGGAGTTTCTGGAATTAGCGGAATAGGTAAGACCACTATTGTCAAAGAGGCTTATAATAGAATTGCTGCAAAGTTCAGTGTTAGATGTTTTCTTGCAAATATCCATGACCTCTGTCAGGTTCCAAGCTGGAAGGTTGATTTACCAAAGGTGTTCATATCTTGTCTAACCCGAAATCATAAGTTTTCAATCATGGGTGATCATAATGACTACGTTACTAAAATAAAAAGGTTGGTAAGTCATCAAAAGGCTCTAATTGTTCTGGATGACGTTGATAACTTTCGGCAGCTAGAAACATTAGGTATTAATCCCGAGTGGTTCTGTAAAGGAAGTCGAATAATCATTATAACAAGAGATAAACGTTCCTTTGGTAACATACCGTATGCATCTGACAGTAACATACTATATGCATCCTATGTTACAAGGTTGTTGAATAGAAGGGAGTCTTTTAAACTCTTCACTCAACTTATAGCTGCAGCTGTAGACACAGAGTTCAAAGAAGAAGTTGTCAGTCATGCTAGAGGCATTCCCTTGGTCCTTAAGGTTTGGAGCCACCATTTCAAACAGTGTGCAAAGGAAGAACATCCAAGTGAATTGGAAAAATTAAAAATAATTCCACATGGTGATATTCATGAGAAGCTTAAGATGAGCTATGATCCACTTACTAATAGAGCCAAAAAGTTATTTCTGGATCTTGCTTGTTTCTTTGTAGATCAAAGATTATATTTTTGTTCTATAAATTCTGTTGTGAAAGTATTACAGGATGAAGAGAGAGCATTCTTCCCAGATGTTGAATTTCGTTTTTTAGTTGATAGAAGTCTAGTTGAAAAAGAAACAGTCGGCTATGAGTGGTCGATGCCTTGGGCAATTAGGGAAATGGCTAAAGAAATTGTACGACAAGAAAATGAAGATGAGCCAGGAAAACGCACTAGATTATGGATGAAAAGTGATGTGATGCGCGTATTGACTGAATGTTCGGTGTGTTATTATTGTGTTTAAAGTTATATAAAGCATGTACATTGGCTTAACACTCAAATAGCATACTGAAAAAGCATCTACCATTATCCATTTTCCTTTGTATACTTACAGGGAACTAAATCGGTAGAAAGCATTCATTTGGTGATACGTGATGATGAAGAAAATGTGATCGTTCAAGTAGAGGCGTTAAGAAATATGAGCAATTTGAGGTTGCTTCGTATCGATAATGGTGCATTATTTGAGCCAAGAAGAGGTCAAATATTTTGGAGTGGTAGTTCCCATGATGAAATGGCATCTCCCTTGTCTTTTTGTAAGTTGCAATGCATGCGGTGGTTTGAGTTACCTTTCAAAAGCTTCAACCATATTGACATGGCTAATGTGGTGATTATAAGAGTTCAATACAGCAATTTGGAAATACTCTGGGAAGGAATGAAGGTATGAGTTTGTTTATTTAATTTCTAATGTTCCAATTAATAACACAGCATTCAATAACATAAATGACAAGTCGCGTCAACATCTTACTGTCTTAGATGGTGATTAATTTGAGACTTTCTAACTCCAACTAACTAAACTATATAATTAAGTACTAAAAAGGTGTTGGCGCGACATGGCATAAAACAAGAACACTGCTAGGGTGTGCATGGTTCGATCGGTTCGGTTATTATCCTCAACTGAAGCCGAAACCGTAGTCATCGGTTAGTTTATTTTATTAACCAATCAATTTTTGGTTAATCACTTCGGTTTATTCTATTAGATTGACATTTTTTTATCCAGTTCGTTAGAACCAAACTAGGGCTAAAACTTTTGCTTAGAAATATATGAAATTGATGTATAAATACATGACGGATGTATAAATATATGAAAAAAAAATATAAATACATAAAATAGATGTATAAAATATGAAATCCATTGACTAGAGGTATTTCATATATTATACCTTCATTTCATGTATTTAACTTTGAAGTGTTTTGTCTTTTAAATGCTAAAGTATCAAAACTCAAAGGGCTAAAGGTGTAACATATCGTTGTCACAATTCAATTCCAATTTGAATTGTGTGGTGCGTATTGATCGGCGCATAATATGTTTGATTTTTAGTCAAAAATGAGAGGAAGAAAAGTTGGTGAAGAAACTTTACACCAAACAAGATTAGGGGTGTACACTCCGGCTTGTAACTCGCTCGAATTTCATTTGAAAAAAGCTTGATTCGAAAAAGCTCGTTTTGGTATCGAGCCGAGTCGAGCCGGCTCGATTACAAATCGAGTCGAGCTCCAGCTAGGGGTCTTGGCTCGTGGCTCGGCTCGGTGGCTCGGTTTGTGGCTTGATAAACATCTTTTATATACTTACTAATACTTTGAATTAATCAATAAAATTTGAAAAATAATAGAACAAAAACACAAATTATACAAATAATATTTTCAGTATGCGTTTCATTCATTAAAATATTAGAAAAATAAAAAATATACATGTATATGTGTATTTTTATTTTATTTTTTTGTTTTTTATTTTATAAATATTTAAAAAAAATAACGAGCTCGGCTCGAACATTTACAAGCCGAGCTCGAACTCGGCTTTTCAGCTCGACCAAAAAAAATGAGTCGAGCCGAGCTGGCTCGTTTAAGTTCAAGCTCGAGCTCGAGCTCGAGCTTAGCCTGACTCGACTCGGCTTAATTACACCCCTAAAGAAGATCAAGTGTCAGGCGTTCACATTTGTTTTTTTTTTTCCTATAAATAAGGCTTGAAGCACCTCTCTCTAATTGTACCACCATTAAGTATCATCACGAATACACACACTCAAAGCCACATATACAACAGAGATACAAAAATACTCTATGTATATTTTCTAATACTCTAAATTTTGTAACACTGCAAATTATAGTGAGTTGTTTCTAGGCTTCCGCCACCCGTGGTTTTCCCGATTTGGGTTTTCCACGTATATATTACTTTATTTCTATCTAGTGTTTGATTACGCTTGATATATTAATTCTGTTCCGCATCGAACTAATATTATCTATTACTGTTTGGGTCCTTGGGGCGAATTTTCACACTCTTTTACCACAATACTTAAATTCCATATATAGGGTATGGATCATAAGATAACCACTTGCTAATTGAAAACTGTTCTGAACTAAACATTTTCTCTACACAATTTTTTTAATTGTACATATGGGCATGTTTAGAACTACAATGTTTTTCTAAATACATATATGTACAATCATTTCTACGCATAATGTGTAATCATGTGTACATATGTGTATAATCCCGGTACATATGTATACAATCATTTTTAAACACTAATTATACTTTGCTCCCACTATCTTAATTTCCTTAACTTACTCAACTTTTTCTTTTTAATAATAGGTACATTTTATCCCATGTTTTAAGGCAACTATCCCACAATTTCTATTAAGTTGCCTTAAAATTGGGAGAAAAAAATAATTGTTACTTAAATAAGCACAAGTTTAGTGAAACTGAGAGAATTAAAGTGTGATTAGTATTTGAAAGACTAATTTACCCTATTTTAGGGTTATACCTTATACATTAAATTTAAAAAAATTATTAACTTTTGGGTATCTTAAAATGTTTTATAAAATATGTTCTATATAGTATAGATATATGTACAATCTAATAAACCAATATAAGTTTGGACACGTGTCTTTCATTGGAGTCATCTGTTTTTTCCACTTCTTTGTCCTACTTAAGTGTGTATACTTATTATTATTTCTCCTACTTAATTAAGGAAACTTATCTTTTAGTTAAAGATATTATTTGTTTATATGTTACTTAATTATGGATAATTATTTTCCTACTTAAAGATAGTTATTATATTATTAACGAGTTAAGTTTAATATAAAATTAATTATTAATATTTTAAATAAACCATAAACGTTTATTTTTTTACTTAATGGTTGTACATGTTAACAAATTACATTATATTTTACTAGATTATATCCCGGGAACTTTCCGGGATAACAAATCTAATATGAGGTGATAAAATATGTGTTATGATATAACATAGAAATTAATGTACTACAATACGAGAAAACAATAATTTTAATTCTGTGAATAAGAATGAAATTGTATATTAAAAAGAAGATGTATATTTGATGAGGAGCAGAGCCAGAAGCAACCATTACAAAGCGTGATTGAGACGGTAGTACTGAAAGTGTGAGTTTTTTTTTTTTTTTTTTTGGAAATGAGTGGTCTATTATGCTCTAGATGAAAGTAGAATTCTTATTTACTGGTTTGTATAGCACTATGGTACTCGTTGGAAAGATAATATGTGGTGTAATTTTTTTTAAAAAAAATCTCGTATATAAAAGTTATTAACGTTTAAAAATTATGGCGGGAAACATGAGAGAGAAAAGGGTTTTTTGAGGGGAAATAAGAGGGAGGATGACACGTGGCACACCCAAAGAGGAGGATGACCTCATTAAGCGTCATGTCAGCTTTAGTGCTTATTTTATTAATATAGATATAGATATAGATTCTAGTAATATAATACACCGATTTTTTCAACCATAAAAAAATATATCTTTTCTTAAACATAATTTTTTTTTATAAATTATATATAGGGCTGCAAACGAACTGAACTTCAGCGAACACTTCATTTATGTTCGTGAACGTTCGGTAGCATGTTCGTTTAGTTAAACGAACGAACATGAACATAGGCAGTGTTCATTCATTTATGTTCGTGAACGTTCGGTAGCATGTTCGTTTGTGTTCGATAGTTTATTAAGGTTTTTAATTTTTATAATTTTTTAATGTTCTTTTATTTTTATTTATCGTACCCGATAAATAATATATATGAGGTAAATATATGACTATATGGATCAATAAACCGATTTTTTGTATGTAATATATGTTTCCACGTTTCAGCGTTGATGCCCTCCACCTCCGGCGCCCTTCTCCAGTACTAAATATGTTTGGACAGTTAGATTATATTTTAGGTGGATTTAGCTAATGTCTTAATCTATGTGAATTCGATGTTATTCAAAAGTTAATATATGTCCGTTTGTGTTTGTTTCCGTTCATAAACACTTGTTTGCGTTAATTACTGTCCGTTTGTGTTCGTGTGTGTTCATGAAGAAAATTAACAAACGAACATGAACACGAGTGTTTTCTTAACAAATGAACACGAACATAAAATCTCGTTCGGTAAGTGTTTATGAACTGTTCGTGAACACATAATTTCCTTAACAAAGGAACACAAACAAGGGTTTTGTTCGTGTTCATTCAGTTCGTTTGCAGCACTAATTATATATCATTACATTTATCAACCACCCATCTAACACACATGTTTATATAATTCGATATTTACTCTATTATATGTATGTGTATCCAGAATCTCAAGAAGCTAAGAATCCTTGATGTGAGTTATTCCGACCAATTAACGAAGACCGGCGATTTCTACGGACTTGAGAATCTTGAGGAGCTTATCTTTGAAGGTTGCTCAAACCTAAAGGAGTTGCACGGCTCTATTGGCTGCCTTCACAAACTTGCTATCTTGAATTTATCTAGCTGTCGGTTAAAGAAGATCCATTGGGAAATGATAGTCAAGTTATCATCACTTCGAGAACTCTCACTCCCTGCCACCGATGAGGAAATGCATCCATTTGTGTCTACGTTAAAAGAACCTCTGAGCCTTCTCCAACTCCATAATTTGATCACAATAGAAGCAGTTAAATGTCGAAATCTGGCGAGTCTTCCTTCAAACATGTCCGAGTTAAAATCTTTAACAGTCCTCTACTTTTATTTGTGCCCCAAACTTGGATTTGAAGACCCTGAATTTCTCATGAAAATTACAGGCCTAACAAACCTAACAGAATTATCAATGATTGAATGCAGCGTATCTCAAGTACCCGCTGAAATTGGGAATTTGGTGTCATTAAAGAAATTAATCCTTCCAGGAAACCCATTTTGTAGCCTTCCTGATAGCTTAAGCAACCTTTCCCAACTGGTTTACCTCAACATATCTGGTTGTTCAGAGCTACAATTGCTTCCACTTCTTCCATCAAACTTGACATCTATAGAAGCAAAAGAGTGTGAGTCGCTATGTATAATGCCATTTGACAGGATGCAAACAAGTTGTAGTTTTCGTTCTAAAGGGTTCAAGGTATGCAATCCCTCCTAAGCAAATTTTCTAATAAATAGAACTAGCTAGCTCTTTTGCGTATTGTAATTATATATATATATGCGTCCTGCTGCTTGTAACAGGATTCAACCTTCTGTAAACCGTTGGCGATCGCTCTCGATTTGAACGAGGAGATTCCTGGTTTGTATATTTATCGAAACGGAGACGCTTTATCTTTCGTGGCACCGATGCACTTGGACAAGAAAATTTGTGGTATCATATTATACACACAAGACGAATTTGGTGGTGCTATTAAGATTAAGATCTTTAATAAAACAAAAAATACAAGTCAATGCCTAAAAGAAATGTACAATGAATGTTACGAGCAGATCATGTTTTATCCAGTTGACGATACAACACTTGTGGTGGAAGCAGGTGATACTGTGAAACTTAAGTTCAATGGATATCCGGATTCATGTGGGTTACGCTTTATATATGATAGTGATGTGGTGGATTCTAAATTGGTTCTTCAACCTCTAAATGACATCCCATATGAGGCCAATGATTTCAATTTATATTATGATTCGGATTCCCATTCAGATGATGATGACGACGACGACGAATTACAATGAACCAAGTTAAACAAAAAATAAACAGGGCATGTCGCTAACACACCACGTGTGTTGTTTGTGTTTTGAAGGGCAAAGAAGATGCATCACTCGGATACCAAGTTATTTATCAACATAAGACAAAAAATTACAATGTTAACTATAGTTTATATATGCATGTATTTATGTGTATAATAAGTAATTAGTTATGTTATAATTATTAACTTTAGTAAATCGAACAGTTAGAATGAATCGTTGCATTAACCACAGACCATTAAACGGTGTAATCATTCAGTCGCAATGGTTCGCATATGTGGGTATATATATAGAACACATGTGTGGAATGACAAATGTGAGTTACTGAGTTGGTGTTCGGATTGTAACAAAAAAGTATACAGCCTAAATTTATTTATTAATGTTCGAAATTACACATGAGAAACCACACGATCCGTGACTCACAGAGAATCACCTCTGGCTGGAGCTGTTGGAAAGTATTAATCAAGAAATTCGTATTATATCGAAAGTCAACAGAAGAAGAAAAGGCACCAAAATATGGAAGTGTTGTGTCTATGGGTAGCAAAATGGGTAGGTTGGGTGAGTTTGGTTGTTGGGTCAGGATGGGTTTAGGTTATGATGGGTATGGGTCAAGATGGGTAGATTAAAAAAATGGGTTAGGATGAGTTGGGTCAGGATGGGTTTGGGTATGGATAGGTTTGGGTATTGATGGTTTGGATTAAGATAGGTTCACATTAAAATAGATTAAAATTTAAAAAAAAAAATTAAAATAACAATAAAAAAATTAAAAAGTAAATAAAAATAAAAAAAACAAAAATAAACTTAAATATAAAATTTTAGGGGATCTGAAATATTTCATTTTGAACCGGACCGGTTCGACCCTATCGGGCTCGATAACAACCCGGACCGTTACGACCCGGCCGGGCCGGGTAGCGACCAACTCTGTTTCGACCTGACCCGTCATGTAGCGACCTGGACCGTTTCGACCTGGCCGTTTCAACCTGACCCGTCCCGTTTCGACCCGGCCGGGCCCGGTAGCTACCCGAACCGTTTCAACCCGGTCGGGCCCGGTAATGACCCGGACCGTTTCGACCCGACAGGACCGGTAGCGACCCAGACCGTTTCAACTTGACCCGTCCCGTAGCGACCCGGATTGTTTCGACCCGGACCATTTCGACCCGCCCGGGCCCGGTAGCGACCCGACCGTTTCGACCCGACGGGACCGGTAGCGACCCCGACCGTTTCGACCCGACCGGCCCGGTAACGACCCGGACCGTTTCGATCCGACCGGGCCCGGTAACGACCCGGACCATTTCAACCTGACCCGTCCCGTAGCGACCCGAATTGTTTCGACCCAGCCGGGCCCGGTAGCGACCCAGATCGTTTCGACCCGGCCGGGCCCGGTAGCGACCCGGACCGTTTCGACCCGCCCGGGCCCGGTAGCGACCCGGACCGTTTCGACCCGGCCAGGCCCGGTAGGGACCCGAACCGTTTCGACCCGACGGGACCGGCAGCGACCCCGACCGGGCCCGTAACGACTCGGACCGTTTCGACCCGGCCGGGCCCGGTAACGACCCGGACCGTTTCGACCCGACTGGGGCGGTAACAACCTAGACCGTTTCAACCTGACCCGTCCCGTAGCGACCCGGTCGGGCCCGGTAGCGACCCAGACCGTTTCAACCCGACCGGGCCCTGTAACGGCCCAGACCATTTCAACCTGATCCGTCCCGTATCGACCCGGACAGTTTCGACCGGGTCGGGCCCGGTAGCGACGCAGACCGTTTTGACCCGACCGAGCCCGGTAACGACCCAGACCGTTTCAACCTGACCCGTACTGTTTCGACCCGACCGGGCCCGTTAGCGACCCGGACCGTTTTGGCCTGACCGATCCCGTTTGAAACCTGGACCGTTTCGACCCGACCGGGCCTGTCAACGACCAGATTATTTCGAACCGAATGGGCCGGTCAACAACCCAGACCGTTTGGACTCGATTAAGCCTGCTAACGACTCAAACCGTTTCGATGAGGTTGGTCTCGATAACGATTCGTGTTGTTTCGACATGGTCGTCCGTTAACGACCCGAACGGTTTCAAACCGACTAGGTTATCAACAAATGCAAAAGATATAATTTTTTGTTTTTAGTGACATTGATTTTTATGAGGCATCAACGCTTTTGGTGTTGGGTGAGTTTTAATTCAGATTTGTATATGATTATCTAAAAATACCCATCCTGACCCATTTATTTTTTTTGACATACCCATCCTGACCCACTTACTTATTTCCTACAATTAAAATTACCCATCCTAACCCCCTTGAAAATTATACTAAATCCATTTTAACCCACAAAGTCAAATTTTAAACCCAAAACAACCCAAACTCAACTAGATGGGTTGAAATTGCCAGGTCTAGTTGTGTCGGTTAAGATCAGTCATGTCGTTTAGTTTTAGTCGGTTAAGTAACCGTCATTTATCCTATGTATAAATACCCCATATGTATGCTTTATTTGTGTGTGGATAATATTAGTTTGTGTGCATTCTATATACATGAGTCCCTGCATCAATTCTGATGCATACTCCTATCCTATTTCATCTTCATCTATGATTGATCCAAGATCCGAAGGGCCTCAACAGGAGCAAACACATCAAAGAAGAAGTGAAGTAGCCATTGAGCCAACTGTAAGATTTGGTGGGAACACAAATATACTTGACCAAACTAATAAGCTGCAGAGATTCTGAGAAGGAGTTGCACTATACTAGTACACATTCATATTGTTGCAAGATGCGATCCGGTAACCTCTTATGGCGTGAACGACCATGTAAAGATCATAAACATCAATTGTTTTCCTTCTGAACATGGTCGAAATGGGCTTGCTTTCTGTTTCATCAAACTCATCAAAAACCGTTTAACCATATGCTTGAATTTGGTTGTAATCATTTCCTCATGAGTAACACTAGTGTGCGCAACCTTTAAGTAGATACAGGAAAGTCGCCATATCTTCTACACTAGACACACATGTTGGATATGGCGATATGCCAAGATTCCGTTGCCTTTGTTGTTTTCCTTTCTTGTCATATCCTTGCTTGTTTCAAGATCAAGCATTTCAAATGTTTGTGGAGATTCTCGATTTCCCTTCCTTCTTTATTAGTGACATAACAGATTGTGCCTTCAAAGGTGATTTCAAATCCTTGTTGAACAAGTTATTCAACACTTGTAATATTTTAATCAAGACCAGGAACATAAAACACCCTTTCAAAGTTCGTAAAACACTATTACAATTTACTTCTACTTGACCGGTTCCTATGAATAGCATCTTATTTTCTCTTATTCGGGTCTCTACTCCATGTGAATTTTTAAAAGTTAACAATTTTTTCTTATACCCAAAATGTGGATTTTCTTGATCAAACTTATTGATCCATAGTTTGTCCCGTCCTTTATGATTAATACCCTTGATCAGAAACTCCGAATTGGAAACATGGGGCTAACCTACCTTTCGAAAATGCGCAGGCTGTTTGCAGTAGTGACAAACGTGGAACTTGAATAGATATGTTATGTTCTTCAATATATTTTTTCTGAACTGTTCTTTTGCAGCCATGAGTTTCTCTTAAATTGATTGCTCTTCGATTTCCCCCAACCAGCGACTGAAAGTCTTCTTTAGATTGCACTGCAGTGGCGCTTGGATCATTCTCTCAAAGGCCTTCACTATAATTATCTCAACTTGGTCACACAGACCATTGACAAGGGCGGGATTCATCATTCATATGGGACAGATCTGCAGCATTAGAGGCACTGTACACATAAACTGTTGGTTAATCTTGATCGGGTAAGTAGGTTATGGGTCAAGTCGGGTCAGTAATAGAGTCGTAAGAATAAGTCTAATTAGCATGTGTTTAATTCGGTTGTTTAGCACGAGTCGTATGTTTTATATGCAAGATAATAGGGAGTCAGTTATTTACCTATTCCTTGTTAGACATAACATAATTCTTATTTCCATATTATATCATAGTATATCCTAAGTATATATATTATCCTAAGTTTAGTCAAGGGTCATGTTAGTTTGTTAATGAACCGGTATGTCGGTTAGTATCAAAGGGGACACACCCCTTCACAAGTATAAATACCCCAACATTGTATTCATTTGATGTATGTATTGAATCTTTAGTTTTCATATTCTCTCTCAAATATTCCCTCATATAATCCTGCAATCGATCCTGCGATCTACATTTGGCATCAGAGCAATCGGTTATCAAAAGAAGTTCCATTGATTACATAAGATCACGAAGAAGAAAATCAAAGTCTGATCCCCTGTTTCTTGTTTCAAAAACAGAGACAAACGAATTTGATCATCATACGTTGGAACGAATTATTAAAGGCCAAACAGGATTATCAGAAGATCAATACAGAAGCGTATAACCGTTTAAAGATTGAATCAGAACCGAAGAAGAAGTCTCCGGCCAAACTCAATCTTTCCGGCGAGTCACCGGAATCAAGAACATATCGTTTAAACATCAAAGACGGTTATCTCTATCCCTGCCCTATTAGAATATCATAATCGAATACATAAAAACCTTAATCCAAATCAGAAATCAAATTTTTTTTGATACTCTGTTCTCTGTTCTTTGTTCGGCAAACTTTTTTTTCCCCCCAATTTTTTTTTTATAAACAAAACCAAAGTCTTAAACTTCAAATTTTGTTTCCGAACATCACTAAGACATAACAGAATCGTTTTTGCAAAATTTTATCAAGAACATCGAAGTTTATCAAAGGATTAAGTTTTTTTTCTCGGACTCAACACCGAAACGTTTTCTGAAAAAATTCGTATTTGATCATAGTATTATTTGGATAAAGGATCCAAACAGTTATTTTGGAACAAAATTAGTGTTTCATTGAATCTTTTGAAACAAAGTTGTTTCATAAAGATTTTGGGCAGTGGGTCTTACAAAGAAGAAGTAAGAATTGGTTGACTTTTTTTGAAAGTCAAACACACATAAATATAATATTGAGGGATATTATAAAGAAGTTATAATCAGTGAAGATTTCGGTTTTTATCACTGATTCGAAAAATTTATTGAAGTCAGAAAGAGAATTATTTAAACAAAGTGAGTTTGTTTTATAGAGGGTGTTTAAAGATTGAGTGTTATTGAACACTAATCAAATTGTTGGAGGATTAAGTCAAAAGATTGACTTTTAGAAATTGAAAGGAACATTTATTGATAATCAAAACCTATAGAACTACATAAGTTTGACAAAACCTTTTGGTATTATTGTTCAAGGCCTTACAAAATATCAAAAATTTGTTAAACCTATATAGTTTTCTTTTGAATATCAATACCGTTATCAACTTTAAGAAGGGGTCGAAAAATTTGTTTGACAAAAGTGGTTGAACAAAGTTCCTAAAGAAGCGTGGGTAGTCCATATTAGATTTGGACAATAGGGAAGAAAAAGAACAAAAGTCTGCATAAGACGCCCATTAAACCCACAATGACAACGAAGGAGACGATCACGAAGGAGACTCTCACTTTTAGCCTCCAAACACCGATGTTGACATCTACAAATTACACGATTTGGGCTGTTCGTGTTAAAGCAATATTGAGTGCAAATGGTCTTTGGGAAGTAGTGGAACCCACAGAAGGCACGTCAACAGTAGATGTAAAGAAGGATAGGACAGCGATTGCCTATCTCTTCCAGGCAATTCCAGAAGATATGGTGATGCAGGTGGCGTCACATAATACAGCAAAAGAAATTTGGGAAGCATTAAAGACAAGATTTATTGGAATTGACCGAGTCCAGAAAGCAAGACTTCAATCATTACGCACAGAATTTGAGATGATTACAATGAGAGAGACAGAAACCATAGACCAGTTTGTTGGTAGGTTAAATGCGATTAGTACAAAGTCAAAAACCCTAGGAACGACAATTGAAGAGTCGATGTTGATACGAAAATTGCTGGACTCCGTACCAGAAAGGTTCCTACAGATTATTGCATCCATAGAGCAATATTCAGATATAGATTCCATGACGTTAGATGAAGCGCTTGGAAGACTTAAAGCTTATGAGGAACGCCTTAAGTCAAGAGATGAGAAGAAATATGGACCAGCCGGTCAAGAGAAGCTGTTATTTACAAGGCAAGATAGAAGACCTAACAGCAATTACAAGAACTACAATCAGAATCGAGGTAGACAAAACTTTAGGAAGTTCAATAAGAGTCAAAGATATGAGAAGAAGAGCTTTGACAGATATAGCCATCAAGATCAGAGAAGTGATCGAAATCCCACTAAGAATCGTCATGACAACAGTAGTTACAAGCCCAGAAGAGATGGCAGCAATGTAAGATGTTACAATTGCAATGAATTAGGACATATAGCTCCCAGATGTCTTAAACCTCGAAATAAGCAAGAAGAATCTCACCTAGTAATGGAAGAAGAGGATCCCACATTACTTATGGCAGTTGGTGAAGAAAGAAATGTAGTTCTCGAAGAAAAGAAGATAATACCAGAACGCTATCACAATGAAGAAAATGTAAATGAAGTATGGTATTTAGACAATGGCGCAAGCAATCATATGACAGGAAGACGCTCCTATTTCACAGAGTTAGACGAAAAGATAGCAGGCAGCGTAAAATTTGGAGATGGATCGTGTGTTAACATCAAAGGTAAAGGCTCAATAGTACTGGAATGTATCAATGGAGAACAAAGACTAGTCACAGAAGTATACTACATTCCAACACTCCAAAGCAACATCTTAAGCCTCGGGCAAGTTACAGAATCAGGATGTAAAGTAATTATGGAAAATGAACATCTATGGATCTATGACGCCTACAATAACCTATTGATGAAAGTCCCAAGAGCTAAAAACAGACTCTACAAAGTAAAGCTCAGAATAACAAATCCAATTTGTTTACAAGCTACAATAGATACACCTGCATGGCTATGGCATGCACGTATGGGACATGTGAATTTTGATTCACTAAGACAATTGAGCACAAAAGGAATGGCACGTGGATTGCCAAAGATTCAGCACCCATCTCAAGTATGTGATGCATGTATTACGGGAAAGCAAAGCAGACTTCCGTTTCCCTCACAAGCAAGTTTTAGAGCTACAAGACCTCTAGAACTCGTACATGCAGACTTATGTGGACCAATTACACCCACATCATTAGCAGGCAACACCTATTTCTTCCTGATAGTTGACGATTATTCAAGATATATGTGGATCTACATGCTTAAGTCAAAAGATCAAGTTTATGAAAATTTCAAGAAGTTTCTAAGTGAAGCTCAGACAGAGACAAGTCACAAGCTCAAAAGATTAAGAACGGATCGTGGAGGAGAGTTTACTTCTAAAGCTCTTACCGCATATTGTGAGGATAAAGGAATCCTTAGACAGCTTACAGCACCTTACACGCCACAGCAGAATGGTGTAGTAGAAAGAAAGAACCGTTCAGTAATGAGTATGACCAGAAGCATGTTAAAGGCTATGAACGTACCACAGAATTTATGGGCAGAAGCAACACGACAAGCAATTTACATCCAGAATAGGTTACCTACCAAAGCATTAAAGGGAATGACGCCCTACGAAGTAGTAAATGGCAAAGCACCCAATATCAAGCACATTAGAGTATTTGGATGCACAGCATATGCAAAGGTAACAACGCCCTATTTAAAGAAGTTAGAAGACAGAAGCAAGAAAATGGTACATCTAGGAAACGAAAACGGTTCAAAAGCCTATAGATTATATGATCCCATAGAAGAAAAGATACACATTAGTAGAGATGTCCAAATCATAGAAAACGAACCATGGGATTGGAACAACTACTTAAAAGAAGGAAGTAACGACGAACCATCTTGGACAAGATTCGAAGTTTATGGAGATCACGAAAGTGAAGCTGTACAAGAGCAAAGTAATGAGGACAATGAAGATCAAGATAATGAAAGTGATAATGAATTTTTTAGCAGTCCAAACACAGCTACACGAACTCCAATAACAGTTCAAGAAACGCCAACAAGTGATCCAGTAGTTGAGACAAGTACTCAAGAGTTAGAAGACTCACCAGGCTCTCAACATAGACCAGTTCGAGCCCTTAGATCACTTAATGACATCTATGCAGCCACACAACCTCTTAGACCAGAAGAATATGAACATCTATATCTAGCATATGATGAAGAACCTGCAAATTACAAAGAAGCAGCAGAATACCCACAATGGATAGAAGCAATGGAAAGCGAAATAGACTCAATAGAAAAGAACAACACTTGGACACTGACTACACTCCCCTCAAGTCAGAAACCAATAGGTCTAAAATGGGTATTTAAGGTCAAGAGAGACGCAAGTGGACAGATCACCAAATATAAGGCCAGATTAGTAGCAAAAGGATACGTACAACAAGAAGGTATAGACTACAATGAAGTATTTGCACCAGTTGCAAGAATAGAAACAATCAGGCTACTATTAGCATTGGCAGCACAGAAAGGATGGCAAGTACATCACTTAGATGTAAAATCAGCATTCTTACATGGTGAATTAAAAGAAGATGTCTACGTTTCACAACCAGATGGATTCATAAAGAAAGGAAAAGAAAATCTAGTCTACAAGCTAAAGAAAGCTCTATATGGTTTGAAGCAAGCACCAAGAGCATGGAATATAAGGCTGAATAACATCCTAAAGGAAATTGGATTTATAAGATGTCCACAAGAGCAAGCAGTATACAAGAGAACTTCAAAGGAGTCAACAATAATTATAGGAGTTTATGTCGATGACATAATAGTGACAGGAAGTTCAATCAAGGACATATCAAGCTTCAAGAAAGAAATGCAAGGCAAGTTTGAAATGAGTGATTTAGGACCACTCACTTACTATCTAGGGATAGAAGTTAGTCAAACACAAGGACAGATACAGTTGAAGCAATCAGCCTACGCGAAGAAAGTCGTTAAAGAAGCCAGACTAGAAGACTGTAATCCAACAAAATATGCAATGGAATCAGGTCTAAAGCTCACTAAAGAAGATGAAAGTGAACCAGTCAATGAAACAGAATATAGAAAGCTAATTGGAAGCTTAAGGTATCTTACACATACCAGACCAGATATCACCTACGCAGTTGGATACGTCAACAGATTTATGGAAAAGCCAAAAACAACGCACAAGAAGGCAGTTAAGCACTTAATAAGATATATCAAAGGCACATTGAATTATGGAATTCAATACAGCAAAAGTAAAGAAGCAGAAATCACTGGATACAGCGACAACAGTTATGGAGACCAAGATGATGGAAAAGGAACAACAGGAACAATATTCTACTACAAAGATTAACCTATCACATGGACAAGTCAGAAACAAAGTACAGTAGCACTATCATCATGCGAATCAGAATTTATGGCAGCTACATCAGCAGCATGTCAAGCAATATGGCTACAAGGAGTACTCAGCGAACTCACGGGTGAACAACCAAAGAAGATAACACTGCTAGTAGACAACAAGTCAGCAATACAACTTATGAAGAACCCAGTGTTTCATGGAAGATCAAAGCATATCAACATAAGGTATCACTTTATCAGAGAGTGCATAGAGAACGAGCAGATACAAGTTGATCACATCAGTGGAGAGATGCAGAAAGCAGATATACTCACCAAGGCACTACCAAGAATAAAATTTCTCGAGATGCGACGTCTCAAAGGAGTTGAAGACCTTGGGGAAATCAAGAATTAAGGGGGAGAATGTTAGACATAACATAATTCTTATTTCCATATTATATCATAGTATATCCTAAGTATATATATTATCCTAAGTTTAGTCAAGGGTCATGTTAGTTTGTTAATGAATCGGTATGTCGGTTAGTATCAAAGGGGACACACCCCTTCACAAGTATAAATACCCCAACATTGTATCCATTTGATGTATGTATTGAATCTTTAGTTTTCATATTCTCTCTCAAATATTCCCTCATATAATCCTGCAATCGATCCTGCGATCTACATTCCTATGGTTATGTATGTATGTTTGAGTATTTAAATAGTACCATAGTATGTTGAATAAAAAATATTGAGTTAGAAAGCAATAAACTTTTCTTTGAACGTGTGCTTTCTTTGAGTTTGATTGGGCCTGATGTTGATTATATTAATAAGAACATAAGTAATAAACATAAGATTTTTTCAAGTGTACCTGATTTGCTTAACCGTTCAGGAACCTCAGTAATGGAAGACACCGTCATCTTGTTCGGGTTCCCTTTAGTGTGTACACTAATGATGGCTAATGATCACAAAGTGATCGTGTGAGAGAGAGGTAGGTGGCGGCTACATTAAGTTATGGTGTTATTAGAGTCCAACCTAATACCTCTAGTAAGCTCTCTATTTATACACACAGGGGACACCCTAATTAGGTTTAGTAAGGGTAATTCCGTCCATCAAAGAATCACCTATTATAAACTTAGGGATATTATAGTAATTGATCGATATAATATAAATGATAATGATGACCATATAATAAATATAATAAACATAATTTATATTTATTCTAACATTCTCCCACTTGGCCGAGTAATCATTTATTATGAGTATTACGTAAGTCTGCAGAGATTAATACTCATTTTAGTTCTAAACCCAAAATATAGCAGAGAAATATAGCCGTTAAGTCTTTATTCGACTTAGTACCCCCATTAATCATACTACACCCAAATTTAAAACTTAACATTAGGATCAATTAGCGTTATGCCCTTAGTAGATTTGTTATATTATTGTCTTTATGCCATTATGCTAGCTTAGCATACTAATAGACAAACAAATCATAATGAGGAAAATTAATCATTTATCATAAGTCATAAGTCATTCATAGTACGATATGCAATTGTACATGGTCATCAGTAATACCCTTTTCTCTTAGTTGGCCCTTAGTGAGACTTATGGGTGATAGACCTTTAGTTATTGGATCAATAAGCATATCATGAATGCATTCGATACAAAATTCTAATTTCCTCTATTTGTTCTTAGCATAAGCGAACAATGATTTCGTATCAAACTCTAATGCAGCTCCTCTCAAACTGTTACTGTTTGAGAAATTATGGCAGCTGACTTTATCACAGCAAGTCTTCAACTTAGTATTTAAATGGAGTTAATAAGTTATGAGTCAACTGATAAATTTACCAACAACATCTAATGACCATTCTGTTGTGATCAGCAACACATTATGTCATGATAACTTAGGTTGTTGTTAACAGTTCCTTATGACTCCTCCATAAGATAGTTATGTCTGCTAACGTTATAATATACCCCGAAATTGGCACTTGATTTCCTTTGAATATAACAAAGTTAGAATAAGAGTAGTCAATCACTTTTGGTTCTCACTTCTTCTTTAGATTATAGTCTCTTGTTTCTTAAAGATATTGTAATGTTCCATTAGATGCTTTTCATCAATCTAGACAAGTCTAGTGTTAAGCAATACGAACAATATCATAAACAAGCATAGACTTAAATTTACATAAGTCTTCTAATTAATGAAGCATAAGGTAATAATCTCATTTATCCTATTATCCTCTAAAGGAGAGCAATGTTGTATGTTACATACGTAAGGACCCGCTTAGAGTAAAACTTATGGGATGAAACTAATATCCCGTTGGGTCTATCTCGGTATATTTTGATTCTTATCACGTAAGAAGAATCCCCGATATTCATCATGTCAAAATTATGCATGAACAATGCTTTGACTTAGGTAACATATACTCGTCAAGAGAGACGTCATCTATGTAAGGACAAGTTTTCATTAGTTGCTCCCACTCATCTTGAGGTAGGTTCTTTAATCCACTTAGTTATTGATGAAGAGAATTTCATTATGATTCCAACACATTTTATGATTGCATTAACCCATACATGGATCTTATTGACTTACAGACTAAGTGTTCTTACCTTCAGTTTAGAACTTTCAGGATGCTTAATGAACATGTAGGTCATCGTTATGGAAAGTTGTCTTAATGTCCATTTAATGCAGCTCTTAGTTATTATGAGCTACTAGGACGGTAATGATCCTCAAAGAAATCTTTTATAATACAGATAAGAAGATTCTTTGATAATCTAATCCCTCATTGAGTATAATCTTTTACAATCAATCTTATCTTACAACTTTCCATTCGGGTCTGGTTTAATTATGAATACCTTTAGGTTATTCAACCAAATCCCAAACGTTATTCTAAATTATGGAATGAGTTATGCTAATAATAGTTTTATTCTATTTAGAAGATTGATTGATACTAATGATTTAATTAGAAGAGGTAGGATCAGTAAACATTCCAAACATCCATTTTGTGTTAGTCCAGTAGGTTTCATAATCATCAAATTTAATGGGCTTTTAGACCTAGATGACCTCCTGAGTTGAACATTGGGTGAATTATGATACAAACTTAACTTTAGTTAGGTGTTTTATTTTCAGGTATATAAGGAGCAATATTAGTTTCTAAGTGTGTAAGAGTTGGTGCAGTAAGGTGTACAAGAGGAATAATCGAAGTTAAATTCGGAGTTAAACTTAATGAGTCTCGAATTTTAATGAGTCTCTCCCCCGCATCTTGTACTTCCGAAAAGTCATAATAAGGACTTTTACTGCTCCCACTTACCTTAGAGATCTTAATGAATTCAGCATGCTTAAGCTCTTACATTTGGAAGATCCATATATTTTAATAGAGAAAACAACCTAATGATGTTTATTGTTGTTTCTCTCGATGGGGATTACTTTAGTAAGAAATCTAAGTTCGCCCATATTTAAGCATCCACAAAACTTTGTTAGGAGTACGTTAAATGCTAAGGAGACAAGTTGTGATAGAGCGTTGTCCAGTGCAAGAGGTGTAATTTGAGGATAGATCAAATGGTCGTTCCCCACACCTCTGTAACTTTTGCAAGTCATAACTAGGACATCTAATGCTCCCACTAATCTTTTAGGTCTCTTAGTAACTCCACATAATAAGTTTTAATGATGCGTGTGAACGAGAATATTTCATATATTTTATACTTGATTTCCCTTATCGTCCAAATTTCATAAGAAATTTTAAGGACATACTTAGAGGAAATCTTATTAAGCATATATGAATTGATTTCTTTAATACTTTGGTCTGTAGGAAACGGAATAGATACAATTAGGGTCGTTTGGTAAGTGCTGAACCAGTAAGTGCTGAACCAGTAAGAGGTCTGAATGGGTAAGAGGCTCTAAACTGATAAGTGATAAACCAGTAAACTGTTGTTTGGTTAAACATCTGAATAATACGTAAAATGACTATTTTGGCCTCAACCCACCCCACCCACCTACCCCTTTGTTTATATTATTAATTAAAGTACTCTTTCCCAACCCCACCCACCATCCCATCTTCTTCTCTTTTCTATCAACATTCAAGGTTTACAACTAACAAGAATAAAACCATTTTTTTTTCCTTCTTTTCACAACACACACGCAGAAGAGAGAGAGGCGACAGAGAGAAACAAAGAAAGAGAAAGAGAACAAGAAGGGCGGAGCTGCGAGGAGAGGTAGGGCCGGCGGTGGAAGCTTAGGGAGGGGAGGTAGGTTGTCGTTGGGAGGAGGAGAGGTGGGGTGAGGGGAAGGGAGGATGGGTTGGGAACGTGAGGAAGGTGAAGGTGTGAATGGGCTGTTCAGAGGTGAGGCCAATTTTGTCCATTTTTTCATTCAGCAACATCATGGTGCTGAACCATTCAGCTCTTATTGGTTCAGTTAAGAGGTTGGATTTTAAGCAACCAAACAACATTACCTCTGATCGATTCAGAGGTTACCTCTGAATGAATCATTCAGAGGTGAACCAAACAGCCCCTTAGATATTTATCTAAGCTCCACTAACGTCAATTAGTTATGACTTATGATGGAAACCCATTTATTCCTTTCGCCATTTAATGTTTAGGGCGTTTAACACATGCTTTAAAGTCACTGAAAATTAGATTTGATAGCTAAGCATCCTTTTAGTGACCTGATCATGATTTCTAATGAAATGTTGGTCTTAGTGGATGAATTGCATGGGTCTCATTTTCCTTTGGTAAATTCTCATTTTCATGATAACAAAGTTGTGAATACGTCATTGGATCATCTAGTTTTATTCCATAAGGTTTCTATTCAGATAATGACAACAAACAATATGAGAGTTTAACTTAATAATGGCTTTGGTTTGGTCATTAAAACCTTGTAAATGTGAAAAATTGTAGCTTTTAGTATTGATACTAATTCTGAGTAATCTCAAGATTATCGTAAGGTATCATAAACTTCAACACTAAGATCAGTTATTAATGGTTAATAGACCCTTAATTTTGCCACTAACTCTCATCTTAAGTATTTGTTGAATTATGGTAAGGAAACGTATAAAACTAGACTCAACCATCATGTGTTAACTGGAATTCATTAGCATTTGTGGAGTTAAATATCTTTAATTAGGCACTACAAATCTTAGCCAGCAGTTCTCCTTACTTATGGGTACTCTCATTGCTTATGCATATTCTTAATGGCACAGTTTTGCTTAGTAAGACTTTCCCTTTGGAGAAACTTATAGCTGAAAGTAGTACTTGTATTTTGTTTCCAGACCTTAGAATTATCCTTTCTATGGTAATTATTCTTCCTCTTTTAGGTTTAATGGTACTAAGGTGAATAACATCAACTTTTCTAGTTTAATGCGTTCCTTTTCCTGTACGTAATTTGCTATCAACACACTCATTTTACTTTGATATTTATGAGTGTTATAGTTGATTCATAATGCATCTAATCGTACTGGTGGAAAAGTTATTATGCACTAGAAATTTATTGATTTCCATGTGTAACCCTTAGTTTTATGGGTCATGTTATTCAATATTAAGATGTATTCATAGATCCCATTTAACCATAGAGTTAGACTTATTAATTTTATGCTTCTTAGGAATTCATTATATTCTTTCATTTCCATAGATAATACATTAGTCTTAGGAATTTCAGAATCTTTAATAGCTCACCTGATAGGAATCAGTAAAAGCATTCTTAATTACCATAAGAGACATTTTATTCCACTTCTTATGCTCATATGTTATTCTGTAATACTTTATCAGATAGAGCTCAGGAATGTCATGACTTAAGAGGTAACTTGATAAGAACAAAGTTTAAGCAAACTCTTCTTAGTTTTAATGATTAGAGTGGATTACTTAGTTGAGATAGTAATTTATAGAAGAACGTGAGATTAATTTCGAGTTATGGGTATTGATGTAAGGCAGACTTAAAGTTATGATCATTATATTAATGAAGGATCATTAATTGTGAGGATCAATTTTGATATGAAGATGTGATAATATAATAACACCAACATAAGCTACTTAAATAACATGCTCTAGCTTTGGCTATACGCTATTTATTTAAGTATTAAGTTGCTAACAGTGAATGTAACACATCACCTTTGGGCAGAAGTGAGACACTCAAAGTTCTAATGCAATACGCTCAGTTCACCAACATAATCTGTTACACATCACCTTTGGGCAGAAGTGAAACCTTATGGCACTTATGTGAACGAGCTACAATGCTTAACGAGATCTTTATAACGAACTAATGTGACACATCACCTTTGGGCAGAAGTGACACCTCAAAATGTTATTTCAAGTTAAGCAGGGTTTTATAATGTTTTGAATAAACTTGATATATTAGGTTTTATCAAAACTGTAAATTTTATTAGAGATCCCAAAATTAATGGGTTCTCAGTAATCTTATGAGTTCCCAAAAAATGAAGAGTTCTCGAATTAGCTTATGAGTTCTCGAAATAATGGGTTCTCAAAGAATTGAGTTCTCAAAAAAAATTATATGAGTTCTCAAATAGCATAAGGGGTTCTCAGAAAAATAATGAGTTCCCGACAAAACTTATGAGATCTCGAATAACATAAGGGGTCTCGAAATTATGAGTTCTTGAAGACTTAATGAGTTCTCGAAAGTGATGAGTTCCCGGAAGACTTATGAGATCTTGAATAAATCATGAGTACTCAAAGACTTAATGAGTTCTCAGATATCATAATGAGTTCTCGAATGTCATGATGAGTTCTCGAATATCAGATTAGTTCTCGATATACTGATGAGTTCTCGAATATATTATGAGTACTCGAATAACTTATGTTTTCGGATAACTTTAACAGTTCTCGGATTCTTTAATAGTTCTCTAAAAAAATATTGGTTCTCGAATACATGATAGTTCTCGATAAATAAGATGGGTTCTTGGAAACATTATGGGTTCTCGAAAAAACATTATTGTTTTCGGGGTTCTCGAAAAAACATTATGGTTTTCGAAGATGAAGACCTTGACCAAGAACTCCTATCCGTGAACCTGATCGAAAGCTTTATAACCGAGAACCTGAATTCGGGAACTGAGAGATTCTCCGAGAACTTAAATTATTAATCTTTAAAACCGAAAACCAGTTATTATTATCGAAAACTAAAAGTGATAGAGTTAGGTGGTTCAAAAAATTAGGGATTTAATTATATCTTTTTCCAATTTTAGATAGGAATAATTATCTCCAAAGATTTCATAATATTTTGAAATCTTTGACTTTATCAACATGATTTCAAAATTCTTGGAGATTAAGTTTCCTAAAATATCGAAAACAAGATTTAATCAAATCTTGAACCAAAACATAATAATTTTCGGTTTTCTTATGATGTTCTTGAAGATCATCAACCGAAAAAAAACATAATCAATATAACATTTATCTTATGAAACCGTAAGTTATCTCCGATTGAATTTATGGAGCGAATTCAATTTAAAAAAAAAACTTGAAAACATATTAAGTATAAAATAATATGCCAAATTGAATAAGGATCATATCACGAATTTATAGGTTATTATATTTACATTTGCATGTTTGTCTAATATTAAACACCCACTGAGATTCATCAAAAAAATTTCGTAAACCGATTCGTAGTAGGTTGCTTTATACATTATTTAATTCTCATTAAAAAAAATAAAATCAAGTTTAATATCCTTAAAACCGAATGATCGAACTCAAAAGAACAATGATTTACGTGATTTAATTAATATAATCTGTTGGGTTTCAGTGGTGTCAACTTTACTTTTTATCAAAACGGTTTGATATATTTATTATTAATTAAACATATAATTAATAAACGCAGCGGAATATTTATAAAATTTTGACACCAAAACTAACCGAACAGGATCTGGTTACAAAAACATACAAACACGGTACAAACAATATTAATCTACCAATGAGATAGATATACCTTAGTGGTTAATAATTAACCGTTTGAGACACCGAGGTACAACGAACGGATGCTAGAACACGAACACGAAACAAAACGGGTCACAGTGGTGATTGGCCGGAAGTTGCAAAACAGAAAAGAAATTGGCTGAATTGCTTTTGCGGCCGATTTAATATATCGGATTTTTGAAGTTCTCTTGTGGCACTATCTATTTTTTATTATATGATCTAATCATATATATATATATATATATTGAAATTATGAAGGCTTGCGGCAGGTATTAAGGAACAATCGTTATCTTCAATTATTAGATAAACATTATCTTTTAATTAGTTGATAACAACCATCTTAACATGTTAATCCCTTTTGGCCCAATTCCAATATACCTAGATTAAGTCCAAGACGCGATATAAAACCCGAAACCAATTTCAATAAACATTTTATTATTTATAATTAGTATAAATAATAAAACCCGTTTATTTTGTTAATTGTTCATGATTATCAGTTAATCAAGTTAAGTGGATTTAATATTCGTTGCCCAAGGTGTAACTCTTACGGGTCACAGCTCAGTCAGTAGCGTTAAGTTATCGAAACCGTACATATAAATCCAACAATCTCCCACTTGGACGGCCTTCGATAAAATCCTCAACGCAGACAGTCAGCGGTGCTCTAGCTGCACATGGCTGCCCCAACAAGGTATGACACTTTAAAGTCATTAACCAAAATCATCTTGTTTTAGACAAGACGATAGACTTATGGCAATCGTTGTCATTCATCCTTTCTGTAAAAGACATCAATTGAATCAATGAGACATGGATTAAGTTCATTCTCATATGGTGTTCAATCATTATTGTTCTCGATCAAGATTCATAGTGGTCCAATCAAACACACAGTTAGTTTGGGTAAGGCCTTACACTTCACCAGTTTGAATCAACGAGGGCGCCACGATGTCTAACTGTTACATATCATGTAAGAGTACAGAATCCCTTATCGACTACATACAACTCCCACTGAACTTCAGAACTATTCCCAATTTAAGCCTTTATGACTGGCAGTTACGCGACAACGGTTGACAGTAATCAAAGAATAATCCTTGGTAAACGGAAGTTCTAATATGCATCTCAGGTCAGAGGATACTAAATGAGTATACCAATATCAAAACATCTTATGACTAAGATCCATGGAGATGGTTTGAAGCGAGTTACATCCAACGTCATTCACAATGAGGTCTGTGAACTTGAAGTTAACTACTTGAGTCCAAATTCAGAATAGTCTTAATTCAGAGTCTCTCCCACGAGTCTGATCGACTACGGATAATTTAGAATATAATATTCATGGATTAAACGTATTAAAATCGAACACAGTTATAAGATTCAGAATTATATTTAACTAGTAAATAAAATGAATTCAAAAGTATAACTGTTTAAATGTTCGTACATCCAAATACTAAATCAAAACATATGGCTAGCTAATCTAAGCCCTATAGCATCCCTATGCTGATCATGCTTGTCCTTAGTCATGGGCTTAGTAAACGGGTCTGCTAGGTTTTGATCTGTGTTTACTTTGCTTATCATGACGTCTCCACGTTCCACAATTTCACGTATATAGTGGAATTTTCTTAGAACGTGCTTGGCCTGGTGATGAGATCTGGGCTCTTTGGCTTGAGCTATAGCACCTGTGTTATCACAAAAGATCTCGATGGGTTTCCGAATGCTTGGAACCACATCAAGGTCGGCTACGAATTTCTTCATCCAAGCAGCTTCCTTTGCAGCATCTGATGCGGCTATATACTCAGATTCGGTGGTTGAATCCGCCACAACACTCTGTTTGGAGCTTTTCCATGAGATAGCTCCTCCATTCAGAGTGAATACAAAACCTGATTGTGAGCGAGAATCATCTCGGTCACTTTGAAAACTGGCATCAGTGTAACATCTTACAGTGAGCTCTTCTTCCACTCCTCCAAATACTAAGAACATATCTTTAGTTCTTCTCAGATACTTTAGAATGTTCTTGACTGCAGTCCAATGAGCTATGACAGGACTTTGCTGATAACGGCTAGTCATGCTTAAAGCATACGAGACGTCAGGTCTAGTGCATAACATAGCATACATGATAGAACCAATCGCAGAAGCATATGGAATTGCTTCCATTCGCTTAATATCAATGTCCGTTGAAGGAGATTGCGATTTGTTCAAGACAGTACCTTTAGTCATAGGAACACCTCCTTTCTTGGAGTTTTCCATCTTAAAGCGTGTCATCATTTTGTCTATGTATGTACTTTGACTTAGCCCTAGAAGCCGCTTAGATCTATCCCTATAGATCTTGATTCCTAGAATGTAAGCTGCTTCTCCAAGATCTTTCATTGCGAAACAAGTCCCCAAATAGTGTTTAACTTCGTTAAGCATAGGGATGTTGTTTCCAATTATCAGTATATCATCCACATACAGGATGAGGAATGATATAGTGCTCCCACTAGCCTTTCTGTAAACACAAGGCTCATCTTCATTTTTGAGAAAACCAAATTCTTTGATCTTTTGGTCAAAATGAAGATTCCAGCTACGAGATGCCTGTTTAAGTCCATAAATGGACTTATTTAGTTTGCACACCCTATTAGGATATTTTGGATCAACAAAACCGTCAGGCTGAACCATATAAACATCTTCAGAGAGATGTCCATTAAGAAAAGCGGTTTTGACATCCATTTGCCATATCTCGTAGTCATAGTACGCGGCTATGGCAAGCAATATCCTGATCGATTTGATCATAGCAACGGGCGAGAAGGTCTCATCATAGTCAATACCCTGAGTTTGAGTGAAACCTTTCGCAACTAGCCGTGCTTTATAAGTGTGTATATTTCCATGCATGTCGGTTTTCTTCTTGAAAACCCATTTGCTCCCTACTGCCCGAGATTCGGGGGGTAGCTCAACCAAGTCCCAGACTTGATTGTCACGCATAGATTGCATCTCAGCGTTCATGGCTTCCAGCCATTTCGCAGATTCGAGATCTGAGATAGCAGATTTGTAGTTAGTAGGTTCGTCATTAGACTCAGCTACTACCAGGACTTCAGAACCATCAAGATGCCAGAGGTATCTTTCAGGTTCTTTTCGAGTCCTGCTACTTCTGCGAACGCTTGTGTTTATGTTTGATTCATCAGCAACAATTTCTTGTTGATCAGACGTTCCGACTTCATCAGCGGTTGTTTGCGGTTCTCGAATCTCTTCAAGATCCACAATATTGTTTTCAGTTCCTCGATTAAGAAGTTCTTCCTCGAGAAACTTTCCATTCCTTTTGATGGAAATAGTATTTGCATCAGGATGATAGAAAAGATATCCGCTTTTGTTATAGTATCCGACGAAAATAACTTTTTCGCCTCGAGGATCGATCTTATCATCAGAATCGCTAGTGATATAAGCATTAGATCCCCATACTCTTAGGTATTCCAAATTGGGTTTACGCCCATGCCATATCTCATATGGAGTTTTGTTTACCTTCTTAGTCGGAGCCAGATTGACTAGGCGGGCGGCGGTCATAAGAGCATGACCCCAAAAGGAGTGAGGCAAGTTAGTCCTACACATCATCGATCGAACCATATTAAGTAGGGTTCGATTTCTCCTCTCACTCACGCCATTAAGTTGGGGTGTGCCAGGAGGAGTGGGCTGTGAAATTATTCCACGCTCTTTTAGATGATTGAGGAACTCTGAGTTGAGGTATTCTCCACCTCTATCTGATCTAAGTATCTTTATCGTTCTACTGAGCTGGTTTTCAACTTCGTTTTGAAACTCTTTGAACTTGTCAAAAGTTTCATGCTTATGCTTCATGAGATAGACATAAGCATATCGACTATAATCGTCGATAAATGTGACGAAGTATCTTTCATGATTTCTAGTCATGGTTTTAAAAGGGCCACATACATCAGTATGTATGAGTCCTAATAAACCATTGGCTCGTTCACCAACATGGGTGAAAGGATCTTTGGTGAGTTTGCCAGCTAAGCAAGACTCGCAATCATTAAAGGAGTCATGTCCAGTGGATTCAAGGATCCCCTCAGATTGGAGCCATTTTATGCGTGCATTGCTTATATGGCCAAGTCTACAATGCCATAGAAATGTTTCATTACTGCCAGCTTTGTTACGTTTAGAAAGATTATATATGTTATTGTCTGTTTGAAGATCTATCTCATAAATACCGTTTCGAGGTTTAGCCTCAAAATAAAAGACATCATTCAAGTAAGCAGAAATAGCAATACCATTAAAAACGTACTTGAAACCTTGTTCAAACAATAAAGAAACCGAAATAATGTTTCTGGTTAAACCAGGTGCAAACAAACAATTATTTAAAGTAACTACAAGGCCAGAAGGACATGAAAGATGATACGTTCCAGTTGCAAGAACTGGTACTCTCTTCCCATCACCAACGATGAGCTCCATGTCGCCTTGTTTCAGCTTCTTCCACTTTTCAGGCTCCTGCAAGACATTAATGATGTGGTAACCACATCCGGTATCAAAAACCCATGTGTTGCTAGAAACAGTGAAAAGTTCAATAACATAAATAAGAATACCTGAAGAAGTGCCAACACCGTTGGCCTTGTTCAATTTCAGCTTAGCCAGATATTCAGGGTAGTTGCGTTTCCAGTGCCCCATCTTGTTGCATTCATAACACTGACGCTCTTCAGGAGGAGGTGCTTTTGCAACTTGCTTGTTATTGTTGGTGGCAGGTTTGGCAGCAACATTAACTTTCTTCTTGCCTTTGCCATTATAACCCCTTTTCTTGTTGTTGGGCTTTTTGACACCAGCAGATTTGACCATTAGAACTTGATTAGTTTTTTTAGGTATATTCATCTCAGCCGTTTTGAGCATTCCATGAAGCTCAGTCACTGTCTTTTCCCAGGCATTCATATTGAAATTCATAACGAACTGGTCGTAAGAGCTGGGGAGAGAGTTCAGGATGAAATCCGCTGCCATTTCATTTTGCAGGGGATAACCAAGTTTATTGAGTTGGTCAATGTACCCTTTTATCTTAAGCACATGAGCACTAACAGATGAGCCCTCTTGCATTTTACAGCTTATGAGCTGTTTCATGGTGTCATAGCGTTCTTGTCGGGCTTGTTTCTGGAACATGTCCTTAAGTTGCTCGATCATGTCAAATGCATTCTTGTCTTCCATGTTCTTCTGGAGATCAGGAGACATAGTGGCTTGCATAAGGCAGGCTACCTCAACGGCATCCTCGTTATGCTTTTCCAGTGCCTTACGAGCAGCAGCAGTGTTATTTTCAGGCTCGTTGGGGACTGGGCCATCAAGAATGTAGAGCTTCTTTGCCATCTTGAGAACAATTCTCAGATTGCGGTGCCATTCGAGAAAGTTAGTGTCATTTAGTTTTTCTTTCTCAAGTATTGACTTGAGAGCAAAGGTGGAGTTGTTTTCATTAGCCATCTGTTAATAAGCAAAATAATTTTTAATTAGTATTATCGATGTTTAATTTCCGTATTAATTAATGACCCATTTACAATAATTATAGGGAATGAGAATCTGACTATATCAGTTACTAAAGGCAGCTGTGGCATGCAACATTAGTAAGTGATTAGGCAGACAGACAACGGGTGTCAATTGTGAGAAATGCACAACTCTCGAGTATGAGGCCTGTTATGACAACGATTGTCTAAGCTTTGATACGTTTAGCCTCATCTATGCCCACTTTCACTCTCCAGGCCGCTGTGGCATGCCAAGAGAGAAAAAGTAATAGTCGCCCTAAAATAGATACGTGTGGAAGGGCCGGATGTGTCTACGAAACCCTTGCACCTTGGAGGATAAACTAGACATCAAGTGCGGTGCTGTGGCTCCCAACACTGATGGTTCGCATTATGCTCCAAGTGTTCCTTATAATAGGATGGCATAGACTATTGATTTTAAATATGGGATTTTGTGACACCCGGCATGTTCGGCTTAAACATAATAGTAACATCTAAGTCTGCCTTAGCGAGAAACGTTTTTAAACAAACTTAACTGGGTTAGTTGAGTCGGGTCAAATTAGGATTGTCCAGGGTTCAATGATCTGGAGGATCATTGGGAGTCGTTTTGGGAATACATTAGTACCGGGTTCCGTTGTTGGTGACATTACATGAACTAATTAAGTATATGTGTAGATTATGGGTCGTGTGGTGGATTGTATACTTATACTTGCTTAAACGATGTACAAATGATTATACGTGCCTAAACATGCTAAGTATAGACTATGGATGCATGCTTACGTGTTAAGATGTGTTAGAATGCGTTAAACACGACAAACTGGAAAAAGGTTAACATGTGTTAAAGAGTGCTGTTAACATGTGTTAAAAAGTGCTGATGACCTGAATGTGGAAATAGTGGGCGAATGTGGAAATGGAACTTGAGAAATGGGCGAATGTAGAAACAAAGTGGGCGAATGTGGAAAGATTCCACATTCGACCATTAAAAAGGGGCGAATGTGGAAAAGTTCCACATTCGACCACATAAAATGGGCGAACCTGGACCTGGTATAAATACCATCCTTAGCCATTTTTCACCATTTCACAAACCCTAAACGCCTCCAAACACTCTCTATCAGCTATTATCATTGGGGAAGGAGTTTTTGAGCTTGTTTTTCATAACCTAACTCTCTAAATCATTACAAGTGAAAATCTAAGGTGTGTTCTTCATTCCAAATCCTTTTTAAACAATTTTAACTTGTTTTCATTTAAACCCCAAGGGTCCAGATCTGATATCAACATGTTTTATGGGTAAAAACCTTCCTAATATCTTTCTAAATAAAACCTATTCATAAACAATGAGTTTTTATGCAAACTAAACATGTGTTAATATGATATTATGCATTGTTTGATGATTACTTGTTGTATAGATGGTATGATAACAACCTAGGGCTGTTATTTAATAATGGGTTATGATTGAACCATGTTACCTTTGATTGTTGATGGTGTTTTGCCGGTTAAAGGGGTTTTAGTTAGATTTAGGGCTCGTTTTTGGATGGTTTTGATAAGGTTATGATAGGGGTTTCTTGTTCATGATGATTCGAGTACGATGAGCTGATTATTGATTGATTTCAGAAAGTTTCCTAATTGGGTAATATTTTCATGCATGATGATGTGACATCTCCATAATTTACTATTTTAGGAAACTTGTAAAACAGATAGATTTTGGGGTAAAATTGGTAGGGTTTCGTAGGAATATATTAATGATGCTTGACTGCTGTAACTCATGATGTTTCGTGATGTTTTCGGATGTTTTTGGACGCGTTTTTGAGTAAACAACACAGCAGGGTCGAACCTGGAACACCTTCGGCCAGTCGAACGGGCGAAGGTGGATTCCAGGGGTCGAACCTGGAAGCTAAAGGGGCGAAGGTTCCATAAATGGGCGAAGGTGGGAAGAAAAGGGGCGAAGGTGGAAGTTCAAAGCCACATTCGACCTTTTAGGGACACCTTCGACCACTTACAGCTACATTCGACCCTACGTTAACAAAAATGAGATTTTTGATACAAACTAAGTGTTTTATGCTTGAACCTTGCGTGTAATCTATGTGTACTTGATTAGTTAGGGTAATGGGTCACCAACGGGATGTCGGGTCGGTCTAGTGTGTCGGTTGAACATTTAAACACGTTTTAAAACATACTTGGTTATGATCTGGACAATCGGGGACTAGATAACCTTATGGTTATTAGTCGGAACACTTATGTGAACATTTTGATAGATCTCCGGTAGAGGGATTATCAAGGGCTAAACATCTTTACTTATATTTGAGGAACGCTATCTAAGGTGAGTTCACGGCCCCACTTTTACTGCTTTAACTTTTGGGGGAGAAAACATGCGCTAAACAATTTTGGTAACATATGTCATACTATGGTTTTAACTTTATATTGCTATACGATCTTTTGGAAAGTCCCAGGGGAAACCATGAATGTGCGGGTTTGCACAACGGGGGAAATGTGGATAGATCTATTGGGCGTGACCTGCCCCACTCGTCGGCTTGGAGGGCCGGCGGGTGCATATTGTCTCGAACAGGAACATTATCGTGCTGAACATTACGGGCTGCTAAACATGCTAAACATTGCTAAACGTGTCCAGTAATGGTTTCCAATCGTAGTAGTAATAAAACATACGCCTAGCTAGCGTACTTGGTAGCATTGATATAGTATGGACATGGTAACATTGGATAACATTTTTGAACAAACCTGTGAACTCACCAGCATTATATGTTGACGTCTTTTGGCATGTTTTTCTCAGGTCGCTAAGGTAGCAACAACTGGATCTAGGCGCACGAGTCGGCACGGGCGTCTAGGGTTTAGAGCATGGTCTTCATTAAACATTTGAACTATGTCTTTTGGGTTGTAAACATTTAAAGCTTCCGCTACAGTTTATGTTTTTATAACTATATCTTTTGAGTTTTGTGTTATGCATATAGTGTTGTTTATTGTGACCGTTGACTTGAATCCTGGTTTGTCATGCGCCTCGCGGTAAAACCCCGCAAGTGGAATTTGAGGGTGTGACAGATTGGTATCAGAGCCAATGGTTATAGTGAACTAGGACTGCATTTAGAGTCTAGTCTATAGCCGAGTCGCACACACTAGACGGTCACATACTTGAGTCGGTTTGGAACATGTACTAACTTTGTCGGGGTGTCTTTACATCATCATCGCACTTCTCTGTTACATCATCCGTCCTCGCTCTTGGCTTTACACACTCTTATGTTCTTCTTCGGGGTTTGAAGGAGAAGGAGTTGACTCGTTGGTTTTTGCACGGCAGTGTCGTGTATTGGGGTAGTCTTGCGTACTCTCGAGGTCTATCCAGGATTCGGACGTCTCCCTTTCGTACCCCAATAGACGCACTTGCTTACACATTATCTTGTGCACTTATGCTTGTGATAGCATGATGCTAGATGCCGACATTTGGCGACTTGAGTTCAAGCTGAGGGAAAGCTTGGAGGACCATGTAGAGCAGTTTATCATTTCGGGTGCACACGAAATCATAAACTGAAATGCATGAGAATTCAAGTGGACTCTGAACTTGGATGCATAGTCCCGGATTGGGTCTAGGCGTAACTTTTCTAGCTACTAGTGGTTGACACTAGCAGTGAATCTGAATCTCTCGATTTCTGATTTGTCAGATCATGTCGGGCGCACGTGGTGGTGGACGTCGTGGTGGTGGTCGTGGCGGCGGTGGTCGTGGCGGTGGTCGTGGTAACATCAACATGACCCAAGCAGAGCTGAACAACTTGCTTCAACAGCAAGTGAACATAGCCTTGGCTGCTTTCCAGGCGGGCACAATGCTATGGGTGGTAAGTTGGTTCTTACCTGCCTTGTTTCGTTCTTGGGTGTCATGTTTCCTTTGTGGTTTATCTTTGTGTCGTGTTTCAGGTGCTGCTGTCAACCCGCCTCCACCTCAGTGTTCTTACAAGAAGTTTAGGGACTGTCAGCCCCACAACTTCGCTGGAACTGAAGGGGCAGTGGGACTGCTCCGATGGTTGGAGAAGGTTGAATCTGTTTTCTTGATGTGTAACTGTCCTGTTGAGGACCGGGTCAAGTATGCCACTGCGACATTTGAGGGTCCTGCTTTGTCATGGTGGAATGCTACTACGCAGAATATGGGCTTAGGGGAAGCTCATGCTATGCTTTGGGCGGATTTTGTTCGGTTATTGAAGAGCGAGTACTGTCCCAGGGAGGAAGTGCAGAAGTTGGAACATGAAGTCTGGAACTACAAGATGGTGGGGTCCGAGATTGAGGAGTATACTGTGCGACGCAATGAGCTGGCGGTGTTGTGTCCTGACATGCACACACCTGAGTACCGTAGGATTGAGCACTACATCTCTGGGTTGGTGCCGGAGATTGCTGGGTTAGTGGCTGCTGGGAACCTCCCTACACTGGCTGAGGTCGTCCGTTCTGCACACAAGATGACCAACATGAAGATTCTGGAAGGTGCTTTACCTCCCAAGGGCTCGACTGTGAAGGGTTCTGAGGCAACAAGAGGAAATGGGAGAATGTGAGTAAGAGTGCAGTGCCGGCGCCGTCTCAACCGGCCAAGAAGATTGAAGGATCTGGGTCGTCTTCTTCGCAGAAGACAGGTGGATACATTGGGAAGCATCCCAAGTGTAACAAGTGTGGCTTTCACCATTCCGGGAATTGTGATCGAGCCCGTTGTCATCGGTGCCATCAGTTGGGGCACCATGCTAAGGATTGCAAGGTGGCGCTCACCCCAACTCAGACTCCTGCGGCTACTCCTGCTCCTGCAGCTCAGGGGACTCAGGGGAGGCAGGGGTGTTACAACTGTGGTGACACGGGACACTTCAAGCGTGATTGTCCCAAGCTGAAGCAGGGCGATAATGGGAGGGGCGGAAACGGTAACGGTAACGGGAATGGCGGCGGAGGCAGGACTGCGCGTGCTTTCGTCATTGGGTCTGCGGAGGCTAGGCAGGATCCAGACACAGTTACCGGTACGTTCCTTCTCAACAATCGCTATGTTTCTGTTTTATTTGATTCTGGTGCCGATAAGAGCTTCGTATCTGTGGATGTTAGTCAGTTGCTAGATATAATACCCACACCTTTAGAGGCTAAGTATTTGATAGAATTGGCTAACGGTAAGAACATCGAGGCGACTCATATCCTTAGGGAGTGTCACTTGGAACTGTCGGGTCTGTCATTCCCCATTGACCTTATGCCTGTACCTTTGGGTAGTTTCGATGTCGTTGTGGGCATGGATTGGTTATCGTTGTATCGTGCAGAGATTGTTTGCTTTGACAAGGTTATTCGGATCCCTCTCCCCGATGGAGAGATTCTTTCGGTCCACGGCGAGAAAAGCGGTGCTCCGCTGAGTATCATTTCCAGCATGAAAGCCCGTAAGTATCTTCGAAAGGGCTGTTCGGCCATTCTGGCACTTGTTAACGTTTCTACTGACGATGAGAAGAAGATTGAGGATATTCCGGTGGTTCGTGACTTTTCTGATGTGTTTCCTGATGATTTGCCTGGTCTTCCTCCCCATCGTCAGGTTGAGTTTGGTATTGATCTTGCTCCGGGCGCAGCTCCTATTGCCCGAGCTCCGTATCGTCTTGCACCTCCTGAGATGCAAGAGTTATCCAGCCAGTTACAGGAACTCTTGGAAAAGGGTTTCATTCGACCGAGCTCGTCCCCGTGGGGAGCTCCTATTTTGTTTGTGAAGAAAAAGGATGGGAGCCTTCGTATGTGTATCGATTACCGTGAGCTGAACAAAGTGACCATCAAGAATCGTTATCCTCTTCCTCGCATTGATGATCTCTTTGACCAGCTTCAGGGCTCCAGCTACTACTCGAAGATTGACTTGCGGTCCGGTTACCACCAGTTACGCGTCAGGGAAGCTGACATCCAGAAGACTGCTTTTCGCACTCGTTATGGCCATTTTGAGTTCTTGGTCATGCCTTTCGGTCTCACTAATGCACCGGCGGTGTTCATGGATTTGATGAACCGCGTTTGTAAACCGTACCTCGATAAGTTCGTCATCGTGTTCATTGATGACATTCTGATTTATTCCAAGAACAAGGCGGATCATGAGGAACATCTGCGGTTGGTCTTGGAACTTTTGAGACGGGAGCAGTTGTATGCTAAGTTCTCAAAGTGTGATTTTTGGTTGCGGGAAGTTCAATTCCTAGGGCATGTGGTGAATGAACTGGGAATTCATGTCGATCCGGCTAAGATCGAAGCTATTAAAGACTGGGAAGCACCAAAGACGCCATCTGAGGTGCGGCAATTCCTAGGTCTTGCAGGTTACTACCGGCGTTTTATCGAGGGATTTTCGAAGATCGCTCAACCCCTCACCGCTCTCACCCAGAAGGATCGAAAGTTCGACTGGGACGAACCACAGGAATCAGCATTTCAGATGCTGAAGCTTAAACTTTGTTCTGCTCCTATCTTATCCTTGCCGAGGGTACGGATGATTTCGTTGTGTACTGTGATGCTTCGATTCGGGGTCTCGGTTGCGTGTTAATGCAACGTGGGAAGGTTATCGCTTATGCTTCTCGTCAACTCAAGGTTCACGAGAAGAACTATACTACTCACGACTTGGAGCTGGGTGCAGTAGTATTTGCGTTGAAAATCTGGAGACATTACTTGTACGGTACCAAGTGTGAAGTATACACCGATCACAAGAGTCTCCAGCATATTTTCGACCAGAAAGTGTTAAACATGCGGCAGCGTCGTTGGGTTGAACTCTTGAACGATTACGACTGTGCGATCAAATACCATCCTGGCAAGGCAAACGTTGTGGCGGATGCCTTGAGCAGGAAGGAGTCGGCAAAGCCTCGGTGTGTCCGAGCCTTGCAGCTTACCATTCATTCCTCCTTGCCTGACCGGATCCGTTCGGCTCAGGTGGATGCCTTAAAGGAGGAAAACCTTAAGGCCGAAACGATGCACAGTGCGGACAAACACCTTGAGCTTAGGTCTGATGGCCTACACTACTTCGCTGGGCGTGTTTGGGTTCCTTTACTCGGGGGATTACGGGAGCTTGTCTTGGACGAGGCTCACAAATCCCGGTATTCTATTCATCCAGGCTCCGATAAGATGTATCAGGATCTGAAGATACTTTATTGGTGGCCGAACATGAAGGCTGATATAGCCTCCTATGTGAGCAAATGCTTGACCTGTGCTAAGGTCAAGGTGGAGTATCAGAAGCCGTCTGGTCTCCTACAGCAACCTGAGATTCCAGAATGGAAGTGGGAGCGGATCACGATGGATTTCGTCACCAAGTTACCGAGATCACCAAGTGGTTGTGACATGATTTGGGTGATCGTCGACCGGTTGACGAAATCGGCACACTTCATACCTATTAAGGAAACGGATGGACTCGAGCGGTTGGCTCGACTCTACCTTAAGGAGGTGGTCTCTCGGCACGGGGTGCCTGTTTCTATCATTTCTGATCGTGATTCCCGCTTTGCTTCGCGTTTCTGGAAGGCTCTTCATAAGGCCTTGGGTACTCAGCTGGATATGAGTACGGCTTATCATCCGCAAACTGACGGTCAGAGTGAGCGGACGATACAAACACTGGAGGACATGCTGCGGGCATGTGTCATCGATTTTGGCAAGGGTTGGGAGACTCACCTGCCGTTGGTGGAGTTCTCCTACAACAACAGCTACCACTCCAGTATCGGGGCAGCTCCGTTCGAAGCTCTGTATGGACGGAAATGCCGATCTCCCTTGTGTTGGGCCGAGGTGGGCGAGAGCCAGCTCACTGGCCCGGAACTGGTGTACGAAACTTCGGAGAAAATCGTACAGATCCGTAACCGTTTGGCAGCTGCACGGGATCGTCAGAAGAGCTATGCCGATCGCCGTCGCAAACCGCTAGAGTTCCAGGTTGGGGACAAGGTGCTTCTGAAAGTTTCACCATGGAAGGGCGTCATACGCTTTGGAAAGCGTGGCAAGCTTAACCCTCGTTACGTCGGACCGTTCGCAATCCTGGAACGGATTGGGCCGGTGGCGTACAGACTTGATTTACCGACGGAGCTCGGTAATGTTCACAACGTCTTCCATGTGTCTAACTTAAGGAAGTGTTTGGCTGATGAATCTCTTGTTGTGCCACTGGAAGAGATCAAGGTTGATGATCGTCTTCGCATTGTGGAGGAACCCGTGGAGATTCTGGACTACAAGATTCGTAGCCTTCGGCGGAGTAAAATCCGCATTGTTAAAGTTCGTTGGAACTCGGATCGTGGACCGGAGTTCACGTGGGAACGAGAGGACCAGATGAAGGCTAAGTACCCTCATCTCTTTCCAAAGCGCGCGTTCGAATCCAGGCATGTTACTGCTGAAGCAGAATGAATCTCGGGGCGAGATTCCCTTTCAACGTGGGGATGATGTGACAACCGGTAACCTTTCTTTTCGTTTTCTCCTTTTCGTCTTTTTCATTTTTGGGCTTCGTGCAATTTTCGGGACGAAAATTCTTTCAACGTGGGGATGATGTGACACCCGGCATGTTCGGCTTAAACATAATAGTAACATCTAAGTCTGCCTTAGCGAGAAACGTTTTTAAACAAACTTAACTGGGTTAGTTGAGTCGGGTCAAATTAGGATTGTCCAGGGTTCAATGATCTGGAGGATCATTGGGAGTCGTTTTGGGAATACATTAGTACCGGGTTCCGTTGTTGGTGACATTACATGAACTAATTAAGTATATGTGTAGATTATGGGTCGTGTGGTGGATTGTATACTTATACTTGCTTAAACGATGTACAAATGATTATACGTGCCTAAACATGCTTAGTATAGACTATGGATGCATGCTTACGTGTTAAGATGTGTTAGAATGCGTTAAACACGACAAACTGGAAAAAGGTTAACATGTGTTAAAGAGTGCTGTTAACATGTGTTAAAAAGTGCTGATGACCTGAATGTGGAAATAGTGGGCGAATGTGGAAATGGAACTTGAGAAATGGGCGAATGTAGAAACAAAGTGGGCGAATGTGGAAAGATTCCACATTCGACCATTAAAAAGGGCGAATGTGGAAAAGTTCCACATTCGACCACATAAAATGGGCGAACCTGGACCTGGTATAAATACCATCCTTAGCCATTTTTCACCATTTCACAAACCCTAAACGCCTCCAAACACTCTCTATCAGCTATTATCATTGGGGAAGGAGTTTTTGAGCTTGTTTTTCATAACCTAACTCTCTAAATCATTACAAGTGAAAATCTAAGGTGTGTTCTTCATTCCAAATCCTTTTTAAACAATTTTAACTTGTTTTCATTTAAACCCCAAGGGTCCAGATCTGATATCAACATGTTTTATGGGTAAAAACCTTCCTAATATCTTTCTAAATAAAACCTATTCATAAACAATGAGTTTTTATGCAAACTAAACATGTGTTAATATGATATTATGCATTGTTTGATGATTACTTGTTGTATAGATGGTATGATAACAACCTAGGGCTGTTATTAATAATGGGTTATGATTGAACCATGTTACCTTTGATTGTTGATGGTGTTTTGCCGATTAAAGGGGTTTTAGTTAGATTTAGGGCTTGTTTTTGGATGGTTTTGATAAGGTTATGATAGGGGTTTCTTGTTCATGATGATTCGAGTATGATGAGCTGATTATTGATTGATTTCAGAAAGTTTCCTAATTGGGTAATATTTTCATGCATGATGATGTGACATCTCCATAATTTACTATTTTAGGAAACTTGTAAAACGGATAGATTTTGGGGTAAAATTGGTAGGGTTTCGTAGGAATATATTAATGATGCTTGACTGCTGTAACTCATGATGTTTCGTGATGTTTTCGGATGTTTTTGGACGCGTTTTTGAGTAAAACAACACAGCAGGGTCGAACCTGGAACACCTTCGACCAGTCGAACGGGCGAAGGTGGATTCCAGGGGTCGAACCTGGAAGCTAAAGGGGCGAAGGTGCCATAAATGGGCGAAGGTGGGAAGAAAAGGGGCGAAGGTGGAAGTTCAAAGCCACATTCGACCTTTTAGGGACACCTTCGACCACTTACAGCCACATTCGACCCTACGTTAACAAAAATGAGATTTTTGATACAAACTAAGTGTTTTATGCTTGAACCTTGCGTGTAATCTATGTGTACTTGATTAGTTAGGGTAATGGGTCACCAACGGGATGTCGGGTCGGTCTAGTGTGTCGGTTGAACATTTAAACACGTTTTTAAAACATACTTGGTTATGATCTGGACAATCGGGGACTAGATAACCTTATGGTTATTAGTCGGAACACTTATGTGAACATTTTGATAGATCTCCGGTAGAGGGATTATCAAGGGCTAAATATCTTTACATATATTTGAGGAACGCTATCTAAGGTGAGTTCACGGCCCCACTTTTACTGCTTTAACTTTTGGGGGAGAAAACATGCGCTAAACAGTTTTGGTAACATATGTCATCCTATGGTTTTAACTTTATATTGCTATACGATCTTTTGGAAAGTCCCGGGGGAAACCATGAATGTGCGGGTTTGCACAACGGGGGAAATGTGGATAGATCTATTGGGCGTGACCTGCCCCACTCGTCGGCTTGGAGGGCCGGGCGGGTGCATATTGTCTCGAACAGGAACATTATCGTGCTGAACATTACGGGCTGCTAAACATGCTAAACATTGCTAAACGTGTCCAGTAATGGTTTCCAATCGTAGTAGTAATAAAACATACGCCTAGCTAGCGTACTTGGTAGCATTGATATAGTATGGACATGGTAACATTTGGATAACATTTTTGAACAAACCTGTGAACTCACCAGCATTATATGTTGACGTCTTTTGGCATGTTTTTCTCAGGTCGCTAAGGTAGCAACAACTGGATCTAGGCGCACGAGTCGGCACGGGCGTCTAGGGTTTAGAGCATGGTCTTCATTAAACATTTGAACTATGTCTTTTGGGTTGTAAACATTTAAAGCTTCCGCTACAGTTTATGTTTTTATAACTATATCTTTTGAGTTTTGTGTTATGCATATAGTGTTGTTTATTGTGACCGTTGACTTGAATCCTGGTTTGTCATGCGCCTCGCGGTAAAACCCCGCAAGTGGAATTTGAGGGTGTGACAGATTTAATTTTAGAGTTTACCGAATAGGGTCGTAAAAGCCAGTTTTACTATATAATGTTCGTGACAGTATAATTAACCCTTTCATCACTCGAGACACTTAATTTTAAATAACCTATTAAAACTAAGTTTGTCGCGACTTGAATAACCAATTAAAGTTAATAGTTAAAACTATTAAGTTGTGAGTTTTTAAAAGGTTAAAATTTTGTTTAAATTTCAAAAACTCTAGTGGTTATTATTTATTTTAAAAACAAACTATTTGTTTTATGATAAATTTTCACAAGTTGTAAAATTAAGTTTAGAACTTGTTTTATTTGATTGTGTCAATATTTTAAAAACTTCCTTTTATAAAAGGTTTGGTATTAGGTTGGTATGTTATAACAATTTATAAAATAAAGCAACCACAATAACAAATAAATATGTAAATCATATGGCCAAAAATTGTTTGATCTTGCTAGAGCCTTTTAGCAAAGACCAAACGGGGTCATGGGGTCACAACACATAAACAACCACAAGGATGGACTTAGACTTGAGTGCATCTTCTTGTCTTGAGAGACTCCCACTGACTTCATGACTCCTGTCTTGGTCTTCAGTTTTGTCTTCGGGTCTTCAAGATTTAATATTTACAAAAATATATAAAATAAAAAGAAAACCTTAATCTATTACAACTTTGAGCCAACAAAGTGGGCCAAAACCATAAAACCAAAACTGAAATAAATATAAAAATATTCAACAACAGGTCGGGCCAGATTTACATATTTCACACAATCAACATAAATTGGGCAATCTTTTGGTCAAATAAAATAAATAAAACTTTGACCAAAATATTTTGTTGCCTAAAAATTATTTAGATCTAAAACTTTAAATAATATAAAGTTTGAGATCTATAACCGGTTAAAAGACCGGATCCGATTTGTATGTTGTAACCGAGGCTCTGATACCACTGTTGGGTTTCAGTGGTGTCAACTTTACTTTTTATCAAAACGGGTTTGATATATTTATTATTAATTAAACATATAATTAATAAACGCAGCGGAATATTTATAAAATTTTGACACCAAAACTAACCGAACAGGATCTGGTTACAAAAACATACAAACACGGTACAAACAATATTAATCTACCAATGAGATAGATATACCTTAGTGGTTAATAATTAACCGTTTGAGACACCGAGGTACAACGAACGGATGCTAGAACACGAACACGAAACAAAACGGGTCACAGTGGTGATTGGCCGGAAGTTGCAAAACAGAAAAGAAATTGGCTGAATTGCTTTTGCGGCCGATTTAATATATCGGATTTTTGAAGTTCTCTTGTGGCACTATCTATTTTTTATTATATGATCTAATCATATATATATATATATATATATATATATATATATATTGAAATTATGAAGGCTTGCGGCAGGTATTATATACTAATACAAATACCAACTTAACAGAATGTTAACGGTAGTAACAGTTTTTGTACATCACCGTTAGAGTTTATTATCTTCCGTTTCCTTTATGACTTTATTATATACCCTTTTATATTCCCATTCTAACCACCGCCTCATCTTTATCTCCCTCAAATCACATTCATTTTGTTTTCATTCTCGATCAATCACAAGCACCAGATTTGTTTCCGTTCACTGTTGATCAACGGATTTTCTCTGTAACTCCTTCGTTCCCTGAATTTGATTATTATTCTGTTTCTTGAGATTTTTCCTGTTTCTACCGATTCTCACAACTGTCTTGATTCCTGTTAGGGTTTTCATCTTCGTGTCATATCAATTATCGCGTACTGGTATGTCACTCATACTCTTCGCTTGATTCTGTATACGCATATAAATCATTGTAATTAGGTTTTTGCAATTCTTCTATTGATTGTGAAACTGGTAGATATAGGGTTAAATTTGCAAAATTTGATTGTTAGTGATTAAAACTTTAATAAATTTGTTTGAATCGTTGGATTTCACCGAGAAATCCCTTTTCTTTCTTCCTATGATTCAAATTGGAAATGTATAAAGATTGTTACTTAAACATGGGTGTTACTGCAATCCTTATCTATTAATAATGGAGTATTTAGTTAAATGAAATTATTTGATTGAAAATGGCTTTCACAAAGCCACTGGACACTTAAATGGAACCCTTGACTTTCTATTAGATTATTTAGTCAATGGCGATTTTTTTAATACAGAACCAACCTAATTTGATGGTTTTGTATAATTTCTGTTGGATTAATATTGCCATGGTCAAGGTTTAAAAGTACGGAATTGTGCCTCGAGGCGTTTTCCCTTCGCCTCACGAGGCGTAAGCTCGAGGCGGAATTAAAAAATAAATATAAATATTATATATCTTATAAAAAATGAAATACCAACTAATTTCATCTTCATATTCAGTAAAAACACACACTAAAAAGACATGGGACGCTTGAAATTGACACAAAAAGTCCAAACGGACCAAAACATCAAAAATAAACATCAAAAATCCCTGAGGCGCAATTTTTGTTACCGCCTCAGCTCTATGAGGCGCACGTACAAAATAACACCCTGAGGCGCCGGCTCAGATTCGTTTTCTTACGGAATCGCCTTGAGGCGTACGCCTCACCCATTTTTTTAAACCATGGCCATGGTGGCCCCTTCTCTACAACAATGATGCTATCTTTTTATCAATTACATCCAGACATCCAAAATATCTAAAATATTTCCACTTAGATGTCTGCAAATAGATTTCTCTATACATTTGACTAAATGTATGTATGTTTCAACAGATGTAAAATTGAAGGAACCCATTTAAATTATATAAATTTCTGTTTAATTTTTGTTCATCCAGTATCTTACATGCCTACACTACCAATGGTTGTTTTGTTTCAAGATTCACATATATTGAATTCCAAGACCGAATTTGTAGACAGCAGATAAAGTCTGTTTCTGGGTTACTTTCTTGATATGGGTTAACCCAAATAATCAAACTAGCATTGCATTTGTAAATAAATAATTAACTCTTTATTACGAATTTGCTGTACCTGGGGATTTATATTGTTACACCCTCTCCATAAACGTTGTCTTGGATTTTAAAGAATGAACATGTATCATGCAACCATCATAAGTTCTATGTTTCAGGTTTGTTATCAACTCTTGAATCTTGATTTTGGATGGTAAGAGAATCAATAAAGCGCACCAAAGTTACAAATATATTTGGACTCACGGTGATAGATTATTGACAACAAATGGTCAATAATAATGTTACTTGTGATGTTTTTTTTTCTATGACAAGTTGCTTTCATTTCTTTTTTCCCATTAAAATTTCGTTAAATCAAATTTATTTATTTATTTAGAAAATGTATTTACTTTGGTTTGTCTTTGGTAAAATGCATAAGTTTTCTTCAAACTTTAATTTAGTAGATGGCTGTGTTGTCATTTATTTATGTTTATTATGAATCCATTATATCTAATATATTTATTCTTTTACCCTGCCATATCATAATAGGAAATAGAATTGCCATTCATAGAGATATTAGCGGTTCGGCAACATGACAATGCAGAACCAATTCAAGAGTCATAAGGAACTGGATACCATACGGAAAAATACAAGAGATTTCCTATGACTCTCCTAACATAACAAAGAATATTGTTTTCTTAGATTTCCTACGTCAAATACTCCGTACAAAGGTATGTTTAATCAAATAATAAAATGTGTACATATACATATAACAGGGTTAGGATCAAATACACAGTGAATGAAAAATAGGAAGTCGTAGGAAGGGTATCAAACGGACTCCGATTGAACTCATTCAAGCGGCATTGGAATCGTCTTATCGAACCCTACGTCGTTAGTTTTTAGGTCTTCGTTTTTTTGGGGTTTTAGCTTGTAGTTTTTAGAATACGCGTTATATCATTGTGTCTTTTATGTACCATTGTGTCTTTTTCTTATTTTCATCGTTGTGTCATTTTTTCAATTCATTGTGTCTTTTTTTCTTCAGCATTGTGTTATATTTTTTTTTGGCACTGTGTTATATTTTGTGGCTCATTGTGTCATATTTGATGATCTATTGTGTTTTTTGTATCCTTCTCACCCTTCTCATTTTTTGTAGCCTTTGTATAATAACTCAACCCACATATAACATTGTTATTAATTTGTTCAAACATTACTAATCATTTCATTACATTACAGGAAACTCATAATGAAAGTTCATTGATTCAAACTACATGATAGCGCAACATATCCAACTAACACCCTAAAATGATGGCTAACATTTGAGAAAAAAACACAAAGATGTGCTATCTTTTGGTATATAATCATGTAACCTTTATAAATTTATTAATAATATTACTTAGCTATGCTTTGTACACATTAACTTTTTTTTCTTACTTGTGCAGATAATACGAATATATAACATATGGGTTGGTGGTTTACAGACGATACTCTATTCTAACACATGTTAGTGCAACACTATATGACTGTTGTACCATATACTTCATTATGTCATTATAAAAAACATTTGTCCTTGTGCATGAAATAGTTACTTAGGGTCTGTTTGGTAGCCTCTTAATGAGTCTCTGAATCATTTAGCTCTGAATGGTTCAGCATTCAGACTGTTTGTTTCAACCTAAAAAAGGCTCTAAATGGAATGATTAAGAGCTGAATCATTCAGACTTTGTGCATAGCTAAACCATTCAGCACTTAATCATTCAGAGCCTATTAACCATTCAGACATCATTCTACTTTGTTAACAACAATTTTTATTATACTTGTATCAGTATTATATAACATAACTAATCGACATCCCGCCGCAACGCGCGGGTAAGCATTACCTCGTTAAGGAACAATCGTTATCTTCAATTATTAGATAAACATTATCTTTTAATTAGTTGATAACAACCATCTTAACATGTTAATCCCTTTTGGCCCAATTCCAATATACCTAGATTAAGTCCAAGACGCGATATAAAACCCGAAACCAATTTCAATAAACATTTTATTATTTATAATTAGTATAAATAATAAAACCCGTTTATTTTGTTAATTGTTCATGATTACCAGTTAATCAAGTTAAGTGGATTTAATATTCGTTGCCCAAGGTGTAACTCTTACGGGTCACAGCTCAGTCAGTAGCGTTAAGTTATCAAAACCGTACATATAAATCCAACATAATCAACATAGCTCTGATACCACATGTTAATTATATTAATAAGAACATAAGGAATAAACATAAGATTTTTTCAAGTGTACCTGATTTGCTTAACCGTCCAGGAACCTCAGTAATGGAAGACACCATCATCTTGTTCGGGTTCCCTTTAGTGTGTACACTAATGATGGCTAATGATCACAAAGTGATCGTGTGAGAGAGAGGTAGGTGGCGGCTACATTAGGTTATGGTGTTATTAGAGTCCAACCTAATACCTCTAGTAAGCTCTCTATTTATACACACAGGGGACACCCTAATTAGGTTTAGTAAGGGTAATTCCGTTCATCAAAGAATCACCTATTATAAACTTAGGGATATTATAGTAATTGATCGATATAATATAAATGATAATGATGGCCATATAATAAATATAATAAACATAATTTATATTTATTCTAACACCTGAACCTACATAAACATCTTCCATTGATTCTTGCTTCAATTTTACAACACTTGCTTTTCTCTTTTCTTCACAAGATTACTCCAAAGAATGTTCGGCTCTGATACCAAATGTAAGATTTCGTGGGCACAGAAAATATACTTAAACTAATAAGTTGTGAGAGCTTTTGAGAGTAGAGATAGACGATAACAGCACACATTCATACATAAAATGGCAGGATACAACGCTATTTATAGCCATAGTTTGACAGTTATCTACAGTTATCTTTGGCAATTAAAGGCGGATTAATTAACTGCCATTTGACACAAAACATCGCTAATTATGTCACACTCGTAGATTGTTCCCATGGTGGCCACTGCATAGAGCCGTTTTCTCATTCTATGATACGCGATATCGAACAGATATCCTTCCAACCGTTGATTCGAGTGCACGAATCGTCTCCGGTCCAGCAAAACCCGATAGTTCTACCCCATATGATAGCTACACGAAAGGAGGAATCTGATGATACGGGGTTTGGTGATGTAAACGCAACTTTTCTCATAGTATAATTCATCAAAAATATTCATCCGTGGGAGATCGATTTGAACCCGAGAAAGCAGGTTAACAAGCTTGGCATGAAGCTCTTGCTCACCGGTTGTTCGCAACCACCCATGAGCGGTGAGCCTCTGGTAGCAGCAGCTTATGCATGGTACCACCATTAGAAAGAACAAAGAACTTACCCAGTTGTGTTCGTGTTCATAAATTCATTACCTGAATTTTTGTTTTAACAAAATAATTTTTATGCCTCTTCTGTGAACATACCAACCCACTCACACAGTGGCAGAACCAACAAGTCTTGGTGTGGGGTATTCTTTTCCCTACCGACTCGTATAAGAAAAAACCTCAGAATCTCAGATTTTAAAAAAGAAACACAGATTCCAGTGACTATAGGATGGCGGACCCCTTTGACCGCACGGTTCATCAAAATGTGTTTAATACGGACCAAGCTACTCCATTTTGGACTGCAAGTGTACAGCTAGAACATTAAAATCAAGACTACTTCTAATCAAATACAAGTCTTGTAGCTATTTGGCCTTGGCTAATCTTCAACGGCTACCAATCTTTCATGCTAACAGAATTCGAATACTAAAAAGGAACATCAAAAAGATGAAATCAAATAGTCATTCTACACTTTCTACACTCGGGTCAACGAATATAGATTGGTTTGCTATCCAATTTGGTAATCTCAAAACCATATTATGCCATAAGTTACTTGTATATGATTCCCATAAGTCAACCATGCTGGAAAAACTCACCCAGTCATGCTCCACGCGCTCACCACAATTTCCAGTAGAGAAGATTGTTTCCGCTAGGTGTTGATCCTTCAGAAGTTGAAGCATTAGAAGCCGAATGTTCTCCTGCTGTGATGTAGAAATTGGCATGATTTTGGTGGGTTCCGTATTTACTTCAAGTAGTTTTAACTCGGGTACCTTCCACTGGTAGAAGTGAACCACCTGTTCCACATCCAAAAGGCCTAGGATTAAAATTACAAAGTAATAATATTCGGAATCAAACCATGACCGGAGCTAGAGCTTCAAACAAAATGAAACGAGCCAAGCTAGAGCTCAGTTGTTTCACACTCCTACCTGAAGTAGATGTAATATGTTGGCGAAATCATAGTCAAACAAATCATTACCTGAAGTAGATGTAATATGTTATTCTTAATGGTTCAAGAATAACGTCGTAGAAATCCCGAGATGAATGTACATCAGCAATGAAACTTGCATTTGTAGAATAAAGTTGGTATCCAAGAACATGTAATCTTGCACATCGTATATCAAATCCTGATTGATAAGTTGCCGACTGTTCAGGAGGAATATGTGCTTAATAAAAGAAATTTCATGGATACATAGTGGGTATATGCTTAGGTTAGGTGCTTTGATACAGAGGTGGTTTAAAATGGTTGCTGTAGTGCTGTATTTTTAGGCATATAATTCTGTTTGGTTGATTTCCACAATTAGGTAGTTGACCATCAACATGTATTAGAGGCAGATTGTTATTTTAGTCGCGCGTTGTAATATAGCAGTTACGTGGTTTTAATTGGTTTATCAGTGTTTTGTGTAGGTCTTTGTGCTGGTGGTTTTGTGGCTTTCCCGAATATTTCACATTCGTCTTGTATGTAGGTATGTATTGTCTATGGCTTACTAGGTCAGGTGGTTTTATCTTTAGTGTCTTTATGCGACTGTCTTTCCATTTAAAAATATAAGTGTATTTTTAACAATAGTCTAGCCTTGCTTTGGTCTTCCGTGCTTAACCTGAATGCGTTTTTAGATGCCGCATATTATTTTTAGTTGGTGTTGTACGTAGTGGGCTGTTTGCTGGTGCTGGTTCGTTTAACACCGACATCTGCTGCATCGTTAACAAAGCATGCTACCTCCAAAATGAAAATAAAGATGCATCAAGCACTCCATAACCAGCAACACCAGCACCAAAAAATCTCCTTACACCCATCTGCCAGAAGGTCATTGCAGTGTCACATTGAAAGTAATACTGAATTGAATAATTATATTTAATTCATATGTAAGTCATGTTTAAGTTAATGTAAGTTGATCGAGTCAAATTCTAGTCACCCTCGTTTTCTTGAAACTAAAATCATCACGAACCTTAACCTTTCATCTTATTAATTTATTTGTTGTTTCAGATTGGGGGAGGAGTAGATGCTTAATTGGATGCGGATATTGACGTAATTGGCATGAAGAATGGTCAAGTTATGCCACAACCTTCATTTTCAAGTGACCGTATGTTTAGGTCTAGACTAACATAATGTATTGACACAATATTTTTGTAACCGTTTAATACTTGTGGTAGGATTCGACAAATGCTTTTATTGTAATGTGTTTTTTGTTGTATATATAATATATATGCAGTTTTATTATGAAATTTATTGATTTTGTTAGTATAAATATAAATATAAATCCAGGGCTATTAGTAATTTTGCAGAAAAAAAGCATGACACGCAAAATGAGTGTCATAAAGGTGTGTCGTAAATGCATGTAAAAAAAAGTGTCATAAATGCGTGTCATAAAAGAGTGTTATTAACGTGTGTTATTAAAAGATGACACGCACTTGCATGTCATAATAATTTTATGACATGTTCTTCCTTGACACTTTTTTGTGTGTCATAAACACCCTATTATGACGCGCAATGCGCGTCAAGAAATGTGTTTTTTTAGTAGTGATGTTATAATGGAAAAAAGGTCGCATGAGCGACAAATTTTGGATGTGAACTCGGACCGACTCTGATATAATATGTAAATGTTTTTATAAAAAAAAAAAAAAAAATTGTGTCTTTCAGTATGTTAACATCTGTTGATTTGAATTCTCCTACTTTATTTTGAGCTCCAAATTCAGAATTCAAAATTCAAAATTCAAAACCACTAACATTTCATTGGGAAAATAGCGAAAATAGCCTTTGACCGGAGCATTTTACGAAAATAGCCCCCTAAAGCCTCTTTGGAGACCTCTCAGACCTCTTTGGAGACCTCTCAGACGTCTCCCGAGACGTCTCCCACTCCAACCAATAACTCACTGCCACGTCATCACGTCATCACCCACCAAGAGACATCTCAGACCTCTTTGGAGACCTCTCAGACGTCTCCCGAGACGTCTCCCACTCCAACCAATAACTTACCGCCACGTCATCACCCACCCACTCTCTCTTCTTCTCTCCTCCTCTCTCTAATAATTACCTGTCCACTCACTACAAGAAATGGGGATGTTTACCCACACATAATTTACTTACACGTGTAAAAGATGTGTAGATATTTATCTTAACATGTGTAGAAATAATATATATTGATGTGTTGGTAAAAATATTTACATGTGTAGATAACAACCACGATTTATTTAAATAATAATTTTTAAATATATACAAACAAATACAAAAACAGTTGAAACATACACGACCAAATTAACATTCTTAATAAAACATAAATGTTCAAACAACTAAACAAAATACTTAAACAAAGCAAGCAAATATTGACCAGAAGTTACTAGCAGGTTATATAAAATTACTAAAGGACATCACTCATCAATACTTTCATCACCCTCTAGAGTATCACACTAAGATTGTCTAGACGTGCTTGATGAAGGAGGCATGATATTATTCTCAATCAGTGCTTGTTCCATAATTGCACATTTACTTGTCACTGTTTGAAGTGCATCGACCAACTCATCATAAGTAGGACGCTTTGCTTTTTTAGTTGTACCCATTGTGTGATCAACAGTAACTGGATCACGTCCTCACCCATGCAAACAAATAGAGTTTCGACCAACAAAATAAAAACAGTTAGCCTGAACACTCCATTCACATGGCCTTGACTTTTTCCAACAATGGCTTGCATGAGTTAACCAGAACATACTCAGTTACTAACAAATTGCCATTGTCATCCTGCAATATTATAAATGAGATAATATTTAATATAACTCTGAAATGTGACATTACATACATGATAAACAGTGAAGAATCATGATCGGATTCAGCTTCCCTTCCATACATTGAGTCACCTCTTTCTGCAAGAACCATTGCACCGGCTTCTAGCCTTTTCTCTCCGACAAAATTAAAAATAAGCAGCAAAGAATTATGTTTATTCAAATTGGAGTTTATCAATAAATTTAACCTCTTTCCTGATTAGAGGTGACTGTAGCTGTCAATCCAACCCCAGAAGAACCTCGACCACTCGTGATACCGACAATGGAGCGATGTTCATAATAGCTCTAAGAAGCTGTGACTTGGCAATAGAAGGATCCCTAACCAACATCATGTTAATGTCACTGTAGATATCATACAACATAAATATTTCATTGAAAGACAAAAATATTATTAAAACGAAAATTGCAACTTTACTCTCTTATCATAAAACTACAATTATAGGGGTGCAAATGAGCCGAGCCGAGCCCGAGCTTGGACAGGCTCGAGTCGTTGGTAATTTCTCAAGCTCGATTACTAAACAACTTTAAATGAGTGGTAGATATTATTAAATATTTTTAAAAAATAATATTACACTAAGCTCGATAAGGCTCGACGAAGCAAACGAGCTTCCCATGCCAGGCTCGATAAATAAACGAACTTTATTTAGGCTCAAGCTCGGCTCGAGCTCGATAAGACTCAGCATGTTTCGAGCTTTTTACCGAGCCGAACTCGAGTAGTCTACAAATCATTGTATTTGCAAAAGTATCAAAGCATGTTTCCAACATCCATATTTTCCCAACTTAACAAATAGCATCATGGTGAATTATAAATGTCATAGCTTCAGTAGTCATGTAACCAAGTGTAACTTGTATCAACCAATCTTCGTATGCTAAAATAACATACTTTGATATCATAACTTTACCTCTACAAAACAACAAATAGTATGCATTTAGTAATTAGAAAGAAAAAAAAAAAAAAAAAAAAAAAAAGCAAACAATACACACTCCTACACTAAAAGCATTTCATCGAACACCTAATAGACAGACGTACAAAGCAACAATACACAAGAAATTCATTACCATCAAAACTCAGCAGGCACACCTTCAAATCTATCTGGCCCGGATCGGTATCTAAACCATAGAACGCAGAAGGGGGCGGGGCGACCCAGACGCGAAATAAGTAATATCCAAACATTAATATGTAAACATATTATAACAAGAAGACTAATCAAATAACTTGATAAACCGATGAACCAATGAGATGTCAGAAGAACCACGAGGAGCCATGTCAAACGCAATCTTCAATGTATAAATAACAAATGCAATTAAATTCAACGATCATAACTCAAGAGGCTAAACACTGCAAAATCCGTTTAGTACCTAATCATTTTGCAAAACAAAAGAAGGCTCAAACTCGAACTACTTGACCCCTAATGACCTTAATTAACAATTATTTATATTAATAATAACTCGTAATAAGGGCATGTTTGGATAAACTTATTTTAGGCAAAAAGGACTTTTTGTTAAAAGGACTTATTAACTTATGACTTTTTAAAAAGAAGTTTTTAAAAAAGTGTTTGGATTAGCTTATGTGGTGGGGAAAAACAATAAGTTGATAAGTTAGTTTGTAAAAAAGTGTTTGGTTTAACTTATTAAGGTAAAATGACAAAAAAAGGTAAAAGGAGGGAAGATGTAAAGATATAATAAGGGCATGAAGGTAAATAACCATCAATAAGTTATAAGGAGGTTCAAAAAGTCACTCCTCCCTTACTTTTCCAAAACAACTTATCATAGGCTTCCAAAAAGTTAAAACAAAAAGTCCTTTTCCTTTTGCCAAACACTTTTTGTAACTTATTAACTTTTTGAAAAAGTTATAAGTTATAAGGAGGTGGAAATAAGGAGAGCCAAACATGCTCTAACAATAACTAACCGGACCAACAATGACCCTAATAATTTAGTCCCTAGTGGTCACTTTTATTATAGTGTGTATAAAATATCTACACAAATCGCATATTTATGTATTTAGTTATTTATTTTGCCACGTCATACTTAAAAAATAATAAATAAAGATTATTATTTAATGTATATGTATCCAGTATCTACACATATTTTCAAAAAAAATATTTATTTATAGTTATTCAATATCCACACACGTTGTACATTTTTTAATATGTGTAGCTATTCATTCTGCCACGTCATTTTCTAAAGGTAAAAATAAAATTTTATTTCTTAATTTATCTACATATTTATTTACAAATTTTATGTGTTGGTAAAGATAATCAATTACCTACACATATATTAATATTTAGCATATGTGAAGATAATTTACCTACACATAGCGAAACATTGCAACATGTGTAGGTAATTTTATATTTAATTGATCGACAATTTTAGAGGGAAATTTTCCCACCAATGCCAAGTGTAGCTAAAAATTATTACCAACACATATTGAGTGTTAGTAATTATAAAAATATACCATCAACCATTACCCACACATATAAAAACATGTGTAGGTATTTACCTACATATTTACACGTGTAAGTAAATTATGTGTGGGTAAACATCCCCATTTCTTGTAGTGTTGGTTGATATTATGGATTGCTTAGACAAGTTTGAAGATAGGAAAGTTTTTCTAATATTTTATAAGGTGAAACTATATAATGTTAAAAGTCAACAAGGTTCTTTTATGAAACCTTTCATGCTCACGAGACCAGTGTAGATCCAAAGACAATTCAAATATGGAGGAAAGCCCTGAAAAAAGTTTGTCAGATTTCTGGTCTAACCTTGCATAATGGGTAAATTTTTCTCCCTCTTCTATTTACTTGAAAAGATATTATAGACCATGTAGGTTTTAATCTAGACGATGGCACAAATAAGCAAGTAATACGGTTTGATAAACACATAAAGTTTATGAGTAAGTTTATGAGTGTGTACATATGGCGATAAGATAAGGGTGAATATCTTTAGAGGCTGGTTTATAATAAAAAGAATTTTCAAAAAAGAAAGGAGTAATGGAAATAAATAATCCAACTATTGCTCTTTGGCCGATAATGGTCCCAACTACAAAAATAACCATTAGAGGTCCCTACTCTCTCCACATACATCATATGTGTGACCCTCTGGAAAATTTCCTAATTATTTAATTATTTTCCAAGGTAATTTTCCCATAATTTTTATCTAAAAAAATCACTTGGATTACTAACTTGATTATTTTCCACACGTCACATATATATACACACAAATATACATATCATTTTTTTATTACATTGGATAACTAACTACACTTGATGTGTATACCGAAGCTTTGTGAAGCTGATTAATATATATATATATATATATATATATATATATATATATACAGGGTAGGGTTAGCATACAAAAGAGGTGTTTTGTAAGAAGGGTGAGAAAGAATTTTAACCATTGGATCAACTTGATGGAGGGCTAAGATGATAGTAGTGGCAATTTTGTAATATGTGTTATAATTATATTATATAAATTAAGGTTGTAGGGGTAGTTGGGTAATATTACACCTCTTAATTAATAAAACCCATTTAATACACATAATTATAACCGTATATTGTGCTTGAATATCGGATAATTATCAATTCACTCTTCACCCAAAATAAGGAAACAAACACAACCGAAAATCACTGCACAAATGATAAGAGATTCTCACAAAAATAGGCCATCCGATTGTATATAAGATTTTCTTCATTGTGTTTTCTGGCATCGATATAGTGTTTTTTCTACTTTCTATTAAAACTAAAAATGGCAGGGAAGAGGAAGGGTTCACCGGCGACGGAGAAGAAGAACATAAAACAGGATTGGAAGTTGGTTTTTCTACCGCTAGGTTCGGATTAGGTATGTTTTAAGATGTGTTAAGAGATATAGTTGTGTATCTGTTATGTGTTAACAAATTCTGATGGGTGTTTTTTTGAGAAACCAAAATCGACTTATACATGCAAACGGTTTTGTGATGATAGAAGTGTTTTACCAGATTTGTGTTTTATGGTGGTCTGTTTTTTTTTACCAGGCGTGTTTTGCATAAGTGTTTATCATATGTGTTATTTGATTGTGTTTAATAAGTGGTGTTTAATTTAAATTGTGTTTAATAAGTGGTGTTTTATGGGGTTTAATTTAAATTGTGTTTAAGAAGTGGTGTTTTTTTACCAGACGTGTTTCGCATAAGTGTTTATCATATGTGTTATTGGATTGTGTTTAATAAGTGTTGTTTAGTTTAAATTGTGTTTAATAAGTGGTGTTTTATGGTTTTTAAAAAATTGTTTAGTGCTTATTAAAATGTGTTTTCGTATTAAAATATAGTTATGTTTTTTTGGTGTTTTAACATAAGTGTTTAAATAAAGGTGTTTAGTTAAGGGGATTTTAAATTTTTTTGTTAAGTAGCCGTCACAAGTATACAATATAAAACATTTAGGTTAACTGAATTTACTTATTTAAGTTTTGTTTATCGATTCTGACTAACGGATGAATAACATGTCAGGAAAACAAGATGTGAACAAATCGGAAAAACAACTTAAAACAGAAGCATGAACAAGTCGCTGATGCGCGTATGCGCGTCTGCGCTTCGCTGTTGCGCGTCGCTGATGCGCTTCTCTGCTGCGGGTTTTCTGTTGCGCTTCGATGTTGCGCGTTCCAGGCATGTTAAGCTTTTGAATGTGGGTCGACTTTATGTTTAAGACTTGGCAGTCCAGACCAGACTCGAGAATGTCCCTGGAAACATTTTAACTCCTTAGGTGGTATAACAAACCACATAATCTCGGATATCAACTACACGAAGCCTTGTGTTGATAGCATGCATCAATGATAAAATTGTGCATTCGTCTAAGCCAACACTTGACCCACAAAGCAAGTCAACAGTCTCAAGGGCATTCGAGTCAGCTTGAGCAGAAAAATATCGATGAAGGGAAACAAATCAGCATGTTTAAGTTGGTCCAGTGAAATCACTATTGTACATTTTTGGCATTTTGACTTTCTGAATCATGGCCTAATAAGATGGACAAGAAAAATGTTAGGCATATGTAAGCTTTAATAGTACGCAATAGGTCGTCAATGTGGGAAAGTATATGTGACCTTCTGCAACCATTTTACTATCATTGTATGAATCGTAAGCAATATCAATCAAAATGAGTGTTTTTAAACAAGTGGCCATATTGTTTTGAACAAGTGACTCATTACCACATATTTATGTAGCTTCTGTCCCTTTGTTAGGATCTTTAAAAAAAAAAACGCTTATAACACATATTTCGGACATGATTCCCTTATAACACATAGCGACTAACAAGTAGTTCTTATATTGCTATACGCTTAATCATTTACTTTAATTTAAAATACATATCGGCTAACACGTATTTCTTATAATGTTAAACGCTTATAACACATAGCGACTAACAAAGTAGTTCTATACGCTTAAGCGTTTACTTTAATTTAAAACACATATCGAGTAACACGTATTTTTTATAATGTTATACGCTTAATCTATTACTTTGATTTAAATCACATAAACATCGTTAATCTATGGATAACAACATTCAGAATAAAAAAACACGTACGTAACTTGATGCTCGAAAATGGTAAAACACAAAACAATTTCCAATATAACTTCTTATGGCTTTGATAAAATGTATACTGGATTAACACAAAACCTAAAAAAAACAACGAAAATGATGAATTGTATGTGTATTTTAGGATGAAAATTTTGATATAAAAATAATTACAATCATTCCATAATAATAAACAATCCATATTCGTTTGTTTTGAAACAATATTGACCGAAAATTTGAACTAATTATCCCTAAAATTACTCTTAAATTAATAATAGAATTAATTTTAATAGGATAATGGTTTTGGTAAATTTACTTATTTATCCTTCATCTTGGTGCCACGTGTCACTATGAGATTCCTTCTTACACTTCTCACAATATAATGTTTTTGTATAGGAACCTTTATCTATATATATATATATATATATATAGGGGAGGGTTATCTTGAGAACAAGGAAATCTGTGAGAACACTAAGAACCACTTTCATCCATTGATCATGATCAATTAAGGGCTAAGATTAATTGGGGATTAAATAAAGATGGAACCATAAGATTAGATGAAAAAGGGCAATATAGTAAAATACATACTATGCAAACAAAACCCCCAAAATCAAACATCCAAAATACGTATCATCATCCTCTCTTTTGTTTCTCTCTCAATACCCAAAGACCACCTAGGGTTTATACAACAAATCTATTCAACAATCAACGATTATGAACATCAGGTACACTATTATCAACTATTGTGTTTCATCTACACCATTTTATTTCGTATTTCATCTACAATCTGCTATTAATCGATTGTCGAGTGTGTTTTTATCTTTTTTTTAAACAATCTCTGTGATTTAGAGCGGCTAGGGTTTAATTCATTGTTTTTTTCAGCGAGCGAACAGGAACAAGTACATATTTGTTTTATAAATTTGTGTAGTACATTCTATGTTTCATTTGTTAAACGTACATAATACATGTTAATGTTGTGTTGGTTATGATTTGTTTGTCATGTGCTATATATTTTATGTTTTACACATGTGTAATATGTATGTCCTATGCCTGTTGTTTGTGTTAACCATGAATAAATTGTGTATGCAAGGTATTTCAAATATGTATTGTTAGTCTAATGTATTGGGCATATGGGATAGGTATTTATGCATTACACATATGTTGTCTGTGAACGAACCTTGTGTGAAATGTATTAGACATATGTAATAGTCGTGTTTATGTATTGCACATGTGAAATATTGAATTTATTGAATTTGGATGGTTTTGTTCATTACATCAGGTTGTCATCTTGTTGGAATTTGAGAGTTATGTGGGGATGTAAGAGAGAGAGAGAGTTGGGTTTGAGTAGTTGCACATAAGGTGTTTGATGAAATGTCTAAGTGTGTGTTAGGTTGATTTTGTTGGTTAATGGTTGTTTGGAAAACTTGCATTTACTTACATCAAATAATCACTTGAATAACGAACTGAAAACAAACAATAAATTATGTTGACATTTCATCACATATTCTGAATTAGCAATGAGCAATATTGAGCGAACACATTGTTAGAAAGGGTCGTTGAAATCGGAAGGAGATTGGATATGACGTATATTTTTATATAAAATAAAAATAAAGATGGTGATAGATATGGTATTTGGCAACCTTAGTGGTATTTTTCAAATATGAGTTACAAATAATATGTGTATGTTACTATGTTAGAAGCTTAAGTATGTGTAGGTAAGTTGTTTACACATGTGTACATGAGCAGTTTACACATATGTAAGTCAGCAGATTTATTTGTTTTGAATAACAATAAAAACAAATGACTTAATGATTTTGTACTTTTGTCACTTTGACCAAAATATTTCAGAAAATTGGTACATTCTACTGTCGGATGGAAATGGACATGGAGAACTATGAGAAGTCAATTGTAGAGGCTATGAGAGATCAATTGTGGAGGCTCAGAAAATGATGCGAAGATTGTATTTTCAAAGGCGAATATTCATCGAGAAGATGTGATCAAGAAGGCATTGGAGTTTGAGAGGGAACAAAATGAAATTAAAAGACTAGAAGATAATGTGGATTATGACTTTTTTGTATGTTACCATCCATGGTTAGGATATATCAAGGATTACAACTTTTGTTTCTATATGTTCATTGTTACCACATGTCTTAGATTATGACTTGTTGGGGAATTTAAAGCTTTTGATATTTTAGATAATACTATTTTGGTTTAAATACTACTTGTTGGTTAATATAATATCTTTGAAAGTTTCTTAACAATATATTGGTTTAATACACAGTTTACACATATGTAATTCAGCTGCAAATATGTAAAACATAAATAAATAAGTGACATTGAACAATTTACAAATGCATAAGACATCTGAACATATGTAAATAGAGACATATATGTGATAGTAAACAGATCACACATGTATAATTCATATGAATATGTATAAAACATAAACAAATACGTGAAAATAAATATTTTACACGTGTGTAATATAACTAAATACATGTTAGTTAGACATGTGTAATTTAGATCTAATTGAGTAAAACTTCAATAAATAAGTGACAAGAACAATTTACACATGTGCATAACTGAATATATGTATGATAGAAACAAATAACTGAATGATATAATTTATACATGTGTAATACAACTGAATGTATGTTAATTAGAAGCAACTAGGTGACAATGAACAATTTACACATGTGCAGTACAATTGAACAATATTAGTTAGAAACAAATAAGTGCACGTAAACAATTTACACGTGCGTAGTGTAACTAAACATATGTAAAATAAAGATAAATAAGTGGGAGTGAACAATTTACACATGTGTAAGATATATTACATAAGAATACACGAGATTTACACATATGTAAATCATAATAGTTAAAGAATAAGCATAAATATGAAGATTTACACATGTGTAATACAATTGTAATTGTGTAAAACTGAAACAAATAAGTGGCAATAAACAATTTACACATGTGTAATCAAATGTAAAATGTGTAATACATTAATGAATAAGTGATAATGAACACCTATATATGTGTAATACAACTTGACATACGTACATTAGAGGCAAATAAGTTTTAATGAATAGTTTACACATGTGTAAATCTACTGCAAAATGTATAAAACATAAACAACCAAGTGACAATCAACAGTTTACACATGTGTAATACAACTCATGTATGTAAAATAGAAACAAGTGATGAAAGTGAATGGTTTACACATGTGTAAATTTGGCTGAAATTTGTAAAGTAGATAATTATGTACCACTGTGTAGTTTGCATAAAGACATGTTAAACAAGAATGCATGACATTTACACATGTGTAATATAGACACTTATATATATTGAATCTAATGACAAATAAGAATAGAAACCATAAAGATAATAATTTTATAACATTGGCATAATAAGATATGAAAACTGTAAATCTAAAGTCAGAACAAAAGTATAAATTCAAACTACATGGAAGTGTGATTCAAACTACAATTTGAGCAATAAGAAAAAAATCCCATTCCCTATGACTATCTTCATTAGATTGACTCTCTTCATAAATCGATTTTCTTTTTGTTCCGAGAATCATGGTAGCCATATTCGTCATAAGACCTGCGTTTGTTTTTCTTCTCCATGCTCTTTACTTTCACTACAAAATAGACAATGGGCAACAATGAAAAACAGTTTATGTTCTGTGACAACCTTAGATAACCAAAATATAAATCATATCACCTAATTCAGTGAATACCATACCACAAAAGGTTTATGCTATGTGGCAATATTGCGTATCCAATATACGGACTTATCCGATGAGTCAAACATGTTATTGCAAACCAACTCCTAAATATCAAGTACTTGTTTATCTACAAAAATAGACAATGAGGAACAATACAAAATGGTTAACATCAATAAGAAACATATATATATGCACAGTTAGCAAGAACAAAACAATATGAAATATCAAATTGATATATAAAGGGCTTAGCATCATCAAGAATAAAACTAAAACCAAAAGCCTTTAAGCAGTTACACATGTGTAAATCAAATTACATAGTGATGCAAGCAATTACAATTACCAGTCAACAACATTAGTATTCAAAGAATTATTGAGTGCATCGTATGTAAATATAATGAACCAACATCATTTTTTCAAATGTATGAATGCTAATAACAACTCTGCCACAAGGATTATGCCATTAATGCAGGACAAAAAGAATCGACAATCACTACACTACTAATAAACAAAGGAAGGCGAATTATCATAATCTCAATCTCATCATCTACTGATAATCTTCGCTTGTGACTTACTATCATCTAAATATTCATAAATTTTTCAATATAAAACAGGTTTTACAAGATGAAAATTAATCTGGTGACAACAATCTACACATGGGTAAAACATACAATTGAACAAAACCAGAAGCTTACACATGTGTAAATCAATAACAAAATCTGTAATACATGAACCTTTTGAAGCTGATTTACACAGGAACAATGACACTTAAAAAATCATTGTGTATATTTTTATTTGGTTAATCTGTATTATCACATGTTTTAGGTTAAAATCGTGGAATCACAATCGCATGAAATCAAATTAACAAGTTTAGAAACAATAATAATCACAATAACAAGAAATCTGATTAAAGAGACTCTAGTTTGATCCACCATCAAAACAATTTTCTGTTAGATTACTACTTTAAACCATAGATTATTACTACTATAAACCATAGATTAACTCTAAATTAACAATTATTAACAGTTTTTGATAGATTACAACTATAAACCCTATATTCACCTAATCAATCAATCAAGGAGTTAATAACATACACGAAGTCGATCAAATATAAAAAATCGAACGAAAAAATAAACAGATTGATAAACGGAAGAAGATACCTGAAACTCGGAGATCATGCAATTGTGAATCGATGAACAAATGAAGAACTGATGATCGATTGAATATATGATGAACATATTAGATCATGGAACCCTAGGAAGGTTGAGTAGATCGTAACTAAAAGATTTGTGTATGTTTGCCCATTAGAAGAGGAGGTGTACAATTACCAATTTACCCTTTTCATTAAAGTTTAGGGAAAGATAAATGAGTGGTTGAGATTTGTTCTCATGGTTCTCACAAAAGATGAGTGTTCTCATTTAAACCCTCCCCTATATATATATATATATATATATATATATATATATAACATTTATAAGGTATACAAGGTTCATAGTTTCATAAAAAATATTAGTCTTATAAAAATAATAATAATAACAAACCATGGGGACCTTGTTGTAATTTACCCAAACACAAATGTTATCCCTGTCAATGAACTTATTCCGACAATTTCGGGAGTCCATTCCACTCAAATTTGAACTAAAGTCAACCTATTTAATTGCCATTCAACCTTACCATGTTTATCTACACATTTTGATTATCAATTAGCAATCATTTTGGTCATTAATCTAGAGCCGCTAATCACGTTTCGTAACACCCAATGCCCAAACGAACCACCGCCTTGCAACTGTTATAAATTGAACGTTGTATCAGACTTAGAAACCATCACCATAAACCAAACCCACCTTTAAAATTTATAAATCGTTGACCTTCATCTCGTTTCGACTCACCCTCGTCACCCCTTTCCTTCGGCGCCCCCTGCAACTCCGATCACCATGAAACTCCGATTCTTCTTCGACAAGGCATACTCCGACGAACAACCACCCCACGACCTTCGCCCTTCCCCAATCCGATCACCGACGCTGTCGCTACCGTTGGCCGAACTAAAGATCAGTGGCCGAAATCGTGAACTACTATCGCCGTTGTTCGAAACATCTTTACATGAAAAACAAGGTAATGATCCTATTTTAAAGCTCATTTAAATCTACACTTCACTAAATACTGTCGCAGGGGTTTTTGGCTTAGGAATATGACTACTGTCATGGGTTTTTGAATGGTGTATCTATTAGTATTATTCCAATTTAATGGCAATACATAAGTTTTGTAAATAAACATTCTCGTTATTATATCAAGTCCTAAATATATATGAATTTTTTTTTTCTATTATATAAATAAATATATATGCATCAATCAAATCTATGTATTTCTCCAACCACACTTACACTTAGATGTATAAGTATATGTTTGAAAGCATTAAAATAGTATTGAAATTTTATAGTACTATTTATTTATAATAAACAGATAGATTGCTCCTTATCAACTAATAAAACGAGTTATTATTTGATTTTGGTTCATACTAGTTAATCTACTAATTATTTTCCTTTAGAATGAAATAATTCGATTTTTGGATTGTTGGATAATGTAATTTTGGATTGGTGTAAATATATTTTGCACAAACACTACAACTATAAAACAACATTAATAGATACTAAATCATCACTCTTAATTAGGCTCAAACGTAATTCATTGGTTCTCGTTGATCTGTTGCAAGTTCATCATCACAATCAGGTGAGTTTACGTAACCATGTTTATGCGATTCTTTATACTTGCAACATTTAAGCAATTTCTACATGCATGTCTAGTTGTAAAGTTTAATGCCTCATGAATTTAGCCAACAACAACAGTTTCAACGAGTTTCAACCAGTTTCAACATTACATAATCATTAGCTATGGCCAAGCCGGCGATACTCAATAATAGATCTATTGGATTGACAATCCCACCCGGATACGTGTACCTCCTACATAGGTAGCGTGGGTGATTGTTATCGTTCCAACATATTACTAAGGTGAACCGTAGATGGGATGGACCTAAACTAGTCGGAGGTTTGATTATGTCGATTCAACATATTATGCTTATTCATGTAGACTTAAACTTACGATAGACATATGGATTGCTAAACTTTTATACTTAAACTATTTGCTTAACATGGATTATGTATTCTCACCAACTTCTAGTTGACCCCCCCCCCCCCCATTTTTACAACTCAACAGGAAATAATGATGCATGAAAGCTAGATTATTTTCATGAGAAGACAATTTGAAGTCTATGCATGTTTGATTTTTGTGATGTATTAGAATTCCACATTGAAACTCATTTTGTAGTTCTATTTTTGGATATTTACACTTTAAATTTATTTCAATTAAAATTTGGTTACCATGTACTGTATACTCATTCTTACGTGACACCTCGGTGTTTCCGCCATCGGTTGGGGTGTTACAGATTGGTATCAGAGCCTTGGTTATAGGGAATTAGGTTATTAGAAAAAAAAATAATCTAGTCTATAACCATAGTAATATAACCAGTATTTGCTCCTTTTACTTGCTATTCTCTATCTCACTCCTACTTCTTATCCCTACTTCAACCCCTACAAGAAGATTGCTCTCCATCACAAGATCTACTCTTAGACTAATAGGACAATCCTCAGGTTTAGCCTGAACCACCTTGAGATCTCGTCGAAGTTCTAGATTTTAATAACGAACACGTGCAATCTGGAAGGGTGAACGCCTGTATTCTGAGTTTTCTGTCTAGGACTGGCATTGCGCATATATCCCAATCAGACAAGGGACCCGGATGCCTACCTGGGAATTCTCGGGATGAGTGTTCACTTATAGGCTAAAGCATGTCTTCACTATGTTATTAGAATCTAGAAGTTTTGATAAGTCAACGTTTTCGTTTATTCGTTTTAATTAATGAATAAATGATTACACTCACCTTCCTTAAACTTAGCTCAAAAATCTCAAAATTTTACAGCTTAAATCAATCTCATTTCATAACCATCCATGGATTTCACAATCACACTTCACCTTACCATCTTAGCCACTTTTTAAATATCCAACACCCTACCCAAATCATATAATCTCCATACTATAAAATAAACTCTTTATCAACTATCTTCACATTCACTACCTCTCACAACCTTGATTCTGCTTCAAGATTTTTCATCATCCTCTCAAGAGCTAAATTATTGAAACTTGATTGTGTGTTGCATCAAACATAATCCTTAGTTATACATGAGGATTCGACTATCTGCCATATTTGAACATTTGAAACTAGAATTCATGGAATATAAACTATTTGCTATAGACACACCTTGAGTCATTAACCTTGTCTAGGGCAACTCTATTTACAACTCACATACTATACTTGATACTTGATTGCTTACATGTACATATTATCAATTTGCAATTTATGTGTGTGTAAATTGGTACACCTAATCAAACAACTGATAGAGGATGAAGTACTTGCTCAACAGTTAGTCGAGTACCAAATAACCTACTCAACGATTGGTAGAGGTCATCATGCCTGCTCAACAGTCGGTAGATGCCCTACAACCTGCTCAACGACTGGTAGAGGCTATTGTACCTGCTCAACAATCAGTAGAGGTTCTTACTCACTAACTGGTAGAAGTCTTTTTCCTGCTCAACAGTTAGACTTATTTTTGGATGCATTGTATACAATTCAATCACAAGGTTATTTTGCATTACTTACATGTGTGTTTAGAGTCATAGAAGGACACAAAACCCTAATGTAAGGTAAATTGGTGATTGCGGTCCGGAACGTAATCATGAATTTACAGGTACGTTAAGGTAGTGTGAAATTCTATCAAGGTTACCTGGTAGTTCATTTAGTCCTTCTATAGTCTATCAACTCATTTTCTTTTAGGACTCCTAAACTTAATGCTTTGCTAAATTCTTACTCTCTTTGCGATGTCAGACGAACCTAATTCACACCTACCCGACCTCCTATCCAAATTACCCGAAACCACTATCCTATTACCAATAAAAGAATTTCTGAATCACAGTTGCCCCCAAATTCTACCCAATCACCCTCAACCTTGTTTTTCTATTAACTTCGGGACGAAGTTCCCAAAAGTAGGGGAGACTGTAAGCCTCTGAAAAATTTCCTAATTATTTAATTATTTTCCAAGGTAATTTTCCCATAATTTTTATCTAAAAAAAAATCACTTGGATTACTAACTTGATTATTTTCCACACGTCACATATATATACACACAAATATACATATCATTTTTTTATTACATTGGATAACTAACTACACTTGATGTGTATACCGAAGCTTTGTGAAGCTGATTAAAAAATATATATATATATATATATATATATATATATATTTAACATTTATAAGGTATACAAGGTTCATAGTTTCATAAAAAAATATTAGTCTTATAAAAATAATAATAATAACAAACCATGGGGACCTTGTTGTAATTTACCCAAACACAAATGTTATCCCTGTCAATGAACTTATTCCGACAATTTCGGGAGTCCATTCCACTCAAATTTGAACTAAAGTCAACCTATTTAATTGCCATTCAACCTTACCATGTTTATCTACACATTTTGATTATCAATTAGCAATCATTTTGGTCATTAATCTAGAGCCGCTAATCACGTTTCGTAACACCCAATGCCCAAACGAACCACCGCCTTGCAACTGTTATAAATTGAACGTTGTATCAGACTTAGAAACCATCACCATAAACCAAACCCACCTCTAAAATTTATAAATCGTTGACCTTCATCTCGTTTTGACTCACCCTCGTCACCCCTTTCCTTCGGCGCCCCCTGCAACTCCGATCACCATGAAACTCCGATTCTTCTTCGACAAGGCATACTCCGACGAACAACCACCCCACGACCTTCGCCCTTCCCCAATCCGATCACCGACGCTGTCGCTACCGTTGGCCGAACTAAAGATCAGTGGCAGAAATCGTGAACTACTATCGCCGTTGTTCGAAACATCTTTACATGAACAACAAGGTAATGATCCTATTTTAAAGCTCATTTAAATCTACACTTCACTAAATACTGTCGCTGGGGTTTTTGGCTTAGGAATATGACTACTGTCATGGGTTTTTGAATGGTGTATCCATTAGTATTATTCCAATTTAATGGCAATACATAAGTTTTGTAAATAAACATTCTCGTTATTATATCAAGTCCTAAATACATATGAATTTTTTTTTCTATTATATAAATAAATATATATGCATATGCAAGTGTCAATCAAATCTATGTATTTCTCCAACCGCACTTACACTTAGATGTATAAGTATATGTTTGAAAGCATTAAAATAGTATTGAAATTTTATAGTACTATTTATTTATAATAAACAGATAGATTGCTCCTTATCAACTAATAAAACGAGTTATTATTTGATTTTGGTTCATACTAGTTAATCTACTAATTATTTTCCTTTAGAATGAAATAATTCGATTTTGGATTGTTGGATAATGTAATTTTGGATTGGTGTAAATCTATTTTGCACAAACACTACAACTATAAAACAACATTAATAGATACTAAATCATCACTCTTAATTAGGCTCAAACGTAATTCATTGGTTCTCGTTGATCTGTTGCAAGTTCATCATCACAATCAGGTGAGTTTACGTAACCATGTTTATGCGATTCTTTATACTTGCAACATTTAAGCAATTTCTACATGCATGTCTAGTTGTAAAGTTTAATGCCTCATGAATTTAGCCAACAACAACAGTTTCAACGAGTTTCAACATTACATAATCATTAGCTATGGCCAAGCCGGCGATACTCAATAATAGATCTATTGGATTGACAATCCCACCCGGATACGTGTACCTCCTACATAGGTAGCGTGGGTGATTGTTATCGTTCCAACATATTACTAAGGTGAACCGTAGATGACGGGATGGACCTAAACTAGTCGGAGGTTTGATTATGTCGATTCAACATATTATGCTTATTCATGTAGACTTAAACTTACGATAGACATATGGATTGCTAAACTTTTATACTTAAACTATTTGCTTAACATGGATTATGTATTCTCACCAACTTCTAGTTGCCCCCCCCCCCCATTTTTACAACTCAACAGGAAATAATGATGCATGAAGGCTAGAGTATTTTCATGAGAAGACAATTTGAAGTCTATGCATGTTTGATTTTTGTGATGTATTAGAATTCCACATTGAAACTCATTTTGTATTTCTATTTTTGGATATTTACACTTTAAATTTATTTCAATTAAAATTTGGTTACCATGTGCTACTGTATACTCATTCTTACGTGACACCTCGATGTTTCCGCCATCGGTTGGGGTGTTACAATATGACTCCACCGCCACAAAGCATTCACTCAACAACAACCCAACACCACCAATTCCACTGCCACACAACACCATCACCAGCGATTGCAGCAGCCACCGCAACAACCACAATCCAACACCACCACCAACCCCCACTACCATAATCACCATTCAAACACCGTTACCACCACAACCAAGACGCTACTAATAACCATCCAACACCACAAAACATTTGCGTTACAGATCTCGGCCATCACCATTACCACCTAGCACTACCCACCACCACATCCTGTCTACATCTATCTCGTACTCTTGCTGAAAGAACAAATCTGATGGAATTGTGGCAGTGTGACGATGATGATGATGATGATGATGATGATGATGATGATGATGAAGGGTGCATTACAACGGTCACTTTTTCACTCTCTTATCTTTCTCTCTCTGCTTGGTGATGATGGTGGTTTGTGCGAAGGTGGTCATGGGGTGGAGCTTTGACGGTGGTGATGGTGACTATGGCGGTGGTAACCGGTAATGATTGGAAGTGTGGGAGGATATGTGTGTAAGAGAAGCAGCAATGCATGCTTTGTTGTTTGCTTGTTGGAAAAAAACCACGAAAACAAAGAAAAAGGGAAAAATAAGAAACGTGGCCCAATAAAAGTCGAAGATGTGGCCCAATTATGATTTAGTATTGTTCGCGTTATGTTTTGTTAGACTGTGTGTTGTGATGGGCGAGCGAAGAGCCACGAGCGACCAGATGAGCCACCTGGCTCGCGCACACCACAACACCTACATGTGAACAACGGCGCGAGCGAGCAGGCGCGACCCTAATCGTGTGGGCTAGCGAGGAATAACATGTGTGCCTTTGTAATTTTTCTATTTTTTTCCGGTGAGCAAAGTAAAAGTGATAAAGACAAACAGAGGCCAAGGATATGTTTAATTTAGATTGTTGCAGGTTGGTTTTTAAATAAAGAAGACAATAGAGACCATTGATATATTTTTTTAATCCAAAAATAAAAGGTTAGTCAAAGTTGGTGAGTAATATGACATAATTTAATATAATACAATCTATTCTTTTTTATATATTCTTTTTTAACTTTTTTTTTCTTTTTACTCTATTGTTTATTTATTTATTCTTTTATCAGTTTATGTAATATTTATTGTAATGTTTTTAATTTTATATAATATAATGTTTTTTATATTTTTATAATGTTAAAAAATGGATAAAGTTATCGCTCACCTTAAGCCACAACGGGATCAAGTGAGCAGGTTGCGGCGGCGAGCCAGTGACACATGGGCACCTACTTGGCACAATATTATAGGATCAAGTTATAGCTCACCTCTAGCCATAACACATAGTCTTAGTATATAGAATATGTCGGGCCGTTCAAAAGAAATATAGAATATGGTGGCCATGTGGGGTCAGCCGGTGGGGGTAAAAAATTGCAGTTGGTTCTATTATTCTTAATTGGAATAATGGAAATAAATAATCACAACTATTGACTATTGGCTAATAACAGTCCTAACTACGAAAATAACCATTAGTGGTCCAAACTTTCGACATATTGGCCACCAATGGTCCTAGTTAGTCTGATCACTATCGTCGTTAGTTGCATGCTGATGTGGCGTCACATCAGCAACCCACGTCATCGGACATGTGTGTTAAGTTATGACACGTTGGACGACACATCAACAACCCACTAACGACGATAGTGATCGGACTAACTGGGACCATTGGTGGCCAATATGTCGAAAGTTGGAACCGCTAATGGTTATTTTTGTAATTGGGACTGTTATTGGCCAATAGTCAATAGTTGGGATTATTTACTTCCATTAAAGCTTGTTATTTATTAATTTGTTGAAAACGTTATGATAAAAGGCCTTGAAATACTCACAAGCAGGAAATGCCAAGGAAAAAGGGACGAACGAGGGTGGTTATTACTAGAAAATATAAAATGTCGGACATTTTTAAGATAGTTCTTTTTTATTACATTGTATCTATAAACTATTAAAATGTTAATATAGAGAGCAGCCGTCCACACACAACTTCCCTTTCAAAACTCAAAAATGGATCCAACTTCATCATCATCTCTCTCTTCCAAGAGGAAATGGCATCAAGATTCTTCCAATGATGAACCCTGCCGTAAAAAGCCAAAGAATGATGTGTTCTTGAATTATTGGTTTGAAGACATTGGCAACAGTTTCATACGCCACCTCAAGGGAGCATTTGATCGCAACAGTTATACTATATCTGACCACACCATGGTCCCTGATGGTCGAGATGCGCGTATAGAGTTGTTGAAAGCTATTCATGAATCCGAGATTTTTGTTGTAGTATTCTCCAGAAACTATGCTTCTTCTGTAAGGTGTCTGGATGAGTTGGTTGATATTATGGATTGCTTGCCCAAGTTTGATGATAGGAAAGTTTTCCCAATATTTTATAAGGTGGAACCGTCTGATGTTAGAAGTCAACAAGGTCCTTTTATGAAAGCTTTCCATGCTCACGAGACCAATGTAAATCCAGAGACAATTCAAACATGGAAGAAAGCCCTCAAAGAAGCAGGTCTCTTGTCTGGTCTAACCTTGCAAAATGGGTAATTTTTTTCACCCTTCTCTTTACTTGTTATAAATATATAACACTTCTAGGCTGTAGTTCGAGTTTTGTAGATCGGGGTGCTATGAAAAATTGTGTCAAAACCTAATCAAACTAATTATAATGCCTTAATTCGTTAGTCGTTCTTGTTATAAAAACATTAGTTAAAATGGTGTTTGTTTTGGGTCTTTTTGATTTACGCATACTTTTAATTTTTTTATTAAAAAATCCAAGTCACTCTAGTCTACATTTACTTTCATGTATTATTTACTTTTACTTCCATGTATTATATAAAATAGTTAATAATTCATCAAAGTGGATCTATGATCCGTATGCCCGCAAGTATCATTAAATATTTGTAATATAAATTACTTTTAGTTTTAGTCTTAGATTATAAAATCAAATGGAGCCTTCACAGTCTTAATTTTTTCAAGAATAAAATAAAAATCTAAGTCATTATTTTTATAATCGATTCATACACCAATCATGCATAAAAGTTCATAACACTAATTTATTCATATTATGTACTTTAAAAAAAAAGTGAAATGTTTTGTGCTATTTTATCTATTTTAATAAAATATTTTATGTTTTCTAAGTATTATCAGGTTTTGTTTATATTTTATAAATAACTGAATAAAAAATTGTAAAATTATTAAATTATTAAGTAACTAGCATTAAGCCCCCCGCGTTGCTGCGGATGGCATAAAACCATACTACGTAGCATCAATGCTACACTATTGTCAGCGACCAACAACACAAAAAACAAATAAAAAACGAAAAAAAATAAAACTGAGTGAAATATAGACGTAAAAACGGTGAACCATGCACATCCATTGCAACGTGATAATGCGCAAAATTTAGACGTAAATTTAAAATACAATGTCGCCGCTCGATTAGAAAAATAGAGGTAAAAACGTTGAACTAATTACGCACGTTCCAGCGTGTCAACTCGAAAAAAATGGATCGAAACGTAAAATTAAAAATTTGTTATAAGATACATGGGAAAAAGTTTAAAGTAAAAAAAGTGTAGGGGTTAAATGTAAAAGATGAAAACTATTAGGGTTAAAAATAAAAAAAACAAAGGAAAAAACAAAGTAGAGTACAACCTACAAAGTTGTATACAACCCTTTAATGGATAAAATACTTGTTAAGCATGGCGTACAAGACCATGAAACACAAAGCATTTGTAAATTAACATTATATATAATGATGGAAGGAGCACGAAATCCGCTTCAACCACTATACCTTTTTAGCTAAAAGTTTTCCTACTTATGTGACATTCACATAGCAGAAAACGTCCCTAAAGGGCTTGAATCACTATACATTGTCTTAGGGGGTAGGGGCACTTACCGTGTAGTTTTTCAACTTCACTGATTTCTACCAATCCTGCACTGCCACATCACTTCACAAATTCACTTCATTAAAACAGTTTTTTTTGAGGTAGCACTTCATTGATTCTTTACCCAATAATTAATTACTTTTACAAATAATAATAATAATAATAATAATAATAATAATAATAATGATGATGATGTTGATACACTTTGTGTGTGGTCGTCGTTGTCGAATAGATTAGGGTTGAGTCGTGTGTTGTATAACATGAGATTGTGTAAGAGCTTTTATGGATCTAATGTATTTATTTAGAGTTGACCTAGTTGGTTCATACCATCGAATGGTCGAACCATAAATAGAAGGGTCGAACCAACATATTATGTGTTGGTTCGCACTTACACAAGGTCGAACCAGTTGGTTCGCATCTTTGAAGGGTCGAACCAACTGGGCCTATATATAGCAATCTCATGTGTTGTGTTTCAAAAAGATTGTGAGTTTGTGTTTAGAATGCTCTTAAGGGGGAGGTCATGTCCGACCTCCCCGGCCCTGAGATAGATGTTTATCCTACCGATGACAGTGTCTGTAATCGTTTCTGATATAATACGAATCTGTGTTGACATTGTTTTCATCTATTTTTGTTTCGTCTCCAATCTCTGTCTGAAACCAAGCTATAACAGTTTAATCGATCCATGGATTCGGTCCCTAACCGTTTCCACAAATAATAATAATAATAATAATAATAATAATAATATATTACCCTTTCTCACCTTCTCTCCCCTCTCTCTCTCTCAATAATAAATGCACTGGCACTCTCTCTCCTCTCTCCCCCATAAAGGATCCAGATAGATAGAACCAGCAAAAGTCCACGGGACCCCTACCAGCACTACTGGAGACAGTGTTATCGTTCTGATAGTAGGGTATCCGTGACCAAATCTGGTGGTTCCCCGTCCCCCTTTCAACAAAACTAGAATAATTAGTTAAATTATTCTCATTTTTGGACTGATCTAGCAATTTGGAACAAACCTTAGGGACGAATTTGCAATTAAGAAATAAGAAATGACCAAAATGCCCGTGATTTAACGTTAATATTTAATAGAGTTTGCAAATTGGACGGATTTAGCACTAAATTTCAAACCTTAGTGGCTCAGGTGTCAAATATTTTTATTTTGGATGGATTTAGCAATATTAACCAAATCTCAGGGACGAATTTGACTATTTACTATTTTATTTTTATTAATTCTAAAAGAACTTAAACTAATTATAACGCCCCGGTTCGTCGTTATCCACACCGATTATGAAAACATTAGTTAAAAATGGTGCTTGTTTTGGATCACTGTAGTCTATATTTTCCAGGTGATTCTAAAAAGAAAAGAAAAACCCGTAATAGGGTTATATTTGTAGGGTTAGATCAAATATACAAGACACTTTTTTTCTAGGAAGGGTGAGAAGGATTGTGATCCATTGATCATATATTTGAAGGGTTGAGATTAGTTTGTTTAAAAAAAATAATAAATTAGAGAAATGGCATAAAAGGAAAACCACATTTGTTGACTTTCTCTCTCCACATGCAATGCACATGTCAATTCCCACATCATTTTAAAACGTCTATAACTTTTTTATACGACATTTTTTTTCAAAAAAAATTCACCATATTAACGAGCGTTTTTTTTATCTTTAATATGAGTACCACATTGCTACATTAAAATTGAAAAAAAAAATCGTGCTAAATGGGTTTTTTTTTTCTCCGTTGTGTCTTCTGCACGTTCATTGTGTTATAGTATGCATGTTTGCTTTATAAATATATTATTTATGTTTTTTTAGTCTACACATGATTTTACTTTGTCCATTGTGTTTTTAGTATGCTTTTAATTGTGTTTTATGCAAATGAGTTTTGTATTTAGGCGTACATTGTGTTTTATTATGTTGTTCATTGTGTTTAAGTCTATTATTCATTGTGTTTTAGTATTCTGTTCATTGTGTCTTTTATATGTCGTCAATTGTGTTTTATTAGACTGTTCATTGTGTTTTATACCATATTGTTCATTGCATATTTAATTGGTACTCATTGTGTTTTACGTTATCTCCATTGTGTTTTACGCAACTGGGTTTTCAACTTTTTTTCCAAAAGTATTCATTGTGTTTTAATCTTCTGTTCATTGTGTCTTTATTATGTCGTCCATTGTGTTTTACACAATTGGGTTTTTAACTTTTTTTCAAAAGTATTCATTGTATTTTAGTCTTTTGTTCATCGTGTCTTTCGTATGTCATCCATTGTGTCTTACGTAACTGGGTTTTCAACTTTTTTTTCTCAAAAGTATTCATTGTGTTTTAGTCTTCTATTAATTGTGTCTTTAGTATGTCGTCCATTGTGTTTTACTAGACTCTTGATTATGTTTTATCCCCTATATTTAGTTGGTGTTCATTGTGTTTTACATTCCATTGTGTCTTATGCAAGTGGGTTTTGAAAAAAAAATTTCAAAAGTATAGCAATATGGTACTCATATTAAAGATAAAACGACACTCAATTTTATGGTATAATTTTTTTTAAAACGGATGACATATAAAAAAGTTACGGGTATTTAAAAATGAAGGTGGAAATGGCATGTGACTTACATGTGCATATGTTTTTGACAAAATTACCCCTCCCACTTTTTAATCATTTGGACACATGTCATTTTCTAGTGGCTTCTCACCGTTCTTATTTTTTGTAGCCTTTGTAGAATAACCCAACCCTATATTTGTAACCTATTAACCTAGTAATTAATTACGCCTCCTCATTTGCATCACCCCAAAACTTATTTGCACCAACCTCTATGAGACTACGGCTCGTAGAGGCCCCTATGGGTCGTAAAAGTTCCTCTGCGGCTCGTAGAGGCCTCTCTACGAGCCGTAGAGCCCTGTGTCAATCATTGCAGTGGCCCCACCTATACGACTCATAGAGGCCTCTACGGGTCATAGAGGGTCCTCTGCGGCTCGTAGAGGCCTCTACGAGCCGTAGAGGCCTGTGTCAATCATTGCAGTGGGCCCCCACCTATACGACTTGTAGAGGCCTCTACTAGTCGTATAGGGATGTGGTTTTCAATGCTCTGACCCCTCTACGAGCAGTAGAGAGCTGTGAAACCCTAAAAAACCCGGTGTAAATAACATGACCGTTAATTACACATGATTAAAATATCAAATGAAATTTCAATAACAGTAAATAGATGAAAAAAATAGTTTTAGCATGAAAAACATAGGCAACGTGATGTGCCATATCCATCCCGTCTAACCTTTGACCCACTAGCGTTGCAAGGAGGCCCTCTAATTGGCGTTACGCGATTTCTAGTTGTTAGAGAGGTTTTTCTCTCCACCATTGTCACATGTAAGTATGTAACCATCTCCTAACCCATATAAATAAAAAAAGAAACCATATACACCGGTCAACCTCAATAGCAACACAAGCTGGATTGAAGTATTATATTGGGAAGAAAGAAAAATCTACCTTGAGCGGATATATTTTTTACCCAAAAATCTTAAACAAACGCATTTTCACTATAAACGACCTACAAACTCAAACTATATATAAGCAATATTTTAATGTAGTCAACTATACTATTTTAGCTCACAGATTATCACGTTAAGTTTTCTTTAGTGAAAAGGACTTCAAGCCAACACTCCAATTTAGGCCTTGAAATAAGTTAGCTATTAAAGGCACATGGAATAAATTTCTCACTGTGATTTCACAGGGACGAGGCGGAATTCTTAATAAAAATTGTTGAACAACTTGTAATGATAAGAAGTCCCGAAGTGTTGCATGTTACAGAGCACCCTGTTGGCATAGAATCTCGTACAGAAGAACTAATCTCAACACTAAGGTTAGACTACAAAGATCATGTTATAGTTGTTGGAGTTTCTGGAATTAGCGGAATAGGTAAAACCACTATTGTAAAAGAGGCTTATAATAGAATTGCTGCAAAGTTCAGTGTTAGATGTTTTCTTGCAAATATCCATGACCTCTGTCAGGTTCCTAGCTGGAAGGTTGATTTACCAAAGGTGTTCATATCTTGTCTAACCCGAAATCGTATGTTTTCAATCATGGGTGATCATAATGACTACGTTACTAAAATAAAAAGGTTGGTAAGTCATCAAAAGGCTCTACTTGTTCTGGATGACGTTGATAACTTTCGGCAGTTAGAAACATTAGGTATTAATCCTGCGTGGTTCTGTAAAGGAAGTCGAATAATAATTACAACAAGAGATAAACGTTCCTTTGGTAACATACCGTATGCATCTGACGGTAACATACTATATGCATCCTATGTTACAAGGTTGTTGAATAGAAGGGAGTCTTTTAAACTCTTCAGTCAACTTATAGCTGCAGCTGTAGACACAGAGTTCAAAGAAGAAGTTGTCAGTCATGCTGGAGGCATTCCCTTGGTCCTTAAGGTTTGGAGCCGCCATTTTAAACAGTGTGCAAAGGAAGAACTTCCAAGTGAATTGGAAAAATTAAAAAGAATTCCACATGGTGATATTCATGAGAAGCTTAAGATGAGCTATGATCCACTTACTAATAGAACCAAAAAGTTATTTCTGGATCTTGCTTGTTTCTTTGTAGATCAAAGATCATATTTTAGATCTATAAATTCTGTTGTGAAAGTATTACAGGATGAAGAGAGAGCATTCTTTCCAGATGTTGAATTTCGTTTTTTATTTGATAGAAGTCTAGTTGAAAAAACAAATGACGGCTATGAGTGGTCGATGCCTTTGGCAATTAGGGAAATGGCTAAAGAAATTGTACGACAAGAAAATGAAGATGAGCCTGGACAACGCACTAGATTACGTATGAAAAGTGATGTGATGCGCGTATTGACTGAATGTTCGGTATGTTATTATTGTGTTTAAAGTTATATAAAGCATGTACATTGGCTTAACACTCAAATAGCATACTGAAAAAGCATCTACCATTATCCATTTTCCTTTGTATACTTACAGGGAACTAAATCGGTAGAAAGCATTCATTTGATAATACGTAATGATGAAGAAAATGTGATCGTGCAAGTAGAGGCGTTAAGAAATATGAGCAATTTAAGGTTGCTTCGTATCGATAATGATGCATTACTTGAGCCAAGAAGAGGTAAAATATTTTGGAGTGGTAGTTCCCATGATGAAATGGCATCTCCCTTGTCTTTTTGTAAGTTGCAATGCATGCGGTGGTTTGAGTTACCTTTCAAAAGCTTCAACCATATTGACATGGCTAATGTGGTGATTATAAGAGTTCAATATAGCAATTTGAAAATACTCTGGGAAGGAATGAAGGTATGAGTTTGTTTATTTAATTTCTAATGTTCCAATTAATAACACAGCATTCAATAACATAAATGACAAGTCGCGTCAACATCTTACTGTCTTAGATGGTGATTAATTTGAGACTTTCTAACTCCAACTAACTAAACTATATAATTAAGTACTAAAAAGGTGTTGGTGCGACATGGCATAAAACAAGAACACTGCTAGGGTGTGCATGGTTCGATCGGTTCGGTTATTATCCTCAACTGAAGCCGAAATCGTAGTCATCGGTTAGTTTATTTTATTAACCAATCAATTTTGGGTTAATCACTTCGGTTTATTCTATTAGATTGACATTTTTTTATCCAGTTCGTTAGAACCAAACTAGGGCTAAAACTTTTGCTTAGAAATATATGAAATTGATGTATAAATACATGACGGATGTATAAATATATGAAAAAAAGTATAAATACATAAAATAGATGTATAAAATATGAAATCCATTGACTAGAGGCATTTCATATATTATACCTTCATTTCATGTATTTAACTTTGAAGTGTTTTGTCTTCCAAATATTAAAGTATCAAAACTCAAAGGGCTAAAGGTGTAACATATCATTGTCACAATTCAATTCCAATTTGAATTGTGTGGTGCATATTGATCGGCGCATAATATGATTGATTTTTAGTCAAAAATGAGAGGAAGAAAAGTTGGTGAAGAAACTTTACACCAAACAAGATTAGGGGTGTACACTGCGGCTTGTAACTCGCTCGAATTTCACTTGAAAAAAGCTTGATTCGAAAAAGCTCGTTTTGTTATCGAGCCGAGTCGAGCCGGCTCGATTACAAATCGAGTCGAGCTCCAGCTAGGGGTCTTGGCTCGTGGCTCGACTCGGTGGCTTGGTTTGTGGCTTGATAATCATCTTTTATATACTTAATAATACTTTGAATTAATCAATAAAATATGAAAAACAATAGAACAAAAACACAAATTATACAAATAATATTTTCAGTATGCGTTTCATTCATTAAAATATTAGAAAAATAAAAAATATACATGTATATGTGTATTTTTATTTTTATTTTTTTGTTTTTTATTTTATAAATATTTAAAAAAAATAACGAGCTCGGCTCGAACATTTACAAGCCGAGCTCGAACTCGGCTTTTCAGCTCGACCAAAAAAAATGAGTCGAGCCGAGCTGGCTCGTTTAAGTTCAAGCTCGAGCTTAACCTGACTCGACTCGGCTCGATTACACCCCTAAAGAAGATCAAGTGTCAGGCGTTCACATTTGTTTTTTTTCCTATAGATAAGGCTTGAAGCACCTCTCTCTAATTGTACCACCATTAAGTACCATCACGAATACACACACTCAAAGCCACATATACAACAGAGATACAAAAATACTCTATGTATATTTTCTAATACTCTAAATTTTGTAACACTGCAAATTATAGTGAGTTGTTTCTCGGCTTCCGCCACCCGTGGTTTTCCCGATTTGGGTTTTCCACGTATATATTACTTTATTTCTATCTGGTGTTTGATTACGCTTGATATATTAATTCCGTTCCGCATCGAACTAATATTATCTATTACTGTTTGGGTCCTTGGGGTGAATTTTCACACTCTTTTACCACAATACTTAAATTCCATATATAGGGTATCGATCATAAGATAACCACTTGCTAATTGAAAACTGTTCTGAACTAAACGTTTTCTCTACACAATTTTTTTAATTGTACATATGGGCATGTTTAGAACTACAATGTTTTTCTAAATACATATATGTACAATCATTTCTACGCATAATGTGTTATCATGTGTACATATGTGTATAATCCCGGTACATATGTATACAATCATTTCTACACACAAATATCTATACTATATATATTGAATTTCTTATGGACATTTTAAGATACCCAAAAATTAAGAGTTTTCTAGAATGTAAACAATCTTAAAACATAGGTAAATTAATCTTTTAAACACTAATTATACTTTGCTCCCACTATCTTAATTTCCTCAACTTACTCAACTTTTTCTTTTTAATAATAGGTACATTTTCTCCCCTGTTTTAAGGCAACTATCCCACAATTCTATTAAGTTGCCTTAAAATTAGGAGAAAAAAATAATTGTTACTTAAATAAGCACAAGTTTAGTGAAACTGAGAGAATTAAAGTGTGATTAGTATTTGAAAGACTAATTTACCCTGTTTTAGGGTTATACCTTATACATTAAATTCAAAAAAATTATTAACTTTTGGGTATCTTAAAATTATTAACGAACTGAACTTTCAGCGAACACTTCATGAACCGTTCGGCGAGGAGTTTGTTTGTGTTCGTTCGTTTAATAAAGGAACGAACATGAACAAAAAATTCCGTTCGTTTAGTTAAGCGAACGAACATGAACAGAGGTAGTGTTCGTTCGTTTATGTTCGTGAACGTTCGGCAGCATGTTCGTTTGTGTTCGATAGTTTATTAAGGTTTTTAATTTTTATAATTTTTTAATGTTCTTTTATTTTTATTTATCGTACCCGATAAATAATATATATGAGGTAAATATATGACTATATGGATCAATAAACCGATTTTTTGTATGTAATATATGTTTCCACGTTCCAGCGTTGATGCCCTCCACCTCCAGCGCCCTTCTCCAGTACTAAATATGTTTGGACAGTTAGATTATATTTTAGGTGGATTTAGCTAATGTCTTAATCTATGTGAATTCGATGTTATTCAAAAGTTAATATATGTCCGTTTGTGTTTGTTTCTGTTCATGAACACTTGTTTGCGTTAATTACAGTCCGTTTGTGTTCGTGTGTGTTTATGAAGAAAATTAACAAACGAACACGAACATGAGTGTTTTCTTAACAAATGAACACGAACATAAAATCTCGTTCGGTAAGTGTTTGTGAACTGTTCGTGAACACATAATTTCTTAACAAACGAACACGAACAAGGGCTTTGTTCGTGTTCGTTCGGTTCGTTTGCAGCACTAATTGTATATCATTATATTTATCAACCACTCATCTAACACACATGTTTATATAATTCGATATTTACTCTATTATATGTATGTGTATCCAGAATCTCAAGAAGCTAAGAATCCTCGATGTTAGTTATTCCGAACAATTAACGAAGACCGGCGATTTATACGGACTTGAGAATCTTGAGGAGCTTATCTTTCAAGGTTGCCAAAACCTAGAGGAGTTGCACGGCTCTATTGGTTACCTTCACAAACTTGCTATCTTGAATTTATCTTACTGTCACAAGTTAAAGAAGATCCCTTGGGAAATGATAGTCAAGTTATCATCTCTTCGAGAACTCTCACTCCCTAACACCAATGAGGAACTGCATCCATTTGTGTCTACGTTAAAAGAACCTCTGAGCCTTCTCCAACTCCATAATTTGAACACAATACGAGCTAATTGTTGTTCAAATCTAGCGAGTCTTCCTTCAAACATGTCCGAGTTAAAATCTTTAACAGTCCTCGACTTTGATAATTGCTACAAACTTGGATTTGAAGACCCTGAATTTCTCATGAAAATTACAGGCCTAACAAACCTAACTTATTTAACAATGAATTACTGCAGCGTATCTCAAGTACCCGTTGAAATTGGGAATTTGGTGTCATTAAAGTGGTTGGACCTTTCAGATAGCACATTTTGTAGCCTTCCTGATAGCTTAAGCAACCTTTCCCAACTGGATCACCTCGACATATCTGATTGTACAAAACTACAATCGCTTCCACTTCTTCCATCAAACTTGACATCTATAGGAGCACTATGGTGTGGGTCGTTACGTATAATGCCATTTGACCCGATGCAAACAAGTTATAGTTTTCGTTCTAAAGGGTTCAAGGTATGCAATCCCTCCTAAGAAAATTTTCTAATAAATAGAACTAGCTAGCTCCTTTGCGTATTGTAATTATATATATATGCGTCCCGCTGCTTGTAACAGGATTCAACCTTCTGTAAACCGTTGGTGATCTATCACGAATTGAACAACGAGGAGATTCCCGGTTTGTGTAGTTATCGAAACAGGGGAAACACTTTATCTTTCGTGGCACCGATGCACTTGGACAAGAAAATTTGTGGTATCATCTTATGCACAAAACACGAAGTAGGTGTTAGTATTAAGATCTTTAATAAAACAAAAAATACAAGTCGTTGCCTAGAAACACCCCTTGGATATGTCATATTTTATCCACTTGACGATACAACACTTGTGGTGGAAGCAGGTGATACTGTCAAACTTAAGTTCAAGGGAGATCTGGATTCATGTGGGTTACGCTTGATATATGATAGTGATGTGGTAGATTCTAAATTGGTTCTTCAACCTCTAGATGACATCCCATATGAGGCCAATGATTCGGATTCCCATTCAGATGATGATGATGATGACAACGATGAACCAAGTTAAACAAAATATAAAGAGGGCATGTCCCTAACACACCATATGTGTTGTTTGTGTTTTAAAGGGCGAAGAAGATGCATCACTTGGATATGAAGTTATTTATCAATAGAAGACAACAAAATTACAGTACTAGTCTATATGTTTGAATACAAGGATCTAGGCTATTGTGTGCGTTATAATTAAATTACAGTACTATAATCTATATGTTAATGTAAACTATACTTTATATATACATGTATTTATGTGTCACATTAGTAATTATTATGTTGGAACTATTAGCTTTAGTAAGTCGAACAGTTAAGAGTCGTTGCATTAACCGACAGACCATTAAACAATGTAATCATTCAGTCGCAACGCGGTTCACATATGTTTATATAAATATAACACATGTGTGGAATGATAAATGTGAGCTAGTGTGCAACAAATGCTTATGTTATTATCCTCTTGTTCTATTTATTCTGCAAAAAATCAGTAATTTGACGACAATGTTGTTCGGATTGTAACAAAAAAAAAATCAACCTAAATTTATTAATCTGTGTTTGAAATTGCACCTGAGAAACCACATGACTCATAACTCACAGAGAATCACGAGAAGCATCTCTGGCTGAAGCAAACTCATCAAAGTAGCCGTTGAGCCGACTGTAAGATTTGGTGGGAACACAAATATACTTAACCAAACTAATAAGTTACACAATACTAGCATACATTCATACATAAAATGGTGGGATACAAGGCTATTTATAGCCATAGTTTTGGCAGTTATTTACAGTTATCTTTGGTGGGTAAAGTGGGTTAGTTAACTGCCCTTTGACCCGTGTGTTGACCTTCTTAACCTACAGACGTAACCAAAGTATAAACGAGTTGTGACGTACTTCTACTTAACCGGTTCCTTTGAATAGCATCTTATTTTCTCCTATTCGGGTCTCTACTCCATGTGAATTTTTAAAAGTTTTAAACAACATTTTCTTGTACCCAAAATGTGGATTTTCTTGATCAAACTTATGATCCATAGTTTGTCCCATCCTTTCTGATCAGAAACAACGAATTGCAAACATGGGGCTAACCTACCTTTTGAAAATGCGCAGGCTGTTTGCAGCAGTGACAAACGTAGAACTTGAATAGATATGTTATGTTCAAGTTCTTCAATATATTTTTTTCTGAACTGCTCTTTTGTAACCATGTGTTTCTCTTCAATTGATTGCTCTTCGAATTTCCCAACCGGCGACTAAAAGTCTTCTTTAGATTGCACTGCAGTGGGGCTTGGATCATTCTCTCCATGGCCTTCACTTATTTTCTTCACTGTAATTATCTCCACTTGGTCACACGGACCATTGACAAGGGCAGGGATTCATCATTCATATGGGACAGATCTGCACCATCACAGGCACTGTACACATAAACATCTTCCATTGATTCTTGCTTCAAATTTTACAAAGAGCGTTCAGCTTTGATACCAAATGAAAGATTTCGTGGGCACACAAAATTTACTTAATCAAGCTAATAAGTTGCAGAGATTTTGAGAGTAGAGTTACACGATAACAGCACATATTCATACATAAAATGGCAGGATACAACGGTATTTATAGTCATAGTTTTGACGGTTATTTACAGTTATCTTTGGCATTAAAGGCAGATTAGTTAACTGCCATTTGACCCGCGTGTTGACCTACATATGTAACCAAATTATAAACGAGTTTTGACTTCTAATTTTGACCATATTGTTTAATACATGATTACATTTTCTCCCTTCTAGAGTTCTACTATTTATTCCATAACTAACAATACAGCGCAACAATATCAGATTAACCATCTTTCAGGCTCGCCTTACACTCCTCAACACAATGACTACAGGACTGCAGACCCCTTGACCGCCTGGTTCATGAATATGTGTTTAATATGGGGGGAGGTCAGAAATAAGCGGTAGCCAGGGATGCTATTAATCCATAAATATTGGTTTATTTGACCAAGCTAACTTCAATTTGGACCACATGTCTACAACTAGAACATTAAAATCTAGACCACTTCCAAGTTCCAATCAAATACAAGTTTTTTAGCTATTTCACCATGGCTAATCTTCACGGGCTATTAATCTTTCATGCTAACAGAATGCGAATACCAAAAAGTAACAGCAAAAATATGAAATTGTTGTGAAACTAGCCTAATAGCAAGAATATGAGAAAAGATAATAGGGAGAGAAAGAGATGTTTTATTCTTGATAGGTGTGTATTTTACAATAGAATACAATGACTATATATAGGAGATGAAATCTTGGAGAAGAAGCTAATCTATATAAGGTATTGATAACCACAATAATATATATTTATAACACTCCCCCTTGGTTATCAATTTAATACGCTTTGAGATGCTGCCTCGTTAAAAACCTTGCCAGGAAAACCCAATGGGACAAAACCATAGCTAAGGGAAAAAGAGTGCAACGCGTATTGTCTCCCCCTAATGATGTTGCCTCATTAAAAACCTTACTAAGAAAACCCAGTGGGATAAAACTTAGTGAAGGGAAAAAGAGTGCAACTTGTATAATGCTCCCCCTCATACGAACATCTCTAAGTGACTGCTGTGGATCTCCGTATAGCTCAAAACTTTTGTAATTAATGATTCGTTGCTTGATTCCTTGACATGTAATCTTTTATGTTGAGCAATGTAGTGTGTTCTGCATATGAGACTTCTAGTGCCTCCTCTCGTGAGCAAATACCATAACATCCATAACTATGTTGTGCTACATTCCCTGCATCTATAAGACTAGCCCAACTTGTTTTCATGAGTTAGTAAAATATAATTTCATATCTTACATACCTTTGATGTAACAAAATAGTTCTAATAACCCATCCCAATGCCTTTTTGCTTTACACATACTGACCATGACAATAAGTTCAAATAAAAAAAATATTATAGTCATGCATAGCTAGCAAGACATTTATAAATGCACACATGCATTAACTAATGGGACTTCTAGACTGAAAATCTCTACTTTGATATGAGATGAAAGAGTCATTTCCCGTATCAAGTAATTGGACAACCTTTAATGTACTTTATGTATGAGCTTTATCCATTGTAAAATGTCTCACTATCTTTTCAAGATATACTTTGATGGATTGGTAAACATATCATTACAGATGTACTCGAATTGTAGGCAAGCAACAAGTGCATAATGTCAATGACTTTCAAAAATCCCCCTTTTAAAAGTTCTACAGAGTCTCTCGATAATGCTAAGACATTATCACTGTAAACTGCGAGTGAACTTTTAAGAGAGAACTTGTGTAAAAAACTGGATAATACAATCAAACTTATGTTGCACTTTATCAGGATATCTCATGAGTCTTACAACACTCAATCCCCTTATTTTAGTCCATACATATTATATTACCTTTACATAATACTTCTTAAGGTATTGATAGCAATGCTGCAAGCATCATCAATCCATCAAGGACTTTTCAATCTTAAGCAATTAAGCAAGTGCATTCACTCTTCAATTGGAAAAACGATAACATCTATTTCTCCAATATATATAATACCATTCTTATACATTCAAGTATCGTAAGCACCAGGTTCAGTTTATTACATGTGGTGTATTGGTGCACAATAATTACATCCTACGATGTTTCATATTACCTTTTAAGCACTCAGTTGCTTTAGGATACTCATGAGGAGTTCCACTTATATTCAATTCAATCATATAACAAACATAACATATTCAGAATTGAATCTGTTTATTCCAATCATAATGTTCTCGAGAACTTACGTTACAAGATTTTGACACATTAAATCCTTCATCAGTTATTTTCATGTAAACTTTCAGTGTCAAGTGAATCATGATATTTATTAGACGCATTTCAGTTCTTTCTTTGCATTACCAGACTAATAACATAATGAAAAATCATTGTATCCACCACGGGAGAATGTGTCTCCTCATAATCAATTATGGGTCTTTTGCGAAATTCTTGTGCCACCAATTTTACCTTATATCATTTTCTTTTCAAATGTTGATTTGCACAAAAGACCGCTTCGTATCTATATGTTTTACAACTTTTGTTGTATGGACTACTGGTCCAAAACTTTCCTTTTCAATAGAGAATTCAACTCTGCCGTATTTGCGTCTTTCCATTTTGGCCAATCATTTCTTTGTATTCCTTCATAGGCAGATCTTAAATCTTGATCCTCATTTCAAGCGCTACATTACATAAAATTTATAACGACGTCGATTTTATTTCGATTCCATACATTTCGTAGACATGATACTATATAACGAGATCTCTTTATTTTCAGATACCTGAGGTTCTTCTGGAACCATCATGTCTAATGTCTCTTCAGGAGAACTTTTTACTATAACCTCGACTTGACCATCTTTATTACTTGCTCCAATTTCTCGAGGATTTCATTCTTTGGAATCGACTAGTCTACCACGCTTCAGGAGTACAGTAGGCTTGTTGCCAATATATGATTGTCCTTCCTGAACACTCATCTTAAATGGAGCATTAGCAGTTCGTATATGTGACTTGATTAGTTATTCATCATATTTAGGTCAGTTAATGTCTGGTAATTAATTTGCTAATCTCTGTGAATGAATTATTCTTTGAACTTCTGGTTCACATTGTTTAGTACGAGGATCAATGATATTTCATTCTAATTTGTTTCTATTTCCAACTGCCGTTTATCTCCCCTTGATGTTAGGAATGTTAATCCGTTGAGATGGATATCAATTAATTGAGATGTAAATAAATTTCTTGTTGAAGGCTCTATAAATCACCATATATTCCCAAACACCTTTTCAGGTCCCATCTCCGTGCGTCGTGATGGATCAATTTCAATATATGTCGCACAACAAAAATCTTAGATGGACAATATTTGGTTCCTGACCAAAAACCAACTATAATGGGGAGAAACTATTACCACGTATTAGCTTGATGTGAATAAATGTTACTACATGTAAAATCAAATATAAAAATGAACTTTTGCTCTCATGATCATTGACGTTGCAATCAATAGTAGACGTTTTAGTGATCCTCTCAATTAAATCAATATGTGTATGAACATAAGCTACTAGTATTTCAATATTTAGGAATTGAATTCACCAAATATGTCATTTTGGAATAATGTGCTTGATAACTTATTAGCTACGCCATATCACACAAACTTTAAGTTGCACACTTGATAACCATTTAGACGATGCATCGATTTTAAATACTAAATGGTATCACGTTAGGATATACATATCCTTTAATCAATTCCAAAATATTTAGGGATACTCACCATAATTTATATGGCTAATATATAATTCTCTTATGAGCAAACATTACATGCTATATTGAAGAATCTTTAAGTTCTTCATTATGTTCACATCATCATTGACTTGATGTGGTCTAACCGTTCATGCCAATTATGATCCATAAACGTATGGTTTATGATCGTATATGTATTACTTGAACGTATGTAATACAAGTAATAAATAATGAGAGAATGCATTATCACTTCAAAGTTCAAACTATTATGTTATATAATCCATCTATTTATTTGCCACTTGTGGAGGTCAATCTCATTATTTACGTCATTACAATTCTCATGTTGGATCTCATCATTATAATATGACCATAATTATAATTTCCCAATGATGTCCATGATTATAATGATAATATACATAATCACATTCACTTCAGGAAATGTAGTATATCAAAACAAGCTTCATAGCTTTCATATTTGGTCACATGGGTATAAGATCGTTTCAAACTTATATTCTCTCAATAATCTTGCTACTTCATGAGCAACACATGTGGTAAATAGAAAAAATCTATCCGGATTTTCTTACTTCAGGAGCATATCTCATGTGTGGCTAATGATAAGTATTTTATCCAATTTTCCTTATAATTAATCTTCTCACCACATAATATAAGTTGAGAAGTAATTACATGAATGTGTCATGTTTATTGATCTAAAAATTAACAACCTTTTGTAAATGGATAATGAAATATTGAGAGCATATCTAAATTCTTTCTTAAAATGATAATGGAACAAATTATATACAATTACTTTAGTGATCATTTTCTAATAAAATCGTTAAACATCATTCTCTATTTATCAACATCCACTAAGTGACTTTCAAAACATTGTTGCTCTATAAAAATGATATATGATGAAAGGCACCATAAAATCATACCAATTAAATCATAAGAAATTGAGTTATACGCATGCATAAGAAATTCATAGTAGAATCTTAAGTGATTTAACAAATCATGTTGATACAAATCTTATAGTTTTCATAAAGTTTCGACTTTCATTAAACAAAAACAATGACACCATATTGATTAGTTTAACCAAATGACTAAGAACTTTAAAATTAAAAGTATGTGAGTACTATAATTGACCAAGTTAAAACAACACTAAAGACATGGGTTTATTGTGTCGCATGTGTAGAAAAGATACATCAACAATCAAATTTTATGAGAATTCCATTATAATTATACCAATGTTAAAGTAGAAAATATAAAATTGCAATTGTTCTATGAAACTAGTTTTTGTTAACCAGTAAATAAGAAACAAATTTTACCAGTTTCATAGATATTTGAGATCATAACTCTACCATGATATACCAACATCATCAGTGGTATTTTTTTTTATATATAACATAATTCATAACAATCAAAATATCTCATAAATAATATCAATAGAAACTTAGCTCAAAAACACTCTTTAAGCAATGCATTATGAGATCTCTTATCTATAGAATTTATTCATAAACATCTTTTTTCGTAAAATAAACTACAAATACAACCGACCCTCCTTTTCTTTGTTTGATTAAACAGGATATGTATATATAAAATCTAACTTATTTTCTAAACTTTTACCAAAGAAATCAATTCCAGAACAACACCAAGTAACTATACAGGTTAAGATACCAAAAACTTCAATATATTAGACCAATAATCGTTGCGTCACAAATAGGCTATTTAATACTATATGAGCATTATAATAAAATTCTAGTATCATGCTTATGATTATAACCGGTGCTTCACATGTAACTAACGACCGAAATTTACAGTTATAAACCAATTAATAAATAGTATGTACGTACGAGAAAATAATGTCAGATGCACTCACATATAAAGTAAACACGGATACCATATGTATCAAAGAAAACCAACCGATGTATTTACTTTGTTATTATTATTATTATTATTATTATTATTATTATTATTATTATTATTATTATTATTATTATTATTATTATTATTTTTAAGCATGGCGTGAGACTATGGAAGACTTTCTACAATTCAATTAAACTTTAGAATAATTAAACCATTACCGTCCCACTAGCAACCCAATACCAATAACAATATTTAATATGATGGAAGTATGAAGAAAACATATTTTGGAAACGAATATAGTCGGCGGTTGCAATTTACGTACCTTTAAAATTATTTGAATGTAACAAACAGCGCCGGTGTACTAACTGACATCCAAGCGCGAAGAAAAAGGTTGGCAATAGGGTTTTGAACAGAGCACTCTCGTGCTGATAACGTGTTGTGAAACTAGCCTAATAGCAAGAATATGAGAAAAGATAATAGGGAGAGAAAGAGATGTTTTATTCTTGATAGGTGTGTATTTTACAATAGAATACAATGACTATATATAGGAGATGAAATCTTGGAGAAGAAGCTAATCTATATAAGGTATTGATAACCACAATAATATATATTTATAACAGAAATCAAATATTCATTCTACACTCGCTCAACGAATATAGATTGGTTTGCTTTCCAGTTTGGTAATCTCGAAACCATATTATGCCATAAGTTACTTGTATATGATTCCCATAAATCAACTATGCTGGAAAAATTAACCCAATCATGCTCCACACGCTCACCACAACTTCCACTAGAGAAGATTGTTTCCGCTAGGTGTTGATCCTTCAGAAGTTGAAGCATCAAAAGCCGAATGTTCTCCTGCTGTAATGTAGAAATTGACATGATTTTTGCGTGCTCCATATTTACTTTGGGTAGTTTTAACTCGGGTACCTTCCAATGGTAGAACTGAACCACCTGTTCCACATCCAGAAGGCATATGATTACAATTACAAACTAATAATATTCGGAATCAAACCACGACCGGAGCTAGAGCTTCAAACATAGAGCTTGAAACAAAACAAAACGAGCTCAGCTAGAGCTCAGTTGTTCCACATCCTGAAGTAGATGTAATATGTTGTCGAATTCATAGTCAAACAAATCATTACCTCGAACCACGCGTAATGGTTCAAGAATAATGTCGGAGAAATCTCGAGATGAATGTACATCAGCAATGAAACTTGCATTTGTAGAATACAGTTGGTATCCAAGAACATGTAATCTTGCACATCGTATACCAAATCCTGATCGATAAGTTGCCGACTGTTCAGGAGGAAACCAGTACATGTTCTGTGAGGCTGGCAATGGTAGGTACCCATTTGAACTGGTGTCAGGATAGTTTAACGGAATTTTTGTTAGAAATGAAATGAGTTTATAATCTTCATCATGAGATTTATCCCGACTAAACCACAGCGTAATTCCAAGTGTGGGATACCTCTATGGTCGTGTCAAAACAATTCCACACATATCAGCATATAGCCATGAGAATCGGGAGTATTCGGTTGTGTATCTACATTTAGTCGCCTAAATCCTAAGTATTTTCATCCTATACGCGACAACAATAGATACACAAATCAGTACGCAATATGGTGCCGCGTATCAGACTAGCTTAAGTCATCAATGACGGCAGAAAAATCTGCTAGGCTTGTATATCATCATCATACTCAGTTAATCCCACCAAAACACAAAAAAAAATTGGCTGCTTTTGTGATTTTCTAAAAAACGGATTTAAATTAGATTTTTTTCCGGTTTCAAATTTTTAAAGTTTAATTCCTTGTAGTTCAAAAACAACCGTGACATGTTAACTTGAGGATGACATAAAATTGTTGAATAAAGTTAAGATACCTCATCAACAGAATGAATGTTTCGGCTATCCGCAGTGTAAATCAGCGCATCCTAACAAAGTACAATAGCCATATTCGGTCAAACTTTCATAACACAAAGCGGCAATGACTACACGATATGTCGATATGAAAGTACAACTTACACCAGCCATGGGGACAAAAGTTGCAGGTTCACCATCCTGGAAGTGAAAGAGACCACCACCAAAATCCACACCATAACTATTCAAATAGCATACTGTTGCAATCAATGCAATCAAATAGATACAAACATAACTATTGCAGTGATATATAATAAGAAGGTTTAAATCTTATTAATGACAGTATATAGATAATGGTCAAGTGCGCACCGCATAGTCACGTTGCTTCAGATATGGCCTGTTATCATCACTATGCCAGCCGATGCTTGCACCTTTGGTCCAGCTGAAATTTGAGATATATTTAGGGAAAAATAAATACAGAAATAAATAAAAAATGATGCAAATAATAGAAGAAGTCTGTCGATATTATAAATTATACATTAGAATACACTGTACGACTTCCAACATTTGCATTTGCATCATTTCCTGCACCCAAAGTAATACACTGAATATAATGAAATAACCTTATCAATAACTGCCTTATACTAAGACAGACCTCTAATCCTTGCTTTTGAGTCCTAACCCCATGGACCTTGTTGCACCACCAGCCTCACCCTCACCCTCTATTAATGTTTGAATACCATGCATAAACCTTACTAGTATTCTAGTAAAATGAACTACGAAGCTAACTTATATTCTCTATGCCATTTTAACATGGGGAGGTACCAAATCCTATCTTTTAAGTTATGGTCTTCAACTAATAGTTTGCTCTCTAACTTACAGTTTGTTCTCATCATCTATGCACCCAATATAGATCAGTTATCCAGATTCCACTCTCCCCTCACAGTTATGGTCTTCAACGTTTGCTCTCCCCTCACAGTTGTGTACAAATGGCAGTTGCGGATGACCTAATATGTCATGATAATCATTAACTGTATCTTACATATCCATTGTACAAATAGATGCACAACTACACATATACCTTGCACATGTGGTGACCGTGGCCCCAAAAATATGAGTGTCCCTTATTGGTACATATAGCATACGACTGTTTAGCTACTTGAATTAGTAACTAAATGACAAACTACCCAACCAAATGAGATAAACTTCGTAAAATATATAAAACAAGACAGGTGTCACTCATAGCATATATAAGTGGCCTCACATACGGACTATTCAGCTACTTGAATCAGTAACTAACTGACACACTTGACACTACCCTACCAAATGAAGTAAATGTTGGTAAAATATATCAAACAAGACAAGTGTGACTCGTACCATATGTAACTATAAATCTACATACTGGTTTAGCAATGCAACATTACAGATAAAAAATCTTTTTTTTCCTTGCATGGTTAGTATCACATATATGGTAATCTATATCTACTTCAAGTCACAAACAGCTATTTTTCCATCCAAATAAACTATAATAAACTATAACGCTAATAACAAAGCAAAAAACTAAGCTCAACAACAGTAACGAAAAAACCAACAAACCTGATCAAACCAGTGAATTCGATAAAAAGCTCATATTCACAACCAAAGAATTCTTCTACTTTCTCTTTGATCTTCTCTGTCATTCACCACCAATCCAGATCAAACGTCAATAATGCTCAGTGATGCAAACGAACAACATGAACGCTTACTAGACCGAGATTTTAAGTCCATATTTGTTCATGAAGAAAATGAGTGTATCCGTGTTTGTTTGTTAAACTTTAGGAACACAAATGAAATCAAATGAACACAAACAAAAGTTCACAAAAACAAACAAGCGTTCAATAACGGAAACGAACATATATTAAAAGCTACCTAATATTCAGTACACTAATATTTATTAAGTATTTATTTTATTAGTTAAAATATTGAAGCATAGTTGTCAAAGCGCCTAGGCGTACTCAAGGCGCATAGGCCGAGCCCGTAGCCTAGGCGCAAGGCACATAAAAAACGACGGCTTTTTATAATTAAGCGCATAGTATAAAATATATATTTTTAGGGATTCTAGAGATGTTTTAGGCTTGTTTAGGGCTACTTTAGGATGTTTTAGGGTTGTTTAGGACTTGTTCACGACTCATTTAGGATGTTTTAGAGGTTTATGCAACTTTTAGCTTGACTCACAGGGCGCAGCGCACTTGGTGCGCCTCGAGCCTAGGCGCGCGGCTCACAGGGAGCTGGCCTAGCCGCGCTTTTGACAACTATGTATTGAAGTACTGAAATAAAATATAAAAATTAAAACCCTAGTGATCCATCAAACACAAACGAACACGATGTTAAACATTCCCAAACATAAATGAACGAACGCGGCATCTGTTAATGTTCGTCCATTTTTACTAAACGAACTTCCTGCATAACGTCCCGTTCGTTTGCAGCCATAGAAATTAAAAAAAAAAAAAAAAAAAAAAAAACCTAATTGAGGAGAGTTAGTGCCAATGAGATGAGAAAGCGTGGTGGAGAACACATTCTGTCTGTATCCAATTGTACTGCAGCACTTGTGTATGAATTCAAGCTCCTGTCAGTTGAACATTTGTATATAAAATCCTAAATCGAATAATAAATTATTATTATTATTATTATTATTATTATTAATAAGCAGTGAGTGTGAGTGTGTGACGAACCTTACAGACATCAGAAGATAGAAAATCGTGGAGGATGAGACGTGGATGTTCGGAGTCCGCCATTGATGGGTTTGCCGGTGGCCGATTGGGGAATGGGTTTTCCGACGGGGTTAATAATGTTTTGGTTATGATATATAAAGACCCCTGTAAAATTGTATACTGACATATTGAACCCTTGCTTTTATTTAATTTAATACACTTTAGAAAGTTTGTAACTTTGTGTTAAACATGTATCTTACAAACCAAATGATTAATAGAAACACGACGCAGTGGAGAACATGGATATTGTGAGGTCTGTGTACGGTTTAGTTTGGTTATTAGTTTTAATTGAAATGAAAGCATTGGTTAATCTATTATATTAACTAGTCGGTTTGGTTTATTCGGTTAGGTTTTTGGCTTTATGTTTGGTTTAATTTCGGTAAATAATCAATCAGATTTGGGCTTAATTTTTTTCTTAAAAATACATTAAATAAATGTACAAATATATGAAATATATGTATAAATACATGAAATAGAGGTATATAAGATTAAATGGAGATATAAAACATGAAATACATGTATAAAAGCTAGAAACATATGTAAATATGAATTGTTTGGTTCATTCAGTTAACCGGTGGTTCAAAAAAATCTATTAACCAGTTTTTGGTTAATTCGGTTTGGTTTCATCTGTTTTTTTTGTTCGATTTCGCTTAACCGTTTGGTTATTGCTCACCATTAGACATTGTTAATCATGTAGCATATAAAACATTAAAATTAAAAAAAAAACTATATCAATACTATACTATATTCAAATTAAAATGAATAAAATTCTCTTTTTATGTTGTGATTTAAAGAAAAACATTAGCGTAAGAAGAAATTATGATCGTTTAAAAATCGTGTGGGTAGTTTGTTTAATTTAAGGGGGAAAGTGTATTTATTATTTAAAGGGGTATTGAATTTTAATAATCCAAACTTTTACCCATTGGCCGGTAATAATTTTACTTCAAAAAGTCCCAACAACGATCTCAACTTTCAACGTATTGGGCAACAATGAACTTTTGTTAACTGCAAACTAACTCAGTTAGTGGATGTTGACATGGATGTTGCGTGGCATGCTTACGCCAACATGGATGATAACATGGCATGCCTGGACACTGATATGGCATGCTAATGGTAGGCCTGTAAATGAACCGAACGAACACGAACACATAATCGAACACATTTTTGTGTTCGTGTTCGTTCATTAAGAAATTTGTTGTGTTCGTGTTCGTTTATGTTTGTTCATTTAAACCTAAACGAACAGTTCATGAACATAAACGAACACAAATAATCAATATAAACGAACACAAATGAACATAAACGAACACAAACAAAAACAAGTTAATAATGATTCATGAACATAAATGAACGTTAGGGTTAGGGTGGAGAGCGGCTGTGAAGTGTGAAGAGCGGATAATAAGTGATATGTTTAGAATGTTAGGGTTAGGGTTAAGTTTTTAGAACATATGAATTAAGGTTACTTAACAAAAGGAAATAAATAATAAAAATAAAGCTAAGTTTAATTAAACGAAGATAAATGAACGAACATAAACGAACGAACACAACGTGTGTTCATGTTCGTTCGTTTAATTAAACGAACAAAAAATTGTGTTCGTGTTCGTTCATTTATTTAAATAAACGAACATAAACGAACTTCCCGCCGAACAATTCACGAACAGTTCATGAACGTTCAGTTCGTTTACAGGCCTAGATACTAGCATGACATGTTGATGCTAACATGGACGCTAACGTGGGCGTTGACATCAGTGTCCATTAACTTGGTTAGTCATTAGTTAAAAATGGTTCACCATAGGAAATTTTTTTGAAAGTTGGGATCACTATTTGGAATTTTTGAAGTACAAATTATTATTGGCTAATGGGTGAAAGTTTGGATTATTAAAATCCAATACCCCTTATTTAAACAAACAAAAGTTGATTAAATTTGAAGGACGTCATGTCTACAAATTCGCCTACCTATACTAGAATACGCTGAAATGTAAACATAAAGGACATCCAGTGTAATTTCGATAGTTAAAGGACAACAATTGCAACTTCGTTCAAACATAAAAGACGTAAAATGCAATTTTGCCTTTCTTTTTAGTTAAAATGTAAAAAAAACATAAATTATCTAAGGAATGGGAAAAAAGAAATTATTATCTACAATAGGTTAAATTTGGGAGTAACATTTTAAGAAGTCGGAAAGTTAAAGAACTTTTATTAGTTTAATGCATAAGGAATGGGAAAAAAGGTATTTTTTTTAGAAATGAGTAAGGTTAAGTATAATACATATAGGGGCTGTTTGGTAAGGTTCTTAATGAGCCTCTTAATCATTCAGCGCTGAATGATTCAGCATTCAGCTTATTTAGCGCGTTTGTTTCAGCATTTGAATGGAATGATTAAGGCCGAACCATTAATACTTGAGATGTTGCTGAATCATTAAGCACTGAATGAATCCATTTATAACTTCCCCTACCAATGTTTTTTTTTGAAAGGTAAACTTCATTAAAAAGGCGACTGGACCTCAAAGCAAGGGCCGACGCACAAGAACTACAACATATACAAGGAGTTTATCATCCAATCTTTCCAAACAATCTTTTTAAACCTTGATCTAGATCTAAGCCAAATAAAAGATAGAGATTTAATTTTCCCTACTAAATCTCCAACTTTAGCCTCTTTGTCTTGAAAAAGCTTATCGTTTCTCGCATTCCATATAACCCACATCGTAACCATCACTATACCTTGAATAATCTTCTTTTCTTCCTTATTCTTTCTCCCATTCGCGAGTTCCATATAACCCACATCGTAACCATCACTTCCCCTACCAATGTGGACAAGAAGACTAACCATTTAGAGGTCCAACAAAATAACACTTAATGATTCAGCACTTAACCATTCAAATCCTCTTAACCATTCAGACTTCTTAATGATTCAGGACTTAATCAACCAAACAGCCCCTTAGTACTTATTTTTATGCATGTTTTCATTTGATCTATGTTTTGATGCAAATTTTGTTCGGAAACGAGTCGGATCAAATATAATATGTTTCATTAGGCAATATAAATTCGACTTAATTTAAATTTTCTACACCGCCGCGCCATTGCACGGTTGAGATCAATAGTTTAGAAAAAGCATAGTGAAGAAACCATATTTAACTTAAATGGTTACAATAAAACAAAAATAAAACACTTTTAATAAAAAAGATATATGAAATTGCTAGGAAAGAGTCCATGTTTAGATGGCTTGGAAAAAGACTAAGAAATTACCATGAAAGAGAAACATAACTTTGATGCAAAATCAAAGAAAATAAATGCATGTTGAGGAAGCTACCTGTGTAAATTAATTGTAAGTAAAGGAATATGAACCGTGCATCTTCTCATTGATATTCGTTTAATATATAATACAAGGGTACAATCTAAATATGGATACAAGATAATTACAATAAATGACAATATAATCATTCCTATTTTATAGATGCTATTACACCCCTGCAGTCGAAGCGGGAGGTGACCGAATGATGAGATTGGACCTGAAATCTTCAAACTAAATCCGCGGTAAGCCTTTGGTGAAAATATCTGCAATCTGGTATCTTGACGACACACGAAGAATACGAACATTACCCCGCTGAACCTGTTCACGAACAAAATGGATATCCAATTCAATGTGCTTGGTTCGTTGATGCTGAACCAGATTGCCAGAAAGGTAAATGGCGCTGACGTTATTGCAATAAACCATGGTGGCGCGTGTAAGAGGCAGAGAGATCTCGAGAAGCAAGTTCCGAAGCCAGCAAATCTCAGCAACAACGTTAGCGACTCCGCGATATTCGGCCTCAGCAATGGAGTGTGATACGATTGCCTGGTGTTTTGAAGACCAAGACATTAGATTATCACCAAAATAGACGCAGTAGCCACTTGTAGAACGCAGGGTATCAAAGCAGCCAGCCCAATCAACATCAGTATAAGCCACTAAGGAGGTGGCACCAGATGGACCGAGAGTGAGACCAAATGATGAAGTTCCCTTCACATAGCGTATTATTCTATTCAGAGCGTGCCAATGATCTATACAAGGTGTGTGCATATGCATGCAGACTTGTTGAACCGCATATGTGATGTCTGGTCTTGTAAGAGTGAGGTGGTGGAGAGCCCCGGCTAAGCTGCGGTACAATGTAGGATCATGCACGAGCAATAATACCAGTAGCATAGGCCTGCTGAGATATGAACATAGTGTTGGAATTCCTAGAAATGGGGATGCCCAAGAAATAACTAAGAGGGCCGAGGTCTTTCATGGCAAATTCAGCTGCAAGACTAGCCAGAAGACGATGCCGAAGAGTGTCAGAAGAGGTGATAAGTATAATATCATCCACATATAATAGTAAATAAGTTGTGTCATGCCCCTGATTGTATGTGAAAAGAGATGCATCGCATCTGCTGTGATGAAACCCCATGGTGAGAATGTAATCTGTGAAGCGTTGGTACCATGCCCGGGGTGCCTGTTTTAGCCCATAAAGAGATTTGCGCAAGAGGCAAACATGGTCGGGAAAATTTTTTATCTCGAAATCCCATAGGCCGATACATGTAAATGGTGTCGTTTAAGTTCCCGTGAAGAAAAGCATTGATTACATCAAGCTGAAGAACCGCCCAACCCTTAGACAAACCAAGCGACAGGACAGTCCGAATGATCGCTGGTTTGACCACGGGGCTGAATATCTTACCACAATCGATACCCACCTGTTGCGACCGACCATCACAAACTAATCTGGCTTTATATCGTTCCAATGTACCATCCGACCTGTATTTGTGTTTAAACAACCACATACTCCGGAAAATATTCATGTCTGGCTAACGAGGTACTAACTCCCATGTACCATTTCTAATTAATGCATTATACTCAGTAGTCATGGCAGAGTACCATATCGGGTCTCGTAAGGCATCGTTTGGGTTCTTGGGGATGGGTTGTATGGGAGATGTGGTTGAGGTTGTATTTAAGTTGAATGGTTGTTTGGGTTTGTATATGCCACTCATTGAACGGGTATGGACGGTGCAGGTGGGTTGGTTGGTTGTTTTGTTGAGGTGGTGGCTGCACAGGTGGTACGGGTGGTGTAGGAGGGGCGGGTGGTGTGGCAGGAGGTGGGGTGGTGTGTTGTTGGGCTGAGGGAGCGGTCAGGGGATTGGGATTGGGCGAGATATTTGGGCCGAGTGTTTGTGATAGTAGTTGGGCCGAGGATGGGTTGGGGCTGTGGGCTGGTATGGGGCCGATATCGGGCATGGGTATGGGGCCGGTTTGGGAAGTAGAGTTTGAGGGAGAAGAGGTTTGTGTGATGTGGGGGCATAGGTGATGAGGAAAGGAATTGGCTAGAAACTCGTAGGTAGGGGCGGAGGCGATAGATTGTTTGAATGGGAATATCGTCTCGTCGAATGCGATGTAACGGGAGATGAAAATTTGGTTAGTGGCGAGGTTGAGACAACGATAGCCTCGATGGGTGGGTGGGTAGCCGAGGAACATGCATGGTTAAGAGCGGTGTTCAAGTTTATGAATGGTGGTGGATGGTTTGGGTGGGTAGCAAAGACACTCGAAGACACGAAAATGGTTATATGTGGGTGTGGTGTGGTATAGGATTTCAGTGGGAGTTTTGTTTTGAGTTTGTTTAGAGGGTAAGATGTTCAGTAAATAAGTGGCGTTTCAAGGGCAAAGTGCCAAAAGTGGGTTGGAAGGGATGCATGAGCGAGTAAGGTCCAAATCATATTATTAAGTGTGCGAATTTTACGTTCGGCCTTACCATTTTGGGATGATGTATAGGGGCAAGAGAGGCGGTATAGGATGCCATTGGTGGTGAAAAAAATTTGAAAGGTAGAGTTGACGTACTCACGACCATTGTCACATTGAAAAGTTTTAATTGTGGATTCAAATTGGGTTTTAATAATGGAGGTGAAGTGACAGAAAGAGGAGAAGACGTGTGATTTATTGGTGTTTGGATATGTCCACAAGAAATTAGTGTAATCATCTAAAAGTAACACATAATATTTATGGCCCGAAGAGCTGATGATTGGAGATGTCCAAACATTGCTGTGAACAATATCAAAGGGTTTATGAGTCATATTTTTAGATGCAAAAAATGGCAAACATACACTTTTACCAAATACACAAGACTAGCATACATTATTTGTAAACTTATCAAAAGAAATGGAACAAGAAGTTTTTAATTTATTCATAGAGGGCCGTCCTGGGTGGCCAAGACGGTGATGCCAGAGTTGTGAGAAGATAGCAGCAAAAGTAGTGGGTTGAGTGGAAGAAGACCCGAGTACCAGAGGGTAGAGGTCACCGCTGCTCTTGCACCGAAGAAGCGGGGTCTTGGTCTTGAAATCCTTCACAAGAAACCCAAAAGGGTCAAATTCCACATAAACAGAATTGTCCGTAGTAAATCTATAGACGGAAATAAGGTTTTTAATGTGCTTGGGTGAATAAAGAACATTTTTAAGGATAAAAGGGTGGGAATGGTTTGTGTAGGTATTTTGTGCCTTGGCCAAGAACTTGTATGGTATCGCCATTACCTACAATAATATTATGAGAAATGCAAGAATTAGAAAAATTATGAAAGTCACCTTGCTCGTGAGACATGGTGGAGGAGGCGTCGGTGTCCATATACTGAGTAGGGTCCAGTTGCTGCAAGGACACGGTGTAGAAAGCCCGTTCGATGTTAGTGGGACTGTATGCGGTGTGGGCTTGATGGGGACGTGGGCCTAGGAGGCCTTGTTGTTGTGGTTGGTTTGTGGGATGTGTGGGCCGGTTGGTGAATGAATAAGGGAAAGGTGGGGCAGGCCAAAAATTATGTTGTGAAGCTGGGTCGTAGGTGCTGTTTTGGGCCGAGGGGTTGAAGGAAGTAGTGGGCCAATATGGAGTCCAAGGGTAGAAGGCTTGAGGTGGGTAGTAGGAAGGGTGGGAGAAGCGGCCTCGACCATAATTGCCTCGGCCACGTCCTCGACGACCAGACCGGCCGCGGCCACGGGTTGGTTTAGAGTGAGGGTGATTGTAGTCGGTCGTGGTGGATCGGTTGGTTTGTGAGGTTAGGGCGGTGGAGGCGTTTTTAGAGGCTAACAAGGCTTGTTCATTCTTACGGGTTTTGACTTGAATGAGTTGTGAACGAGCGTTGTAAAACGAGGGTAGGGGTTGTTGTTTGGTGAGAATGGTGCCAATGCCCTCATATTGCTCGTTTAGACCGGCGATGAGTTGTAGCACTAACCGATCATTATCGATTGGTGCGTCGACATTAGCAAGTTGAACGAATAGGGTTTTGAGGGTTTGGCAATAGGCAGAGATATTAGGGAATCCATCCAACCGGGTGTTTGAAAATTTTTGCATAAGATAGATGGCTCGAGATGCCTTATTATCATGAAATAAGTTCTCAATAGCCACCCATGCATCATGAGCGGTGAAAGTTTTATCTATGATGGTATGAAGGATGTCGTTTGAAATCATACTATAGAGCCATTGATAAACAATGGCGTCTAGGTGATTCCATTCGGCGATGGCAGAGGAGGATTCGGTTGTGGTGGTTTCGGGTTTAGGTTTGAGATGGTTATCGACAAGGTAGGCACAACAAAAAAGTGAGAAAAAGGTGGCCCAAGTTGAATACTGACTGGATTCGATCTCTAAGGTAAAAGGGATGAAGTTTTTGATATTTGTGACGGTGATGGCGGGGTGGATTTCGGATTTTATGGTGATGGCGGAGGTGTTTGGGTTGGTTAATTTGGTCATCGGCAGCCATGGAGAAGATAGTAGAAAGGCTGACGATCGAGGAAGAAGGGAGAAGGAATGGTTGACGGCGATGTAGGGTTAGGAGAAGAGAACCCCACCGGTCTCTTGATACCATAAAGGAATATGAACCGTGCCTTTTCTCATTGATATTCGTTCAATATATAATACAAGGGTACAATCTAAATATGGATACAAGATAATTACAATAAATGACAATATAATCATTCCTATTTTATAGATGCTATTAGTAAGAATATTCGAAACGCAATGTATGTGGTGTGGTCCGAATTTGATCACCCCAACTCCATGAATCCGTGACTACAACCCAAGTCTGGCCGCCCCATGTGGGATCATATTAAAAAAATGTGATGTAGGAAAAATGAAGGTGTTTCAAGGGCTGACAAATCGTGTCTTAACAGCTTTAACATATCTCTGTTGACGCAAACAAATCAGATTCTAAACATAAACACGACTCGTTTAACTACTTTATATCTCATGTTTATAACACAGTTTTATGTTTTATGTACCAAAAAAGGAAACGAAGGATGTTTGCCTCTTATTTATAATTATTTAAAAAATAGTAAAAAATCACATAGTGTACTTTTTAATTAACGGGTCTTATCGTGTCTTATACAGGTTACCCTTTACAAGCATAAGGTTTGTGGATTATGTAAATGAATATAAATCAAAATCAAAGTAGCAAATACCCAAACAAAAGATGTTTATTACCCAGCAAATTAAGTTCCTCATATACTACCTCAAGTTTCCACTTCTTTAGAATCAGTTCCTCAATATTTTATCATACGCAAAATGCCCCTTTCACAAATATATACGTACACCACAACTAAAAATAGATACAAACCTACTACTTTACGAAGTATATTAATTTGCAACATTAAAATGATACAATTTTAAGATATACTTTTAACGCATGCTTTAAGTACTAACAAGGAAAGAGAGATGAAATGCCTTTTTGAATTTTACCTATCTTTCGATATGATTATGTCGGTCATGTGGGGGTGACCCGGTGGGGTACAAAAAAGCAATGGGTTCTATTATTGTTATGATAAAAGGCGTACAAGCGGGAAATGCCAAGAAAAAAGGGACGAAAGAGGATGGTTATTGCTAGAAAAAAAAAAAGTGTGTGTAGGAAATTTCCAAGATAGTTCTTTGTCTTGACACTATATATATACATGATATGTTAATAGAGCGAGCCAGTAACCCACACACTCTAGCTACCTTCCCTTTCAAAACTCAAAACTCAAAAATGGATCCAGCTTCATCATCATCTCTCTCTTCTAAGAGGAAATGGCACTCAGATTCTTCCAATGACGAACCCTACTGTAAAAAGCCAAAGAATGATGTGTTCTTAAATTATTCGTTTGAAGACATCGGCAACAGTTTCATACGCCACCTCAAGGGAGCATTAGATCGCAACAGTTATACCATATCTGACCACACCATGCTCCCTGTTGGTCGAAATGTGTGTTTAGAGTTGCTGAAAGCTATTCATGAATCCGAGATTTTTGTTGTAGTATTCTCGAGAAACTATGCTTCTTCTGTAAGTTGTTTGGACGAGTTGGTTGATATTTTGGATTGCTTGCCCAAGTTTGATGATAGGAAAGTTTTCCCGATATTTTATAAGGTGGAACCGGCTGATGTTAGAAGTCAACAAGGTCCTTTTATGGAAGCTTTTCATGCTCATGAGACCAATGTAAATCCAGAGACAGTTCAAACATGGAAGAAAGCCCTCAAAGAAGCAGGTGTCTTGTCTGGTCTAACCTTGCAAAATGGGTAAATTTTTTCACCCTTCTCTTTGCTTGTTATAAATATATAATACTTCTAGGCAGTAGTTCGAGTTTTGTAGATCGGGGTGCTACGAAAGATTGTGTAAAAACCTAATCAAACTAATTATAATGCCTTAATTCGTTATTCGTTCTTGTTATAAAAACATTAGTTAAAATGGTGTTTGTTTTGGGTCTTTTTGATTTACGCATACTTTTAATTTTTTTATTAAAAAATCCAAGTCACTCTAGTCTATATTTACTTTCATGGGGAACGATCCGGTACAAAGTGTTTTTTTTTTTGTAAGAACTGTGAGAATCAAAGGAGGGTATTTTTTTTTTCAATTTTTTTCCCATATTGTTAAACATGTATTATAGTATTGAAAACTAAAAAAAAAAAAAATAAAATTGGTGTAGAGTAATTACGTGTAGAGTAATTACATAATTACTCTAGTGTAAACTAATGTATTTACTTTAATGACGTAACTACACTAAAAAAAAAATTTAAATTTTTTTTGTATTATTCATCTATAAAGAATGTTTAAGCACATGGAAAAAAAATTCTAAAAAATAAATAATTTTTTTTACCCCTTTGATTCTTACAGTTCTTACCGAAAAACACTTTGTATTTGATCTTTACTTTACTTTACTTTCATGTATTATTTACTTTTACTTCCATGTATTATATAAAATAGTTAATAATTCGTCAAAGTGGATCTATGATCTGTATGTCCGCAAGTATCATTAAATATTTGTAATATAAATTACTTTTAGTTTTAGTCTTAGATTATAAAATCAAATGGAACCTTCACGGTCTTAATTTTTTCAAGAATAAAATAAAAATGTAAGTCGTTATTATTTTTATAATCGATTCATACACCAATCATGCATAAAAGTTCATAACACTAATTTATTCATATTATGTACTTTAAAAAAAGTGAAATGTTGTGCTTTTTTACCTATTTTAATAAAATATTTTATGTTTTCTAAGTATTATCAGGTTTTGTTTATATTTTAAAAATAACTGAATAAAAAATTGTAGAATTATTAAGCAACTAGCATTAAGCCCCCCGTGTTGCTGCGGATGTCATAAAACCATACTACGTAGCATCAATGCTACACTATTGTCAGCGACCAACAACACAAAAAAACAAATAAAAAACGAAAAAAATAAACTGAGTAAAATATAGACGTAAAAACGGTGAACCATGCACACCCATTGCGACGTGATAATGCGCAAAATTTAGACGTAAACTTAAAATACAATGTCGCCGCTCGATTAGAAAAATAGAGGTAAAAACGTTGAACTAATTACGCACGTTCCAGCGTGTCAACCGGAAAAAATTGGATCGAAACGTAAAATTAAAAATTTGTTATAAGATACATGGGAAAAAGTTTAAAGTAAAAAAGTTAGGGTTAAAGGTAAAAGATGAAAACTATTAGGGTTAAAAATAAAAAAACAAAGTAGAGTTTAACCTACAAAGTTGTATACAACCCTTTAATGGATAAAATACTTGTTAAGCATGGCGTACAAGACCATGAAGCACAAAGCATTTGTAAATTAACATTATATATAATGATGGAAGGAGCACGAAATCCGCTTCAACCACTATACCTTTTTTAGCTAAAAGTTTTCCTACTTATGCGACATTCACATAGCAGAAAATGCCCCTAAAGGGCTTGAATCACTATACATTGTCTTAGGGGGTAGAGGCACTTACCGTGTAGTTTTTCAACTTCACTGATTTCTACCAATCCTGCACTGCCACATCACTTCACAGATTCACTTCACTAAAACAGTTTTTTAGAGGTAGCACTTCATTGATTCTTTACCCAATAATTAATTATTTTTACAAATAATAATAATAATAATAATAATAATAATAATAATAATAATAATAATGTTGATACACTTTGTGTGTGGCCGTCGTTTTCGAATAGATTAGGATTGAGTCGTGTGTTGTATAACATGAGATTGTGGTGATCCATAAGAGCTTTTATGGATCTAATGTATTTGTTTAGAGTTGACCTAGTTGGTTCATACCATCGAATGGTCGAACCAACATATTATGTGTTGGTTCACACTTACACAAGGTCGAACCAGTTGGTTCGCACCTTTGAAGGGTCGAACCAAATGGGCTAATATATAGCAATCTCATGTGTTGTGTTTCAAAAAGATTGTGAGTTTGGGTTTAGAATGCTCTTAAGGGGGAGGTCATGTCCGACCTCCCCAGCCCTGAGATAGATGTTTATCCTACCGATGACAGTGCCTGTAATCGTTTCTGATATAATACGAATCTGTGGTGACATTGTTTTCATCTATTTCTGTTTTGTCTCCAATCACCGTCTGAAACCGAGCTATAACAGTTTAATCGATCCATGGATTCAGTCCCTAACCGTTTCCACAAATAATAATAATAATAATAATAATAATAATAATAATAATAATAATAATAATAATAATAATAATAATATATTACCCTTTCTCACATTCTCTCCTCTCTCTCTCTCAGTAATAAATGCACTGACACTCTCTCTCCCATGAAGGATCCCGTTAGATAGAACCAGCAAAAGTCCACGGACCCCTACTAGCACTACCGGCGACGGTGTTACCGTTCTAATAATAGGGTATCCGTGACCAAATCTGGTGGTTCCCCGTCCCCCTTTCAACAAAACTAGAATAATTAGTTAAATTATTCTCATTTTGGACTGATCTAGCAATTTGGAACAAACCTCAGGGACGAATTTGCAATTAAGAAATAAGAAATGACCAAAATGCCCCTGATTTAACGTTAATATTTAATAGAGTTTGCAAATTGGTCGGATTTAGCACTAAATTTCAAACCTTAGTGGCTCAGGTGTCAAATATTCTTATTTTGGATGGATTTAGCAATATTAACCAAATCTCAGGGACGAATTTGACCATTTACTATTTTATTTTTATTAATTCTAAAAGAACTTAAACTAATTATAACGCCCTGGTTCGTTATCCACTCTGAAAACATTAGTTAAAAATGGTGCTTGTTTTGGATCGTTTGATTTACTCATACTTATAACGTTTTTATTAAAAAATTCAAATCACTGTAGTCTATATTTTCCAGGTGATTCTAAAAAGAAAAGAAAAACCTGTAATAGGGTTATATTTGTAACCAATTAACCTAGTAATTAATTACGCCTCCTCATTTGCATCACCCCAAAACTTATTTGCACTAACCTCTATGAGACTACGGCTTGTAGAGGCCCCTATGGGTCGTAAAGAGTCATCTGCGGCTCGTAGAGGCCTCTACGAGCCGTAGAGGCATGTGTCAATCATTGCAGTGGGCCCCACCTATACGACTCATAGTGGCCTCTACGGGTCATAGAGGATCCTTTGTGGCTCGTAGAGGCCTCTACGAGCCGTAGAGGCCTGTGTCAATCATTGCAGTGGGCCCCCACCTATACGACTTGTAGAGGCCTCTATTAGTCGTATAGGGATGTGGTTTTCAATGCTCTGACCCCTCTACGAGCCGTAGAGAGCTGTGAAACCCTAAAAACCCGGTGTAAATAACATGACCCTTAATTACACAAGATTAAAATATCAAATGAAATTTCAATAACGGTAAATAGTTGAAAAAACAAGTTTTAGCATGAAAAACATAGGCAACGTCATGTGCCATATCCATCCCCAGTGGCGGAGCTATGTTGATCGGGATGTAGTCCCGAAACAGCAGTCTTTTTTCAGTTGTATATATACATGTATACATAGTTTTTTCGAGTGACATCAATGTTTTTTCGACGGTGACTACATTAGACCCAACCCAATTTCAGTTAAATGAGCTCAACTCTAATTTCTAAGCACATACAAATATAACATTTTACAAGCCCACTCCACTATTGAAAAAGAGTTTTTTTTAACAAGTTTCGGTCAAAGACGTAATGCAACGTTCTCAAAAGATGCAAACTCATAGGAAACAAACTCTAAGTATTGTTTTTTTTTTTTTTTTAAATTCAAAAGACCATCGAATTTATATTATGCGTTTTTCTTTTAATTTTTAATGACGATGTTCTTTTATTATTGTATCATATTTTTATTATGTGATCAACCTTACCTGACCCAAACCATCAAACCGACCACCCGAAAATTTGTATGTTCGCTTCTACAAAATTAGAATGTCTAAAATAGTGACATCATTGGAAAAAATTCCTAAATCCGCCACTGTTCATCCCGTCTAACCTTTGACCCACTAGCGTTGCAAGGAGGCCCTCTAATTGACGTTACGCGATTTCTAGTTGTTAGAGAGGTTTTTCTCTCCACCATTCACATGTAAGTATGTAACCATCTCCTAACCCATATAAATAAAAGAGAAACCATATACACCGGTCAACCTCAATAGCAACACAAGCTGGATTGAAGTATTATATTGGGAAGAAAGAAAAATCTACCTTGAGCGGATATATTTTTTACCCAAAAATCTTAAACAAACGCATTTTCACTATAAACGACCTACAAACTCAAACTATATATATAAGCAATATTTTAATGTAGTCAACTATACTATTTTAGCTCACACGTTAAGTTTTCTTTAGTGAAAAGGACTTCAAGCCAACACTCCAATTTAGGCCTTGAAATAAGTTAGCTATTAAAGGCACACGGAATAAATTTCTCAATGTGATTTCACAGGGACGAGGCGGAATTCTTATTAAAAATTGTAGAACAACTTGCAATGATAAGAAGTCCCGAAGTGTTGCATGTTACAGAGCACCCTGTTGGCATAGAATCTCGTACAGAAGTACTAATCTCAACACTAAGGTTAGACTACAAAGATCATGTTATAGTTGTTGGAGTTTCTGGAATTAGCGGAATAGGTAAGACCACTATTGTCAAAGAGGCTTATAATAGAATTGCTGCAAAGTTCAGTGTTAGATGTTTTCTTGCAAATATCCATGACCTCTGTCAGGTTCCTAGCTGGAAGGTTGATTTACCAAAGGTGTTCATATCTTGTCTAACCCGAAATCGTATGTTTTCAATCATGGGTGATCATAATGACTACGTTACTAAAATAAAAAGGTTGGTAAGTCATCAAAAGGCTCTACTTGTTCTGGATGACGTTGATAACTTTCGGCAGTTAGAAACATTAGGTATTAATCCTGCGTGGTTCTGTAAAGGAAGTCGAATAATAATTACAACAAGAGATAAACGTTCCTTTGGTAACATACCGTATGCATCTGACGGTAACATACTATATGCATCCTATGTTACAAGGTTGTTGAATAGAAGGGAGTCTTTTAAACTCTTCAGTCAACTTATAGCTGCAGCTGTAGACACAGAGTTCAAAGAAGAAGTTGTCAGTCATGCTGGAGGCATTCCCTTGGTCCTTAAGGTTTGGAGCCACCATTTTAAACAGTGTGCAAAGGAAGAACTTCCAAGTGAATTGGAAAAATTAAAAAGAATTCCACATGGTGATATTCATGAGAAGCTTAAGATGAGCTATGATCCACTTACCAATAGAACCAAAAAGTTATTTCTGGATCTTGCTTGTTTCTTTGTAGATCAAAGATCATATTTTAGATCTATAAATTCTGTTGTGAAAGTATTACAGGATGAAGAGAGAGCATTCTTTCCAGATGTTGAATTTCGTTTTTTAGTTGATAGAAGTCTAGTTGAAAAAATAACAGACGACTATGAGTGGTCGATGCCTTTGGCAATTAGGGAAATGGCTAAAGAAATTGTACGACAAGAAAATGAAGATGAGCCTGGACAACGCACTAGATTATGTATGAAAAGTGATGTGATGCGCGTATTGACTGAATGTTCGGTATGTTATTATTGTGTTTAAAGTTATATAAAGCATGTACATTGGCTTAACACTCAAATAGCATACTGAAAAAGCATCTACCATTATCCATTTTCCTTTGTATACTTACAGGGAACTAAATCGGTAGAAAGCATTCATTTGATGATACGTAAGGATGAAGAAAATGTGATCGTGCAAGTAGAGGCGTTAAGAAAGATGAGCAATTTGAGGTTGCTTCGTATCGATTATGATACATTATTTAAGCCAAGAAGAGGTCACATATTTTGGAGTTGTAGTTCCCATGATGAAATGGCATCTCCCTTTTCTTTTTGTAAGCTGCAATGCATGTGGTGGTCTCATTTACCTTTCAAAAGCTTCAACCATATTGACATGGTTAATGTGGTGATTATAAGAGTTGAATACAGCAATTTGGAAATACTCTGGGAAGGAATGAAGGTATGAGTTTGTTTATTTAATTTCTAATGTTCCAATTAATAACACACCATTCAATAACATAAATGACAAGTCGCGTCAACATCTTACTATCTTAGATGGTGATTAATTTGAGACTTTCTAACTCCAACTAACTAAACTATATAATTAAGTACTAAAAAGTTGTTGGCGCGACATGGCATAAAACAAGAACACTACTAGGGTGTGCATGGTTCGATCGGTTCGGTTATTATCCTCAACTGAAGCTGAAACCGTAGTCATCGGTTAGTTTATTTTATTAACCAATCAATTTTTGGTTAATCACTTCGGTTTATTCTATTAGATTGACAATTTTTTATCCAGTTCGTTAGAACCAAACTAGGGCTAAAACTTTTGCTTAGAAATATATGAAATTGATGTATAAATACATGACGGATGTATAAATATATGATAAAAAAAGTATAAATACATAAAATAGATGTATAAAATATGAAATCCATTGACTAGAGGTATTTCATATATTATACCTTCATTTTATGTATTTATCTTTAAAGTGTTTTGTCTTCCAAATGCTAAAGTATCAAAACTCAAAGGGCTAAAGGTGTAACATATAATTGTCGCAATTCAATTCCAATTTGAATTGTGTGGTGCATATTGATCGGCACATAATATGTTTGAATGTTTGATTTTTAGTCAAAAACTAGTATTTTACCCACCGTCGCGACAAGTGGCGGCACGCAACGTACACACCTTGTTATGTGTGGCGCAGAAGCACATTGCTGATCGAATTTTCCCTCGCGCGACCTTTGTCTCAGGTCATACGGTTGTTGCGAGCTAACCACCGTCACGACCGTTATAACGACTCACCACTGCATTTCCTAATAAAAGGTTATCTAATAACAACAATGTCGTGCCATATGATTTCTTTGAAAAAAACTACCACAAATATTAACCGAGCTTTAAAAAGTATTGAAGCACTTTCTCAAGTTGTTTTTGGTTTAGTGTTGTCCAATTTAAAACACAAAGTAGGATCAAGTATGAAAAAACTACCACAATTTTAAGCTGTACTAAATTACTAAGTAAAAAAATAAAAAAAAAATAGTATAATAGCTAGGAAGTGTCTTAACATGGACCCACGTGATGTATGCACACATTATGAATTTGTTGAACAATTCAACATGCGTCCCTCTCTCCATAGAAAGTTAAAACCCACCTACCTCTCCTCACTTCACCCCCCTCTCTCTCTCTCTGTAAAACCCAGTAACACCTCCACACCGATCCCGTCTCTCTGTCTAAAAAATTACCATAGCCACCATCATCACCTCCCCCCCTCTCTCTCTCTCTCTCTCTCTCTCTCTCTCCAGTGGCGAAGCTTGACCCGAAACTTCGGGGTCGGAAGTCACCGGGGGTCGGAAGTTACAAGTTTCGGGGGGTCGAAAACCAGTTTCGTGTGTCAAAACCTTATATACCAAAAAATTTCTATACGAATACTATATAATTGGAACTTCTGTGCGAAAATTCGGGGGAGTCGGCCGCCCCTCCCCGCCCTTTAAAAGCTACGCCCCTGTCTCTCTCTCTCTCTCTCCATAAACACCCTCTCTGTCGATGGTTTTCAGGTAAGAAATGACTTTGTTTTGGTGTAGCAATACTCCAGCAACAACCTTATGAGTCGAGAGCGGGCTTCAATTTAACAGATATAGCCAGAAACGGGACATGCAGGACGAAGAATACAATTGTTGACGGCTGTCGTCCATCGCCGCCGACACACATAACCGCATATCTAACGCCGGTGCAACACGTTTTCTCAACGGTTTGGAGTGTTTTCTGGCCGTATGAGGCCTTTTATTGGACGTTTTGGCATTTTGATCCTCACCGGTGGATTAGCGGAGACCGACACGTGTACAATAGAAGGCTGTCACAGACCAACCTTGCTTTTGGTGTGAGCAGGTCACGGGGATTGGCCGACAGCGTTGACGACGATCAGGGGCGAAGCTTGGTTCTCGAATCGGAGGGGGCCGGACTCAATTTTTTTTGATCGGTAGTGGCAAATTGGCGGGGGCCGGACTCAACCTGGACTCAATTTACCTATGAAAATCACAAATTTCTACTACTGCGCCAAAAAACAGGGGGGCCAGGGCCACCCCTGGCCCTTTAGATCCTTCGTCCTTGACGACGATCATGGTGGTGCTGATGAAAGACAGTTTAAACATGAGGAGTAAACCGGCAACCGGCTGTGCCGGTGAGAACCGTTAAGCATCAACTGGCAAAAAAAGTGAAACGTATGAGATTATGACGCGTAGCAAAGAAGTTGAAATGTGGGAAGTTGTTAACCGTAGAGATAGCTACAGTAACTTATATGAGACAACCGCTATTTGGTTTTTAATATATACTATAATATAATGAGAGGAAGAAAAGTTGGTGAAGAAAATTTACACCAAACAAGATTAGGGGTGTACAAAATGTCTACGGCTCGTAACTCGCTTGAATTTCACTTGAAAAAAGCTTGATTCGAAAAAGCTCGTTTTGTTATCAAGCCGAGCCGAGCCGGCTCGATTACAAATCGAGTCGAGCTCCAGCTAGGGGTCTTGGCTCGTGGCTCGGCTCGGTGGCTTGATAAACATCTTTTATATACTTAATAATACTTTGAATTAATCAATAAAATATGAAAAATAATAGAACAAAAACACAAATTATACAAATAATATTTTCAGTATGCGTTTCATTCATTAAAATATTAGAAAAATAAAAAAATATACATGTATATGTGAAATTTTATAAATATTTAAAAAAAATAACGAGCTCGGCTCAAACATTTACAAGCCGAGCTCGAACTCGGCTTTTCAGCTCGACCAAAAAAAATAAGTCGAGCCGAGCTGGCTCGTTTAAGTTCAAGCTCGAGCTCGAGCTTAGCCTGGCTCGGCTCGACTCGATTACACCCCTAAAGAAGATCAAGTGTCAGGCGTTCACATTTGTTTTTTTTTTCCACATAAATAATGCTTGAAGCACCTATTGTTAATTGTACCACCATTAAGTACCATCACGAATACACACACTCAAAGCCACATATACAACAGAGATACAAAAATACTCTATGTATATTTTCTAATACTCTAAATTTTGTAACACTGCAAATTATAGTGAGTTGTTTCTCGGCTTCCGCCACCCGTGGTTTTCCCGATTTGGCTTTTCCACGTATATATTACTTTATTTCTATCTGGTGTTTGATTACGCTTGATATATTAATTCCGTTCCGCATCGAACTAATATTATCTATTACTGTTTGGGTCCTTGGGGCGAATTTTCACACTCTTTTACCACAATACTTAAATTCCATATATAGGGTATGGATCATAAGATAACCACTTGCTAATTGAAAACTGTTCTGAACTAAACATTTTCTCTACACAATTTTTTTAATTGTACATATGGGCATGTTTAGAACTACAATGTTTTTCTAAATACATATATGTACAATCATTTCTATGCATAATGTGTAATCATGTGTACATATGTGTATAATCCCTGGTACATATGTATACAATTATTTCTACATACAAATATCTATACTATATATATTGAATTTCTTATAGACATTTTAAGATACCCAAAAATTAAGAGTTTTCTAGAATGTAAACAATCTTAAAACATAGGTAAATTAATCTTTTAAACACTAATTATACTTTGCTCCCACTATCTTAATTTCCTTAACTTACTCAACTTTTTCTTTTTAATAATAGGTACATTTTCTCCCCTGTTTTAAGGCAACTATCCCACAATTTCTATTAAGTTGCCTTAAAATTGGGAGAAAAAAATAATTGTTACTTAAATAAGCACAAGTTTAGTGAAACCGAGAGAATTAAAGTGTAATTAGTATTTGAAAGACTAATTTACCCTATTTTAGGTTATACCTTATACATTAAATTTAAAAAAATTCTTAACTTTTGGGTATCTTAAAATGTCTTATAAAATGTGTTCTATATAGGATAGATATATGTACAATCTAATAAACCAATATAAGTTTGGACATGTGTATTTCATTGGAGTCATCTGTTTTTTTCCACTTCTTTGTCCTACTTAAGTATGTATACTTATTATTATTTCTCCTACTTAATTAAGGAAACTTATCTTTTAGTTAAAGATATTATTTGTTTATATGTTACTTAATTATGGATAATTATTTTCCTACTTAAAGATAGTTATTATATTATTAACGAGTTAAGTTTAATATAAAATTAATTATTAATATTTTAAATAAACCATAAACGTTTATTTTTTACTTAATGGTTGTACATGTTAACAAATTACATTATATTTTACTAGATTATATCCCGGGAGCTTTCCGGGATAACAAATCTAATATGAAGTGATAAAATATGTGTTATGATATAACATAGAAATTAATGTACTACAATACGAGAAAACAACAATTTTAATCATGTGAATAAGAATGAAATTGTATATTAAAAAGAAGATGTATATTTGATGAGGAGCAGAGCCAGAAGCAACCATTACAGAGCGTGATTGAGACGGTAGTACTGAAAGTGTGACTTTTTTTGTTTTGGAAATGAGTGGTCTATTATGCTCTGGATAAAGTAGAATTCTTATTTACTGGTTTGAATATGATTAATGACTTGCCTAGATATAATTAATGAATTACCTGAACACATTATGTTTTTTTTTTTTTTTGTATGAACAAAAAACCCACAAAAAAAGTTTTTTTTTTCGTTTTTTGTATAGCACTATGGTACTCGTTGGAAAGATAATATGTGGTGTAATTTTTTTTTTAAAAAAAATCTCGTATATGAAAGTTATTAACGTTTAAAAATTGTGGCGGGAAACATGAGAGAGAAAAATGCTTTTGAGGGAAAATAAGAGGGAGGATGACACGTGGCACACCCAAAGAGGAGGATGACCTCATTAAGCGTCATGTCAGCTTTAGTGTTTACTTTATTAATATAGATATAGATATAGATTATATTAATATAATACACCGATTTTTTCAACCATAAAAAAACATATCTTTTCTTAAACATAATTTTTTATAAATTATATATAGGGCTGCAAACGAACTGAACTTTCAGCGAACAGTTCATGAACCGTTCGACGGGAAGTTCGTTTGTGTTCGTTCGTTTAATAAAAAACGAACACGAACAAAAAATTCTGTTCATTTATTTAAACGAATGAACATGAACAGAGGTAGTGTTCGTGAACGTTCGGTAGCATGTTCGTTTGTGTTCGATAGTTTATTAAGGTTTTTAATTTTTATAATTTTTTAATGTTCTTTTATTTTTATTTATCGTACCCGATAAATAATATATATGAGGTAAATATATGACTATATGGATCAATAAACCGACTTTTTGTATCTAATATATGTTTCCACGTTCCAGCGTTGATGCCCTCCACCTCCAACGCCCTTCTCCAGTACTAAATATGTTTGGACAATTAGGTTATATTTTAGGTGGATCTAGCTAATGTCTTAATCTATGTGAATTCGATGTTATTCAAAAGTTAATATATGTTCGTTTGTGTTTGTTTCCGTTCATGAACACTTGTTTGCGTTAATTACTGTCCGTTTGTGTTCGTGTGTGTTCATGAAGAAAATTAACAAACGAACACGAATATGAGTGTTTTCTTAACAAATGAACACGAACATAAAATCTCGTTCGGTAAGTGTTTATGAACTGTTCGTGAACACATAATTTTCTTAACAAACGAACACAAACAAGGTTTTGTTCGTGTTCATTCGGTTCGTTTGCAGCACTAATTATATATCATTACATTTATCAACCACCCATCTAACACACATGTTTATATAATTCGATATTTACTCTATTATATGTATGTGTATCCAGAATCTCAAGAAGCTAAGAATCCTCGATGTGCGTGAGTCCAAACGATTAACGAAGACCGGCGATTTCTATGGACTTGAGAATCTTGAGGAGCTTGTCTTTAGAGGTTGCTCGAACCTAAAGGAGTTGCACTGCTCTATTGGTTGCCTTCACAAACTTGCTATCTTGAATTTATCTCTCTGTCCAAAGTTAAAGAATATCCCTTGGGAAATGATAGTCAATTTATCATCTCTTCAAGCACTCTCACTCCCTAACAACGATGAGGAAATGCTTATGTCTTCATTAAAAGAACCTCTGAGCCTTCTCCAACTCCATAAATTGAACAGAATAAAAGCAGTTGAATGTTTTAATCTGGCGAGCCTTCCTTGGAACATGTTCGAGTTAAAATCTTTAACAGCCCTCCACTTTTTTGGTTGCTCCAAACTTGGATATGAAGACCCTCAATTTCTCGTGAAAATTACAGGCCTAACAAACCTAACAGAATTATCAATGAGTGGATGCAGCGTATCTCAAGTACCCGCTGAAATTGGGAATTTGGTGTCATTAAAGAAATTAGACCTTTCATTCAACATATTTTGTAGCCTTCCTGATAGCTTAAGCAACCTTTCCCAACTGCTTGACCTCGACATATCTGGTTGTTTTAAACTACAATTGCTTCCACTTCTTCCATCACACTTGACATCTATAAAAGCAAAAAGGTGTTGGTCGTTACGTATAATGCCATTTGACAGGATGCAAACAAGTTATAATTTTCGTTCTAAAGGGTTCAAGGTATGCAATCCCTCCTAAGCAAATTTTCTAATAAATAGAACTAGCTAGCTCTTTTGTGTATTGTAATTACATATATGCATCCTGTTGCTTGTAACAGGAATCAACCTTCTGTAAACCCTTGGCGATCTATCACGAATTGAAGAACAAGGAGATTCCCAGTTTGTGTAGTTATCGAAACAGGGGAAACACTTTATCTTTCGTGGCATCGATGCACTTGGACAAGAAAATTTGTGGTATCATCTTATACTCAAAATGCAAAATGTGTAGTACTATTATGATCTTTAATAAAACAAAAAATACAAGTCGATGCCTAAAAATGGGCTTTGAATATGGCATGCTGCTGATCATGTTTTATCCGCTTGACGATACAACACTTGTGGTGGAAGCAGGTGATACTGTGAAACTTAAGTTCAAGGGATATCTGCGTTCATGTGGGTTACGCTTGATATATGATAGTGATGTGGTGGATTCTAAATTGGTTCTTCAACCTCTAAATGACATCCCATATGAGGCCAATGATTTTGATTCAGATTCTGATTCGGATTCCCATTCAGATGATGATGATGACGACGAAGACGAATTACAATGAACCAAGTTAAACAAAAAATAAACAGGGCCTGTCGCTAACACACCATATGTGTTGTTTGTGTTTTAAAGGGCGGAGAAGATGCATCACTCGGATACGAAGTTATTTATCAATAGAAGACAACAAAATTATTGTACTAGTCTATATGTTTGAATACAAGGATCTAGGCTATTCTGTACATTATAATTAAACCAATTTGTAGCTCTTTTAGCAAATTTACTAAGTGAAAAATATGTGCAATGTTAACTATAGTTTATATATACGTGTATTTGTGTATAATTAGTAATAGTTATGTTATAATTATTAACTTTAGTAAATCAAACAGTTAGAATGAATCGTTGCATTAACCACAGACCATTAAACGGTGTAATCATTCAGTCGCAATGGTTCGCATATGTGTGTATGTATATAGAACACATGTGTGGAATGACAAATGTTAGTTACTGTCTTACTGAGTTAGTGTTCAACAAATGCTTATGTTATTATATCTATTATTCTGCAAAAAAAAAATAGTGCCTTGAAAGCATTGTTGTTTGGATTGTAACAAAAAAACAATACAACCTAAATTTATTTAGTCATGTCGAAATTACACCTGAGAAACCACACGATCCGTGACTCACAGAATCACGAGAAGCACCTCTGGCTGGAGCAAACTCAACAAAGAAGATGTAAAAGTAGCCATTGAGATAACTGTAACATTTGGTAGGAACACAAATATACTTAACTAAACGAATAAGCTGCAGAGATTCTGAGGAGTTACCCAATACTAGCGCTAACACATTCATATTGTTGCAAGATGCGATCCGGTAACCTCTTATGGCGTGAACGACCATGTAAAGATCATAAACATCAATTGTTTTCCTTCTGAACATGGTCGAAATGGGCTTGCTTTCTGTTTCGTCAAACTTCTCAAAAACCATTTAACCATATGCTTGAATTCGGGTGTAATCATTTCCTCATGAGTAGCACTAGTGTGAACAACCTTTAGATAGATACAGGAAAGTCGCCATATCTTCTACACTAGACACACATGTTGAAGGTGGCGATATGCCAAGATTTCTTTGCCTTTGATGTTTTCCTTTCAATATCAAGAATTTCAAATTGTGCCTTCAAATGTGATTTCAAATCCTTGTTGAACAAGTTGTTCAACACCGGTAACATTTTAATCAAGACCCGGAACATAAAACACCCTTTCAAAGTTCCTAAAACACTTACAATTTACTTCTACTTAACCGGTTCCTTTGAATAGCATCTTATTTTCTCCTATTCGGGTCTCTACTCCATGTGAATTTTTAAAAGTTTTAAACAACATTTTCTTGTACCCAAAATGTGGATTTTCTCTATCAATCTTACAATCCATACTTTGTTCCATCCTTTCTGGTCGGTACCCTCGATCAGAAACTCCGAATTGCAAACATGGGGCTAACATACCTTTCGAAAATGCGCAGGCTGTTTGCAGCAGTGACAAACGTAGAACTTGAATAGCTATGTTATGTTCAAGTTCTTCAATATCTTTTATTTCTGAATTGTTCTTTTGTAGCCATGTGTTTCTCTTAAATTGATTGCTCTTCGAATTCCCCCAACCGGGGACTGAAAGTCTTCTTTAGATTGCTACAAACATGGATCATTCTCTCCAAGGCCTTCACTTGGATTTTCTTTAACTTCACAAGGTTACTCCAAAGAGCGTTCAGCTCTGATACCAAATGTAAGATTTCGTGGGCATACAAAATATAATTAATCAAACTAATAAGTTGCAGAGATTTTGAGAGTAGAGTTACATGATAACAGCATGCATTCATACATAAACCGGCAGGATGCAAGGCTATTTATAGCCATAGTTTTGAAGGTTATTTACAATTATCTTTGGCAATTAAAGACGGATTAGTTAACTGCCATTTGACCCACGTGTTGACCTACATATGTGACCAAATTACAAATGTGACTTCTAATTTTGACCAATTTATTACATGATTGCATTTTCGCCCTTCTATAGTTCTACCATCTATACCGTAACAACTAACAATACAGCGCAACAATATCTGATTAACCATGTTTCAGGCTCGCCTTACACTCCTCAAACCTATATGCCACTTTGCAAAGTTTCTGATTTCTTTGCCTATTCTCAGTGCGGCTCGACCAATTTGTAGGACTAAAGCGAAATAAAAATATAAGGCCCTTTTCCAAATTCCATATAAGCAACAATGTATTGTTGATAAATTAGTAAGATCTGTAATCAAACAAAGACTATAAAAATATACTGACATGTCATCTGTGATTTAGTATATTGAAGAAACACGGATACTGGATTACCGAGCAGGCGCTAACCCAGTGAGTGGTTCTACTGTATTTTGCAAAGAGAGTGTGTTTGGAAAATACGTGAGGGTCTAAGGACAAGACCAGGGAATTTAGGAGACTACTGATTAGAAGAGTCGAGCCTCTAACAGTTAGTATAATAAAACAAGGGTTGACGAAAGAGTTCGTATGCTTCTTGAGTGAAAGTGTGAGTGATTAGATCCCAATAAAAGGAGAAGGGACTCCTCCTTTTATAGTACCTGGATATCCTACTTTCTCAGCTCATCCTCTATCCTTAATGGGGCCCGGCCCAGGTAGAGGTGTCTCCATAATCCGGCCCAAGTCCTTAAGCCCATTTGGTGCAAGTGGGTTTTGGTAGAAAGGAAAAAGTAAAATACTAAGGGGGGGTGTTACCGTCCTGATGACTGTACACGTGGCGCCCAGTAAGTGGACGCTGACGGGCGGTGGACACGTGGTGCCTGCCCATTGGTAGATCAGGGGCGGTGGATAATTATGCTTTTCTTGGACTTCGAGGTGGGTTGAGAAAATCTGCTTTATCAGGAAGATGTCTTGGCTGAGAGGCTGCCATGTCGTCGTCCTTTCTGTTCGTCAGACTGGGAGCAGTCTCTGATTGGAGAGGAACTCTGACGGGCCGCCTGCTGTGTCAGAGAAATTTTGTTTGGGCCAGGGGTGAGTCCCAAGGCTGCCCCAAAAGGTATCTTCCACTTGTGTTGGTAAAGCTTGCTGAGGAAGCCTTGAGGTATATTGGGCCCACCGACGTAAAACGGGCGGGCGTGCTGGCGCCTGGCGTCAGACGCATCGCTGACGTAGAACGGGCGGGTGGACACCAGACGTTCCGTCGACGTAGAACGAGAGTTTAATGCTCGCGTCAGACGGCAGATGCATCGCTGACGTAGAACGGACTAGTGGACGCCAGACGTTCTGCTGACGTAAAATGGGCAGATGGGCGCTAAACGATCCGCTGACGTAGAACGGGCGGATGGGCGTCTGGCGAAGCCTGTTCTAGGTGGGCGATGATATGGTATTTGTAATGCTTTGATACCATATCCCTTCAAGTCCCCCCAGTCCAGTGCTTGCATGCACCTTTGGTAGGGGAGTGTTGGACTTGATTTCACAAGTGTACTTTGAGTGACATCCAGTCGTCACTGGGTTTTCATGTACCAAAGTGGACGTGTGTTTTTTGTATGACCTTCGTCAACTGGTGCGCGCACAGTGATTAAGTTGTGGGCGTATGACGGGATGCGCGTTTATTGTGGGACCAATGAGTGGGATAGGCGTCTGGTGCACAGGCGTTGGGCCTAGAGAGGCGTCTGGCCTGATTGCGCGACCATAAGTTGTAAAAATGATATTTTTTCAAAACTTTCTGTCTGGCGCGCAGGCGGGGAGCCAAGAAAGGCGTTGGGCCTGTTTGCGCGGCCAAGAGTTGTGAAAATGGAATTTTTTCAAAATTTTCCGTCTGGCACGCAGGCGGGGAGCCAAGGAATTCGTTGGGCCTGATTGCGCGGCCAGAAGTTGTAAAAAGTGGTTTTTTTGTCGCTGTCTGCGCCTGCATTTACTCCGCATTGAATTTGTCTCTTTGGAATTTGTGTGAATTAAAGGCGGGAATGTTTTGAATTTGAAAAGACGTGTCTGATGGTTGGTACACCTGCCTTGGAGATCGTGTCTGACAGTTACTGTGACTGTTGAGTTGCTAGACCGCAACGTGTCGTGCATCTGGTGAATGAGGACAACTGTTCATGGTGGGTTTGAACGTGGGCGTACACGTGTCAAGCATTGGCATCGGTTGCCAGCTGGGGTAGAACAACCGTCTCGCGAGTGAGCCACGCGCGGCGCGTGGGCCGTTTTGGTCACATGGGCTGTGCGACGTGTCCGTCTGTGATTGGACCTTTGCGCGAAAAGCCTGCCTGTTATGATTACCTGCATTAAATGCGATGGGTATAAATATCCGTCTCTAATCTTCCATTCCTTTCATTCTCCCCTTTCCGAAAATTCTTCAAGCTAACCACCGGCGAAATTTATCTTTTCCGATCAAAGGATTTTTCATTTTCTTTCATTGAAGATGTCGTCTGAAGATAAAAAGGTTGAACTGGCCATGAAGGATGCCCAGATTTCTTGGTCCAAAGACAAGTTTAGGTCTTTGGTCAAGAAATTCAATATTTCCAGAGAGTGGGACCCGGAGCTGCCGGAGAAGGGGCAGACTCCGGTTGACTGCCCGGAGGGGAAAATATGCCTTTACGAGGCATATTTTCAGAAGGGGTTGTTCCGGCTGCCGGTGTCCCGGTTTTTCATCTCCGTTCTACAGAGGTATGGGGTGCATGTCTCTCAGATGAGCCCTTTTGGGGTGATGAGGGTCATGCATTTCGAGGCCACCAGTCGATCGTTGAGGAGGCAGCCCGTTTTTGAACACTTCAATGTGTTCTACAAGTTGGAGGTGAAGGAGTCTAGTTGGGTGTCCTTCGTGGAGAGGTCGAAGAGCGTGAGCTTGATCATACCGAAGAGTTCACCTAAGACTCTTCGGGAGTGGAAAAGGTGCTTCTTCTTCATGAAGAAGGAGGTGATCCCGGTAGAGATGGCGAAGTTGGAGCTTCGTGCTGGGCAGAAGGTGCCTTCCTTCGAGGTGATGAAGGATTTTCAAGAGGAAGAGTGGTTTCAAGACCTGTGCGCGCATCCAGTCGTTTGGATGACTTGGATAAGCTGGATGAAGGGATCCTTCGTCTGCTGGGTTTGAGCCGCATGGGCGTCAGGGAAGGGTATAATGTGGCTCCTGCGGGCGATGGTGGACCACTCTCTGTTGAAGGTGAGTACTTCTGTTGCCACAAATGTTTATTTATGTTTGTTGTTTTGACGTCTGTTGTATTTTGATGACAGGTGAGTTACTCTTTGAAGTGTTTGCCACCCGTACCGTGAAGACCATGTACGTGGCGGTACCTGAGGGGGGCGTTTTAGAGTTGGAGCTGTTGGTGGAGAACTTTCTGTTCCCCGGCCCGATGGAAGGTGCGCCTTCTAACCTTGAAGTGGGTTTCTTGATCAATCCCAACCCTTTTTCCGTAAAGACGGCGAACAGGATTGATTGTGTGCTTTTATCCGAAGATGAGTCGAGTGGCTCGTCGTCTGGTTTAATTCATCGTACGCGTCGCTCTGCAGGTGGCGCTGGAGGTAGTTCGTCAGCGGCCGGGGCGCAAGGTGGGGAGGCGACGGGTGAAGGCAGTGTTGCTGAGGGTGTGACTACTGAGAGTAAGTGTTGCTGTCTCTTTTGTGTCTTTTGTAGTTTAGTTGTGTTTTTCTTTAAGGTTTACTTATCTTATCTGCAGGTCATAAGCGTAAACAACCAGAAACCACTGAAGGAGATGTAGGTGGTGGTCCGTCTCCGAAGAGGGCGTTGACCGGGAGTGGTGATGTTGACCCCCCGCCTGTGCGGGAACCCTTCTATGAAAGGATTTGAAGAAGTTGAGTAGTAAGTACCTTCTGACGCTTCTTTTTGCATTTTTCTCGCCTATTTCTGTGTGGTTTTGACTTCGTCTTTGTTTATTTGTAGGTTCGATTCCTCCATCTGTGAAACGGTATCAGGAAGAACGAAAGAAGAAGTTGGAGGAGGAGCAATCTCAGGTTGAGGCTGCGCGTCAAGAGGAGGTGACGCGCAAGGCGGAGGAGGAAAAGCGTGCTGCTGAGGCCGATGCGAAGAAGAAGGAGGATGAAGCGCGGGCTCTTCAAGTGGAAGTGGAGCGTAAGCGGGCTGAGGAAGCGCGCTTGGCTGAGCTGGCTGCCAAAGAGGAAGAGGAGCGCCGCCTGGTGTTGTTAAAACAACACGAGGACTTGGTGCGAATCAAGAAGGAGCAGGCCCAAGGGATGGGTGCTCAAGGTGGTGAGGGCTCGCGTACCGGGCCCTCCTTTGTTGATTTGAGCGAGAAGGACGTGCTGGAGGCGTCTTCTCCGGGTGGTGGGGTTGATGACCCAAAGCTGAAGAAGACTGAAGGCGTGGTGGCGTCTTCGAGTGGTCCTGCCTTTCGGTTGGACGCTCTGGTTTATACGCCTGGGTGGCGTATAACCGAAAGCTGACGATTCCTCAACCCATTTGTGGCTGAGGAGTTTGTCACTTATGCGTTGCCGCCAGCCGAGCGCGCGCATCACCGGTCTCAGGACCGAAGTACCCTCTTCTCAGAGATGTGTATGAACTTAACACAGACTCTGGGAAACTTGTACGCCCTGCACAGGGGAGAGGGTGACTTTTTGGATGAGCGGGCGTCGGTTTCGGGTGAAGCCGAGCGTTTGGTCCGGGAGAAGGAAGTCTACGAGTCTGCGCGCAAACGTCTTTTGGAGCAGGTTCGGAAACTAGAGTCCGATCTGCGTCAGAAGGATGTTGATGCCGCGGAGAAACAGAAGACCTGGGCCAAGTCGACGGCAGTTGTTAATACTGAGTTGGAGCGTCGTCGTCAGCTTGTTCAGAAAGCTGAGGCTGCACTGGCTGAAGAGAAGAAGGTGGTGGCGTTGAAGGCCAAGGAGGTAGAGGAGCTGTCCTCTAAGTATGCCACGGTGGTGGCGACCTTAAGGCAAAGGATGCCGATGTGGTAAGGATGACCACTCGGGTGTCTGAGCTGGAAGGTCAAGTTAATGACCTTGTGAAGGAGCGGGAGACTTGGCAGCTTGAGAGGACGCTTTTGTTGGATGCGCAGAAGGCATACTGCGAGAACTCGCTCTGGGTTATGTCTGATGGGATTTCTGCGGTAAGTTTACCTTTTGTTTTGCTATCTCTTTATTTCGTCCTTCGTGTTGACTTACGTAGTTTAATTTTTTGTTGATATGTAGGTGTTTGACCGCTGCTGGAATGAGCCCAAGATGGACGAGCAGGTTGCGGAGGTTGTTGACGTTGCGCGCACAACGCGCGTTCATAGTAGGTGGCTGGAGGGTTATCTGGCCGCCAAGGATGGGGCGCCGGTCGAGGAGCAGCCGTTTTAGGATATGAACACTGACCAACTATTGATGGAGCAGCTTGAGAAGCTGGAGAAGATAGAGTTTCCGGTGCTGCAGGTTGTGAGACAATGTTTGGCAGACCCTGACCCTATCGCCAAATTCAAGCGTTGGGTGGAGGAATCTGATCGCGCCGGACGTGAGCGCGCGGAGAAGGAGAGGGCTGGGGGGCGGGTAGTTCGGGGACGGCCCATGAGCCTCCTCAGTAGTTTATCTTTTTCTTGTCTTGTAAATCTTGATCTTTTTGTAATGATAAGTTGATCTTTTTGCTTTGGCTCCATCTTATGTGTTTGCGCGTGATTAATTGCTTTATATATGAAGAGTAGATTAACTTCATAGATTGCAAGTAACCTTAGCGTCCGTTGAGTAGAGTAAATTAACTACTCAATTTTTGGGCGAAAGGTTTATTTTTTTCTAAATTTATGAAGGGTAAATTAACTTCATAAGTTAGTAATGCGTCGAATCATTATGAAGAGTAAATTAACTTCATAAGTTAGAAGTAAAGTGTTAGGCTTCTGCGCCTATATGTAGAGTGGTGTAGTGGAAAACTGAAATGTTTATAAGTAGCATGGGCGCAGCTGCGCTACATTCCATGATCTAGGTATGGGTGTGTCGTCAAGTCTTTCTAGCGCGTATGCCACTTTTCCTAGTACTTGTTGAATTTTGTAAGGCCCTTCCCAATTAGGTGCAAGCTTTCCAGGGCGCTCAGAATGAGAAGCATAGTTGTCTCTTAGGACGTAGTTGCCGACGTCGAATGCGCAGGCTTTGACCTTGGAGTTGTAATAGCGCTCCAATTGTTTTTTTGTAGTTTGCCTCGCGTATAGCGACGGTGTCGCGCCTTTCGTCTAAGAGGTCCAAGTTGAGGCGCAGTTCTTTGTCATTGTTAGTGTTTGCGGTGTTGAGGACCCTTGGTGATGGGAATGTTACTTCTGCGGGTATTACGGCCTCGAAACCATAGGTTAGGCTAAAGGGGGGTTTCACCGGTGCTGGTCTTGGTGAGGGTGCGATGCGCCCATAGCACGTGTGGGAGTTCATCCACCCAACCTGTGCGCTTTGACCCGAGGCGAGTCTTGATGCCCTCAACTAGTGACCTGTTGATGCGTTCGACCTGGCCATTGCCTTGGGGGTGGGCGACGGATGTGAATATCTGGTTGACGCCTAGTTGTGTTAGCCAGGTTTGAAGCTTTTTGTCTGTGAACTGTGTTCCGTTATCCGTGACAATTTCCATAGGTAGGCCAAAGCGGCATATGATGAATTCCCAGATGCATTTTTTGGTCTGTTCAGTGCTGATCGAGGCAAGTGGCTTGGCCTCTACCCATTTTGTGAAGTAGTCGACGGCGACGATGGGGTATTGTATCTTTCCAGGGGCCATTGGGAATGGGCCGACTAGATCGATAGCCCATTTGTGGAATGGCCAGGCGGCAGTAACTGGGACTAGGTCGTTCTTTGGGCGCAGGGTGTTTGGTGCGTGTTGCTGGCAGTTAAAGCAAGTGCGCAGGATTTTGACGGCGTCTTGATGCATGCCCGGCCAGTAGTAGCCGGCGTTCATGATTTTGGCGACGACCATTCTTGGGCCCGCATGGATTCCGCATATGCCTTCGTGGATCTCCTTTATAAGGGAGGTGGCTGTCGCGGTATCTACGCATTTGAGGAGTGGGCCGAGTTAGGAGCGTCGGTATAAGACTCCATTCATGAACTGATAGTGCTGGGATTTATATTGGAGTTTTCGGGCTTCTGCTTTTTGGGGTGGTAGGGTGCCCGTTGCCAAGTATGCTTGGATCGGGGTCATCCATGACCCGGCCCCCGTCTGTGTGATATTAACCTGTCTGAGTGGTACTGAAGGTTGAGATAGGGTTTCGATGCGTACCTCTTTGGCCATGTGCGGCCAAGCCGTGGAGGCCATCTTGCTGAGTGCATCAGCTTCTTTATTGCCACTTCTGTTGATGTGGAGGATTGTGCAGGTTGTGAATTTTTTGGTAAGGAGCTTTGCCTGGTCGACGTATTGGGCCATGACTGGGTCCTTGGCGTCTTAGACGCCGTTCATGTGGCCTGCTATGAGCATGGAGTCGACATGGGCGTTAAGGTGTTTTGCGCCCATTTTGTCGGCGAGGCGTTGTCCTGCCAAAAATGCTTCGTATTCTGCTTCGTTGTTTGTGCTTGGGAACTCAAGACGGACGGCGTATGTGAATTCTGTTTTGTCGGGGCTGACTAGGCGAAGGCCTGCGCCTGCGCCCTGGTCGTTGGAGGTTCCGTCCGTGTATAATGACCAGGTTACTCGGTCGTCTGGGATGGGTTTGGGGTCTTGCTCATCTTTGCAGTCTTGGATTTTATCTATTGGAATTTCTGCGATGAAGTCTGCAAGGACCTGCCCTTTGATTGCGGGTCTTGGTTTGTAGCTGATGGTGTGTGTGCCTAGCTCGATTGCCCATTTCGCCAGGCGGCCTGAGAGTTCTGGTTTGGAGAGCACGGTGTTGATCCTATAATCTGTTAGGACGTTAATTGGGTGTCCCTGGAAGTATCTCCTTAGTCGTCGTGACGCATGTACGAGTGCAAGAACGAGTTTTTCCATGGTTGAGTATCTGGTTTCTGCGTCTGCCAGTGTGCGGCTGATGTAGTAGATCAGCGTTTGTACTTTGTTGCGCTCTACTAGTAGTACTGCGCCTATTGTTGTTTCTGACGCAGATAGGTATAGTGTAAGTGGTTCCTCCGGCAGGGGTGCTGTTAGTGTTGGCAAGTAAGTTAAACATTGTTTCATTTCACGAAAGGCTACTTCCGCTTCTGGTGTCCAGCGGAATTGTGTTTTCTTTAGTACATTTCGTAGGGTGTGGACAAAGGGAAAGGACTTAGAGGCGTAGTTTGATAGGAATCGGTTGAGAGCAACTAGGCGTCCCATCAGTGTCTGTACGTCCTTTATTGAGTTTGGTGATGGCATGCGTTGGATGGCTTGGATTTTTTTCCGGGTTTGGCTTGAAGCCGCCATTGGTGACGATGACGCCTAGGAATTTTCCCTCCTCAGCTCTAAAGGAGCATTTCCCCGGGTTGAGTTTCATCTTGATGTCGCGCAGCTGTTCGAAGGTGCGCCGGATATCCAATAGCATGGTGTCTTCTTGAGTACTTTTGATTACCAAGTCATCGACGTAGACTTCGAGGTTGACGCCGATCTGGTTGATGAAGGCATGGTCCATGAGGCGTTGGTAGGTTGCGCCTGCGTTCTTGAGTCCGAAGGGCATTTTGGTGTAGCAGTATACCCCTCGGTCTGTTCTGAAGGTCGTTCGGTCTTCGTCTTCGTGGGCCATTTGTATTTGGTGGTATCCTCGATATGCGTCGAGGAAACACTTGTATTTGAATGGCGCTAGGGAGTCTACCTTTAGGTCAATCTCTGGAAGGGGGTAGTGATCTTTAGGACATGCTTTGTTGAGGTCCTTGTAGTCGACGCACATGCGCCAAGATCCATTTTTCTTGAGGACCATGACAGGGATAGCTACCCAAGTTTGGTGGTTGCATTTTCTGATGATGCCCGCTTCGAGTAGGTCGTTGACTTGTTCGTTCATGGCTTTGACTCTGTCGGGGCCCAGTGGCCGTTTTTTCTGGGCCACCGGGCGTGCATCTTTGTATGTGTTGAGGCGGTGTTCGGCTATGTGTCTTCGGACGCCGATCATGTCTGATGATTGCCAGGCGAAGATGTCTTTGTTTGCCACCAATAGTTGTTTTAGGTGTATTCTTACTTGGGGGAACAGGGTCCGCCCTAAGGTAATGGTCTGTTCGGGGAAAGCCGGGTTGAGAAACCAGTATTCTTCTTTTGGCGAAGTTGGCGCTTGCCGCACTGTGTTGTCAATCGGGTCGGTTGTCATGAGGCATTCTTGGTTGCCTCGGATGTATGCGAACCCCGTGGGTGTTGGAAAACCCATGGTTTGGTGCGGAGTTGATGCGGTGAAGTTGAAGTTTGCCAGACCTTGTCTGCCCAGCAGTATATCGTATGAGGAGATGGCTGGGATGACGTGAAAGGTGCAAACTTCTGAGCGGGTGTGAGTGCCGTCATCAAGTGTAACTGTGAAGTCAAACTTGCCAATGGGGTGTATTACCTCGTTGAAGAAACCGGCGATGGGTGCATCTGGTTGCAAGCGCGCTTTGTCTTCCTCGTCCAGTTGCTCGAAGCACTGTTGGTACATGATGTCGAAGCTGCTGCCACCATCGCACATCATCTTGTAAGTTCGGTAATGCCCGAACAGTGCTGTGATGGTGAGTGGGGTTGTTGAATTTGCGCCCCCTGGTATTGTGGGGAGGATGACTTGGGCCTCCTTCCAGTTTCTGACTGTTGTGATTTCTGATTGTTGCGACGTGGTCGCTATGTCTTGGAGATTTGTTTTCCGCTTGGTGTTACGCATCATGTTGCACTGTCTGTTGTATGCTCCGCGGATGTGGTGTGTTTTGATGTCTTTGATGGCCTTGGCGGGCTCATCTTGCTGGCGTGCGCCGGCGCGGACATTCTTTACCAAGTTGGCCAACTTCCCTGAACGTAGGGCCGCCTCGATCTCCATTTTGAGGCTGTAGCAGTTGTCAGTGTCATGGCCCACATCTTTGTGGAAATCACAGAATCTGGTGGTGTCAACGTTTTTCGTTTTGTTCCCATAGGTTTTGGGATCTTGAAAGTTACCTCTCTAGTTGAGAGGACTTGTGACAACACCTGGGATGGCGTTTTGGTGAGGGGGGTCCAGTCTTGATTCCGGCGGCCGCTGTTGCGCTGATCGCGAGTTTGTTTGTTACCGATGATATTTCTGGCGTCGCCGGAAGTTGAGTATCGGCCTTCGTCAGTGGAACCTGAGATGTGGTTCCAGACAGATGCTCGGTTATTGCCGCGGTTGCGGCTGTTGCTGGAGCTCCCTCGTTGGTTTTGGCGCATCGTTTTTTGGTTGCCCGCATATAGTTTGGAAATGCGGACGACCTCTTCCCAAGAATCTGGGACGCCATCTTTCTCTTGGAGGGTGTGTTGGAGGCCGTCGTCGTTGACGTTGGCCAGGAAGGAGGTCCGGGTTGCCTCGTCCCCCCGTTCCTAACTGGAGCGCTTCTTTGTTGAACCGTACGATGAAGTCTTCGATCGGTTCAGTGTCTTTGCGTTTGCACAGAGAGATCTGGCTTTTGTCACGCTTGTGACGACGTTGTTGGCTAAAGTGGAGTGAAAATTTGTCAATCAGCTGCTCGTAGCTGTCAATGCTTCCGATGGGGAGGTTATCAAACCAGACCCTGGCGGCCCCGGTAAGTGTCTGGGCAAACATGTGACACCAGACAGGTAGGGTCCATCCGATGACGGCCCCGGCTTGGTTGAAGATGCCGAGGTGATCGTCCGGATCGGTGAGACCGTCGTATATTCTGACGTTGGTCGGCAAGCGTTGGCGTGGCGGGATTGGTGCTTGGGATATACGCCTGGTGAACTTGGACTTGTCCGCGAAGGCCGTGGGCCTGTAGGGGAGTGACAAGTTTGTGGTGGCGTCGTCGTTGTATCTATTTAGTCTTCCCGCCTGTAATATGGGCTATGGCGATAGTCCCTGGAGGCATCGTCTTCCCATGAACTCTCATCATAGTCTTCATCGTCGAACCGGTTGCGCTCTACACGGGCCTGGTCCTCAGGGGATTGCCCTGGACCTTCCCCGTGACGGGCAGCCGCCGATGTTCGTGCGGGTGGTTTGGAGGAAGAACCCGCAATCGCTTTGCCGGTGCGTCGGCGTCGTTCCAGCTGAGCGTCTAGAATACGCCTCTAATTCTCGTACCAGTCGTTATTCAAGGCGTCGATCTCCTCCTCGGTTGGAGGTGCTAGGTCAGTGAGGTGAAATTCTAGGTTTCTGGGGGTGACGATGGGGTGTTGCTGGTTATTGTCGTGATCCCCAGATGTTGGGTGGGATGCTGGAATGGCGTCGGTGATGTCTTCGACGGCTCTAGATGGGGTGAACGCTCTTGGAGGTGAAGTGGTCATTTCCTTTTTCTTTTCTTTTTTTATGGGTTAATGGATATATTTGTTAAAGCTGTTTCGTTTAGAGTATTTGTGGTAAGGCCACGGATGGCGCCAATGAAGAAACACGGATACTGGATTACCGAGCAGGCGCTAACCCAGTGAGTGGTTCTACTGTATTTTGCAAAGAGAGTGTGTTTGGAAAATACGTGAGGGTCTAAGGACAAGACCAGGGAATTTAGGAGACTACTGATTAGAAGAGTCGAGCCTCTAACAATTAGTATAATAAACAAGGGGTTGAAGAAGGTACGAAAGAGTTCGTATGCTTCTTGAGTGAAAGTATGAGTGATTAGATCCCAATAAAAGGAGAAGGGACTCCTCCTTTTATAGTACCTGGATATCCTACTTTCTCAGCCCATCCTCTACCCTTAATGGGGCCCGGCCCAGGTAGAGGTGTCTCCATAATCCGGCCCAAGTCCTTAAGCCCATTTGGTGCAAGTGGGTTTTGGTAGAAAGGAAAAAGTTAATACTAAGGGGGATGTTACCGTCCTGACGACTGTACACGTGGCGCCCAGTAAGTGGACGCTGACGGGCGGTGGACACGTGGTGCCCGCCCATTGGTAGATCAGGGGCGGTGGATAGTTATGCTTTTCTTGGACTTCGAGGTGGGTTGAGAAAGTATGCTTTGTCAGGAAGATGTCTTGGCTGAGAGGCTGCCACGTCGTCGTCCTTTCTGTTCGTCAGACTGGGAGTAGTCTCTGATTGGAGAGGAACTCTGACGGGCTACCTGCTGTGTCAGAGATATTTTGTTTGGGCCAGGGGTGAGTCCCAAGGCTGCCCCAAAAGGTATCTTTCACTTGTGTTGGTAAAGCTTGCTGAGGAAGCCTTGAGGTATATTGGGCCCGCCGACGTAAAACGGGCGGGCGTGCTGGCGCCTGGCGTCAGACGTATCGCTGACGTAGAACGGGCGGGTGGACGTCAGACGTTCCGTCGACGTAGAACGAGAGTTTAATGCTCGCGTCAGACGGCAGATGCATCGCTGACGTAGAACGGACTAGTGGACGCCAGACGTTCCGCTGACGTAAAACGGGCGGATGGGCGCTAAACGATCCGCTGATGTAGAACGGGCGGATGGGCGTCTGGCGAAGCCTGTTCTAGGTGGGCGATGATATGGTATTTGTAATGCTTTGATACCATATCCCTTTATTATATAATTAATCTAAATGGTTAAGTTTTTAAGATTTAATTATTATATACAAAAAGATATGTAAATTAGAATTTGGATTGTGGCCCAAACATTATGAAAGTTCAATTTAATTTACCTTCAAATCCATAAATTGTTTGATTGATTATGTAGTTTAAATTCAATGTTGTAAAACTATGTCTAGGCGTCCGAGTACTTGCCGAGTAATCATTCAATGTTATATAATTTCCCGAAAATTAATTTCTTTATAATCTAAAATGTACGGGTACTCCCTAAATTCTCTCCGTCTAGGCGGAGTACTTGCACCTCCCTATTCGACCGACATGGGAGCGCGTTGCGACTTCTCCAACCATGAGTTTAATCAACTTAAAAGTTTGAATTACATTAAACAACATGTCTCTGTATCTGTAAATAAAACTATTAAAATATTAAATGGGGCGATAAAGTTTAGACACCCAAAGCTAAGGCTCATTTTCTAATTAGGTGGGCTGACCCTTTCTATTCTTATATTGGCCCATAATCATTACTAAACAATGTGTGTTATGCTATTTCTTGATCAAACAAACATTTTACACTATGCATATACAAGTAGCCTAATAAACCAAGTAATTTAGACATCATTAGCACCCTAAAACAACTATTTTATTCCCTTAATTACAGGAAGAAGACTAGACCGGAAAACTGATTCTTGTGACTCGAAGACCACGTCTCCTTCTCCACCCTCCGGTAGACCACGGTACAGTTCATAAAGATCATCGGTGAAGTAAATACAATTTGGCCAAACCTGTAATGCCAATTTACATCAACATCAAAACCTAACGAATATTACCTAAACATACCAAGCCACTCACACAGTGGCAGAACCAGCAAGTCTTGGTGTGGGGTGTTCTTTTCCCTACCGACTCGTAAAAGAAAAAACCTCAGAATCTCAGATTTTAAAAAAGAAACAGACATATTCCAGTGACTACAGGATGGCGGATCCCTTTGACCGCCCGGTTCATCAAAATGTGTTTAATATGGGGGTGGTCGGAGATAAGCGGTAGTCGGGGATGTGATTAGTCCATAACTATTGGCTTATTTGACCAAGCTACTCCATTTTGGACTGCAAGTCTACAGCTAGAACATTAAAATCAAGACTACTTCCAATCAAATACAAGTCTTTTAGCTATTTGGCCTTGTCTAATCTTCAACGGCTACCATCTTTCATGCCAACAGAATTCGAATACCAAAAAGGAACATCAAAAAGATGAAATCAAATAGTCATTCTACACTTTCTACACTCGAGTCAACAAATATAGATTGGTTAGCTATCCAATTTGGTAATCTCGAAACCATATTATGCCATAAGTTACTTGTATATGATTCCCATAAATCAACTATGCTGGAAAAATTAACCCAATCATGCTCCACACGCTCACCACAACTTCCGCTAGAGAAGATTGTTTCCGCTAGGTGTTGATCCTTCAGAAGTTGAAGCATCAAAAGCCGAATGTTCTCCTGCTGTAATGTAGAAATTGACATGATTTTGGCGTGCTCCATATTTACTTTGGGTAGTTTTAACTCGGGTACCTTCCAATGGTAGAACTGAACCACCTGTTCCACATCCAGAAGGCATATGATTGCAATTACAAAGTAATAATATTCGGAATCAGACTACGACCGGAGCTAGAGCTTCAAACATAGAGATTGAAACAAAACGAAACGAGCCAAGCTAGAGCTCAGTTGTTTTACATTCCTACCGAAAATGTATAAGTTAAGCTTTGAAACAAATAGGTACCTGTATTAGATGTAAGATGTTGGCGAATTCATAGTCAAACAAATCATTACCTCGAACCACACGTAATGGTTCAAGAATTATGTCAGAGAAATCTCGAGATGAATGTACATCAGCAATGAAACTTGCATTTGTAGAATAAAGTTGGTATCCAAGAACATGTAATCTTGCACATCGTATATCAAATCCTGATTGATAAGTTGCCGATTTTTCAGGAGGAAACCAGTACATGTTCTGTGAGGCTGGCAATGGTAGGTAGTTTGAACTGGTGTCAGGATAGTTTAACGGAATTTTTGTTAGAAAAGAAATGAGTTTGTAATCTTCATCATGAGATTTATCCCGACTAAACCACAACGTAAGAGTGAGTCTTTCTCCATGTGTAATCTGCAATCAATGTTGATAAAAAGAAGTGAAAATCACGGAAGATTCCACCTATATGGTTGTGTCAAAACTCAAAACAATTCCATGCATATCAGCATATATAGCCATGAGAATCGGGAGTATTCGGTTGTGTATCTACATTTACTCACCTAAATCCTAAGTATTTTCATCCTATATGCGACAACAATAGATACACAAATCAGTACGCAATATGGTGTCACGCACGGCATATCAAACTAGCTTAAGTCATCAATGATGGCAAAAGATCTGGTAGGCTCGTATATCATCATCATACTCAGTTAATCCAACCAAAACACAAAAAAAACTGGCTGCTTTCATGACTTTCTAAAAAAACAGATTTAAATTAGATTTTTTCCGGTTTCAAATTTTTAAATGTTAATTCCTTGTAGTTCAAAAACAACCGTGACATGTTAACTTGAGGATGACATAAAATTGTCGCATAAAGTTGAGATACCGCATCCTAACAAAGTACAATAGCCATATTTGATCAAACTTTCATAACACAAAGCAGCAATGACTACACGATATGTCGATATGAAATACAACTTACACCAGCCATGGGGACAAAAGTTGCAGGTTCACCATCCTGGAAGTGAAAGAGACCACCACCAAAATCCACACCATAACTATTCAAATAGCATACTGCCTTAAACATAATTGGAAAAAAAAAAAAAAAAAAAATCAATGCAATCAAATAGATACGAACATAACTATTGCAGTGATATATAATAAGAAGGTTTAAATCTTATTAATGACAGTATATAGATAATGGTCAAGTGCGCACCGCATAGTCACGTTGCTTCAGATATGGCCTGTTATCATCATTATGCCAGCCGATGCTTGCACCTTTGGTCCAGCTGAAATTTGAGATATATTTAGGGAAAAATAAATACAGAAATAAATCAAAACATGTTGCAACGAGCAAGTTAATTCTATAATAGAAGAAGTCTGTCGATATTATAAATTATACATTAGAATACACAATATTCTTAAATTTCTTGGTTTTCCTGTACCCAAAGTAATACACTGTACGACTTCCAACATGTACGCAATAATATCATCAACTTTAGACCTATGAATATAATGAAATAACCTTATCAATAACTGCCTTATACTAAGACAGACCTCTAATCCTTGCTTTTGAGTCCTAACCCCATGGACCTTGTTGCACCACCAGCCTCACCCTCACCCTCTATTAATGTTTGAATACCATGCATAAACCTTACTAGTATTCTAGTAAAATGAACCATGAAGCTAGCTTATATTCTCTATGCCATTTTAACATGGGGAAGACCAAATCCTATCTTTTAAGTTATGGTCTTCAACTAATAGTTTGCCCTCTAACTTACAGTTTGTTCTCATCATCTATGCACCCAATATAGATCAGTCATCCAGATTCCACTCTCCCCTCACAGTTGTGTACAAATGGCAGTTGCGGATGACCTAATATGTCATGGCAATCATTAACTGTATATTAGATATCCATTGCACAAATAGCTGCACAACTACACATATACCTTGCACATGTGGTGACCGTGGCCCCAAACATATGAGTGTCCCTTATTAGTATATATAGCATACGACTTTTTTACATTTGGCTCTATTTTCATATAAGCCGGGGGTCTCATATACGACTGTTAAGCTACTTGATATAGTAACTAATTGACAAACTATCCTACCAAACGAGATAAAACTTCGCAAAATATATCAAACAAGACGGGTGTCATTCATAGCATATATCAGTGGCTTGGTTTAAAAACGCGCGAGGCGCTCCGAGGCGTTTTGGGTCCAAAATCCAAAGCGCGGGGCTTAAAGCGCGAGGCGAGAGCTTCACGTATAGCATTAAAAAAATTATAAAAAAATATTTATATATGTCAATATGACATTTTCTACATGTTAATCAATCATGAGCACAAAAACATGATTATAAAACACACTTGAACACTTAAAAAGCATATTCAAAACATAAAAACAACGAGGCACTACTGTAGCGGGCCAAATAAAGCACTTTAAAAGGTTTTTTTGGCTGAGGCGCTACTGTAGCGCTACTGTAGCGCACGCCTCAAGCGCCCGAGGCGGCGCTTCATGTAGTTCAGCGCTTTTTGGCAAAAAAAGCGTTTTTCTTGGAGCCTCGCGCCTCAAACGCTTAAAGCGCGCCTGAGGCGCGCTTTTTTAAACCAAGATCAGTGGTCTCATAGATGGTCTATTTAGCTACTTGGATCAGTAACTAATTGACACACTATCCTACCGATTACTAAACGAGATAAAAGTTGATAAAATATATCAAACGAGACAAGTGTCACTCATACCATATCTAATTATATATCTACATATGGTTGAACAATGCAACATTAAGTCCGCTAATCAACAAGATAAAGAATCAGTTTGATTCCAGAACAGGAAAACAAAGCAGACAGAATCTCGAAAGGAAATTCTACAGACACAAAATCTTTGTTTTCCTTGCACGGTTAGTATCACATATTTAGTAATCTATATACTTCAAGAGTTCAAGTCACAAACAGCTATTTTGCTAGCCAAATAAACTGTAGCGCTAATACTATAGCAAACAACTAAGCACAACAACAGTAACAAAAAAACCAACAAACCTGATCAAACCAGTGAATTCGATAAAAAGCTCATATTCACAACCGAAGAATTCTTCTACTTTCTCTTTGATCTTCTCTGTCATTCACCACCAATCCAGATCAAACGTCAATAATACTATCAGATGCTCAGTGATGCAAACGAACAAAATGAACAAGATGCATTCACAAACTACTCATGAACACTTACTAGACCGAGATTTTAAGTCCGTGTTTGTTCATTAAGAAAATGAGTGTGTCCGTGTTCGTTTGTTAAACTTTAGGAACATAAACGAAATCAAATGAACACAAACAAACGTTCACGAAAACAAACAAGCGTTCATTAACGGAAACGAACATATATTAAAACTACATATATACAGTACACTAATATTTATTAAGTATTTATTTTATTAGTTAAAATATTGAAGTATTGAAATAAAATATAAAAAATTAAAACCCTAGTGAACTATCGAACACAAACAAACACGATGTTAAACATTCCCAAACATAAATAATGTCCTGTTCGTTTGCAGCCATAGAAAGAAAAAAAAAAGCCCTAACTCAATCGATTACCGCGCAGAGGAATAAAAGGTAGGATTAAATGAGGAGAGTTAGTGGCAATGAGATGAGAAAGCGTGGTGGAGAACACATTCTGTCTGTATCCGATTGTGCTGCAGCTCTTGTGTATGAACTCAAGCTCCTGTCAGTTGAACATTTATATATATAATCCTAAATCGAATAATAATAATAATATTATTATTATTAATAAGCAGTGAGTGTGAGTGTGTGACGAACCTTACAGACATGAGGGGATAGAAAATCGTGGAGAATGAGACGTGGATGTTCGGAGGCCGCCATTGGTGGTTGTACGGACGGTGGAATGGGTTTTCCGGTGAGGATACTTTTTGAAGGTTATAGAAAAAATGTTTGGGGTTATGATATAGAAACCCCTTTATATTTGATTGATGACATACCCAACCCTTACGTTTTTTAAGTAACTTTTGAAACCGCAGATTTATTAAAGAAATTCTTATGTTAATCGATGTAAACTCGAGTAACTAGCTGGAGTTAAAGAAAATTGGTCAGGCATGATTTCTTGTAGCAATTACTTGGCGTGTACATGGTCCCTAAGGAGGAGTTTTACAAAATTGGTTACAGTTGAGGGGATACCAAACCGTGATATGCCCACTCATACCCAAACCTATAGAAATGCAACATTTTTATCCTAAAACCATTTTTAGATAATAAATAAAATAAAACAAGATAGGGTTGTGGGGGAGGGGGGATAAGCAAAGAGATATATGTATAGAAGAGAAAGAGAGAATGCAATAACGAGGAGGACCGACATGCCGTTTTAGAAAAAAAAATTCAATGCCTAAGGGGGGCAAGGCAATGTTCTCTTTGACACCAAAACGCAACATATTTTTTTCCATCCTCTCCTGAAGATGTACCATGTATCATGACAGAGATATAATACATGGGTTTATTCAAACGTGTAATACATATATCTTTTTAAAACCACAACTTTTTATTACTAATTACATAACATTATATTTATCAACCCGTGTAATACACTATACTATAATTTAGTTTTTTTATATAAAATTATTTTAGGGTGTTGGTTCGTGACAACTGACAAGCACACCATAACCGACCAAGTATTCGCCTCTACTACTCGACGCGTTTTTTGTTTTCCTGTTTTTCATTCTCTTTTTCTTCTTTATTGTTTTATTGAATACTTGGTGTTTTTTAAACTTTCAAATATATCGCTCTTTTCGTGATTTAACATTGTTTTTAATATTACATCTCCATCTACGTTTTGTTTATGATCAACTCACCCCCTTGCGAAGTACTGGTATATACCCCCAGCTTTAAACAAATACTACCTGGGCAATAAGCATGGCTTAGCTTGGATCACATTTCTGCGTCTATAGGATCATTTAACCTAATAAGCACATCCCTATCATATCAAAAAAACAGTGCGCCCTGCGCACTCTTTTCAACAAAGAAACCAAAACCAGACATCTTGGAAAACATTTGAGAATTTGAAAGGAAATCAAAGCGCCACATATATCGATAGACAAACCATTTTAGTAATAAAACAAAAGAGCGGTTTGAATATAAGTCATAACAGATTCAACTACCAAGTTGTTCACAAAACAGATCCCTAGCAACAGAATTCCACCATTCTAGACTACAATTTTACCTTCTGAACTTTGGGCGCTTGGGCGCGCTGCTGCTGGGACCCGCACGCGACTTGCCAAAAGCCTTCATCTTCCTACGTTTCCTTTCCTCTTCGCTATCCGACTCGTCACCTTTCTCCCTGTCAGCGTTGCTTGCTTCCCTCTCCAACTCTTCCCAAGTCTTCCCTTCTTCTTCCTCTGACCCTTCTTCCTCTGTCCCTTCTTCCACATCGTCATCAGATTCCACTAACGACGCGCTGTCAGACCCTTCATCCTCTGACTCAGACTCAGGCTCCACATCAGACGGCTCGTAACCCTGGTCAGACTCCTGTGAAGCATCAGAGTCGGAATCACTAGCTTCCAAATTCAAAAACTCCCATCCGCCTTCATCAATGAAGTTTTGCGGGTCATCAGTGATTGTCTTCAATATGGCCCGCCAGTTCATGTTCAGCCTGCTTTCATAGTATTTAATATCAGTAGTGTCGAGCCATTCTTTAATCCCGTCAAGTGACGTGGAAGGAATCGAATCAATCCGAAGCACATCACGCTTAAAATCCTTAAACACAATTGCCATGTCAAAATTCTTCTGCCCAAGCCCGACACGTTCAAGGTTCACGATTTCAATCTCGCTCAAAGTAACCACTAGAAAAGGATTTTCTATAAGTTCAACCAAACAGCTTGAAGTTGGAACTATGAAAGCAGAAGCTTTGTGTGGAACCCCATGAAAGCCAAGTTCTCTTAAAGGCTGGTCAAATTCAAGGTCAAAACTCTTAAATTTTGGTTGTCCCCAAAGATCATTAACGCGGTTAACAAAATTTTGAAAATTCATGTTAATCTTGTTTTTACGGTCCCGTTCTCTTTGTTCTTCCTCGATCTCATCCGGGTCATATGCAGATCTCTTTCCACCTCCTAGGGTTTGCACAACATCCATCACTTCAACGTAGAACTGAACATCTTTCGTTTTCTTGTTTCCAACCATGATGTGATTGTGGAGATGAAAGTGAAGTAGAGTGATCATTTCCTTCTCTGCTGCCTGGAAAAACGTGTGTTTAATGTTACCAAACAGAATATCGACACGTTCGTCTGCTCTAGATGTCGAGTATCTGAAACCATTATCATGTGCCTCCAGAGTACCCGGAAGCTTCCTTCCACGACCCGGGAACGTGGGACGGATCCAAAGATCAGTTAACCTTATTGGTTTGAATTTATTCCCTGCAAGCACAAGTTTCTCTTGAGTAACCAATGATGCCCTCTCGGCTCGTTCAGACTCCCTGGAAACAACATTTCTTCTAAGAGTTTTGATCTGCTGTACCACTTCGCTAATGTGCCTTGGGTCCTTTGAACGAAACGATACCTCTTTCAAGAAAATGTCTGTTTGATTCTTGAGAGAATTTGGATCTTGAGAAGAAAAGGGTGTTCCAGGAACATTAAATATTATACGAATATAGCAGTTTCGGCTGGTGTCGGCTTGACTAGATACGGTTTTCACAGTAGCAACATGGAAAGGCACCATACTTCCATATAACGGGATAAGAATAGCCTCATTCCTTTGGTCAACTTGAATCATCAAGTCTCTAGGTGGTGGGACATCATTTACATTCTTGTAAGCAATTAGATCATTTGAAGCTCTTGAAGAAGATCTTCCCTCACCCGTTGCACTTTTCCCACCCGCAAGTCGTTGGGCGGTTTCTTCATTCTTTTGCCGTGCAAGTTCAGCTTGATGTTGCCTTCTAAGTTCTTCTTTAGACATTTCATGGTTGTCTGACCTTAAAGTTGCTTTAGAGTACAAAGCTTCATTAACTTTAGAGTCCACTTTAACTTGTGGCCTTTCGTATTCTTCTTCCTCGCCATCGTTGAAAGAATATGCAATGTCTTTAAAAGCTTTTGAGCTTAATGATGTCACCACTTCATGGCCAGTAGCAGTTACAATGACAGTATCAGCAATCAATAGTGCATAGTTTTGACTCTTCGCTTTGCTACTCTTTGTCTGCATGTTTTGAAACCCTAGTGAAACATTCAAGACCATACCTGGTTTCAAGATTCGTTCGTTTTTCTCGTTTAGGTTCAAACCCGACTCCCGAAACTCAAGACCAATTCCTGTTCCGGCTGATTTGGTCAAATTAGAAGTCAACTCTGGAGCTTCTTGTTCAACAACTGCAAACGCAGCCTTGTAAACATCACAAGCTTTAGTACCGGGAAACAATGCACCAACAGCAGCCTCATGAGCTCTTAAAAGAACTTGATAAGCTTTGCTTTGTGTAGCATTTGAATCGATAAGAAACGTTCTTGCCACATTTGCGCAATAGCTGTTATACCGGGACCCAAGAGCACAAATAATCACACTAGCCGAATCATAGTACAAATGGTCATCATTGCTTGAAGCGCTAGGCCTGAGATCGAAATTCCCACCACTTTGGAAAATAGGAGGGTAACATATGTCGACATTATCAGCTTTCAGCTTCACTTTAATTCTAGCTGGCTCCATAATAGCTTTTTCGGTATCATCCATCAAAGAAGAATGAGTCACTTTCTTTTCTTCATCAATTACCTTCTCAAGCTTTGGAACAACAAACTGTTTCATTGCAGAAGCGGTTAAATAAGCGGCTTTTTTCACATTTGTAAGCTCACCAGAGTCCTTGAAAGCAAAAAGATCGGCTAATCCATTTGTTACATCACTAAGCTGTAAACCTGATGACTTTATCTTCTCGGTCCAGGTTTCCAGAAGCTTCCCTTCAGGAGCCTCTCTTGTTATATAACCAAGAACAGGAGAATCAACAGACTCGATGGAACGTAAAATGGCATCCATTTGGGTCACCCCGTCATCATTTTTGGCCTTCACATGCATCACAACATCTACATTTACAGCTTCTTTAGCCGACTTTTTCACTACTTCAAGAAGTGATGCTTTTTTCTGGCTACATAAGAAATGGATCTGTTTTTCTGAGAAAACCATGATTGTTTCTGGAAACTCATAACCAAGCAGCCAGATGTTGAGAGCTGATGACTTTAAATAACGCAGGTCCTCAGACGGTGGTGGGGTAGCTACTGCAAATGCATTACAGGATCCCCATAGCTCGTCTCTGTGTTCCCGCCAATGAGAATACAGAGATTGTAGCCTCCTTGTTAAAGTGTTTGCATCAATTGTGTACCCTCCACCTGCACCCTTACTGGCAGCTGGATGGTTTCCACCGTTTCGATGATCAGCCATATCACCTGGTCAATGTAGTTCATTAGTTCCAAAAGTACAGTCTCAATATAAATGCAATTTTGACATTATTATTTTACATACCAAGATTAAACAGTGAGAAATAAATAGAATGTTTAGGTTAACTGTTAAAAGGAGTATAGTAGTATAGAAGAGTTCACATGTTTTCTCTTTCTGTTTTCCTTCTCTACCTTAGAGTTTATCTTAGATTAGGTTTATAAAAAAGTTCACATGATATCAAGAGCATCTAATTGATCCTAGTGACCAAATTTTTCTGTATTTTAAACATGCATCAAATAATATAGTGTTTTTCTTTTAATAAATAATAATAATCACTTTAGTATTTCTCTTATCCTTTAATTACAACTCAGTATGTAAATCATTTGTTTTAAATTGTAACGAAAGAGTATTAATCAACTTTAGAACAAAATCTAACCATAAAAGATCCCAAATAACCGTAGGGTTTTTTTTATTTTATCAATTGTATACGATTCCCGACCTTAAATGCCTTTTGGTTTTGTTTCTGCGGAGTGTGACGATCTTAGTTGGGCAGGTGACTAACATTTACACATGCATTATGTTTATGGAACATTATACATCAATATATCATACATTAAACCATTTTCTATCTAATATCTTGATATGGCTAGTCGTTACATTTTATCATAGCCAAACGCCCAAACCCTTTAACGTCTACTTTAAAAAGATTTAAAGCAATCAGTCTCCGGATCCAGCTTGACATAAGCTTTCATACCAGTGAACATAACTCATCTTTGAACATTGACCAACTTGCGTCTAAATAAATGGCGTACAAAACTCACAAAAAAGCCAAACCTTCACTTGATTGCCACCATTTATTCACACGCAAGTCGGGCAACATTCAAAGCCGACTTATATCCAATGGCAATATCAACCACGCGATAACAATTAGGCGAGTAAGTTGGAAGCCTCTAAAGTCTTAATTCAACCAGTTTCTACCTTATTGTGCAAGTAGGTAAAACGCATTATTATCAAACATTGCAGGACACAGCAGATCCACCTACACAATTTCGTCTACCAAAGTACAGGAACTTCCATCAAACCATAAACAAAAGCTAAAAGGACCATATCATGTGCCTAAAATATAAACCATGTATTTATTATGTATAACACGAAATAAAGATGCTATTATCAACTTCATTCAAAACATACAAAACAAATTACCCTCAAAACTACAAAATTATCACAACTTCGCGACTTCGCGTTAACTGTTCCTAATGAACAGTAAGGCGAAATACAAAGCTACAAAAACAAATAAAAAGTTAGGAATCATCACCTCTGTTTCTGGTTCTATAACCAAAAAGAAATACCAATAGTACAAGACTCACAAAAAGCCACACATTCACTCGAACACCATTTGTTTAGACACAGATCCGACAACGTTCACAGCCGATTCATATTCAATGGCAGGATCAACTATCAACTAATCAATAAAAAATTTACTATTTTCGCTGTTTCTACCTTACTGTGTATATTGATGACAAGCATTACTAATTTATCATCAAATGTTGCAAGATATAAAAGGTCCACCTACGCAATTCGTCTACCAAAGTTTATAAACTTCAACCAAATCTTAAACAAAAGTTACAAGAACCATATCAAACACGAAAATACGCATTTACTACGTACAACACAAAATAAAGATGCTACCATCAACTTCATTCAAGAAATACAACACATATTACCCTAAAAACTGCATAATAATTTTAACTTCGCGTTAATTGCTACTACCTTATCAAACACAAAACTTCGCATTTACTATGTAAAAAACGGAAAATGACACTATACCCAATTCGATTCAAAACATACAACACAAATTACCCTAAAAACAGCATAATAATCATAACTTCGCGTTAATCGCTACTACCTTATCATTTATGTTGATACAAGCAATATTAATTTATCATCAAATTTTGCAAGATATCAAAGGCCCACCGACGAATTCGTATACCAAAGTACATTAACTTCCAAACTTCCATCAAATCATAAACAAAAGTTACAAGTACTAACTACATCATGTACCTTAAATATAAAAATATGTATTAAACATGCTATCATCAACTCCATCCAAACTACACAACACAAATTACAGTCAAAACTACAAAACTATCATAACTACTCCGCGTTAATCAATCCCGATGAACCGTAACTCCGTATGGTCAAACTGTCAAATACAACAACAAAAACCCCAAAACAAATAACAATTTCACCAGTTCCTACCTTAATCTGTATATATTACACATTTCTTCCATCAAAACACATAAACTTCCATGAAATCATAAACACAAAAGCTAAAAGAACAATATCATGTGCCTTTAACATAAAATACGTATTTACTACATATAACACAGATTATGCAGAAAACTGCATAATTATCATAAATTCGTGTAAATTGTTCCTAAGGAACAATAAGGTTAAAAAAACAACTACAAAAGTAATAAAAAGCTAGAAATCGTCACATCTGTTTCGTCAGTAGTTGATCGGAGAAAAAACGCGAGTAGCGGTAGGCGAAATTAGGGTTTGTAGAGGCGCGAGCATTTACCTGGGATCTGTCGAAGGTGAATAGGGTTGTTTGTACGGCGGTCGAGGATTTTAAGGTTTTGATGGAAAATGGTGAGATGAGTTGGTGAGGGGGAAGGAATAATAATATTATTATTATGGAGGGGAGTTGAGATGAATGAATGTATGTATGAATGGATGAATGAAGTGAAATGAATGGGAATTAGGGTTCTTATTTGGTTATGTTGCTAGGTTTGGGTATGGGTTGACCCGGATTATTGGAGGGTTGGGTTGGCTATCATTGGCGGGTTAACTCGGCCCATTTCTTTTTTCTTACATCACCTTCATATAATTGGACTATGTATGCCTTCATTGCCTTGAGAATTCTTCTAGTGTTGGAAATCCAAACATTTATTAAATTCAAGTTCAAATATATTTTGAGGGTGTTTAGGATTGCGTTTGAAAGCAGCTTATTGACTTCTTCAAGAAACAAATAAGTTAATAAGTTGTTTGTGTAATCCAAAAACACTTTTGGTTTTGGCTTTTAGATAAGGGTGGAAAATTTGTTTTTAAGAAGTCAGAAATCCTAGCTTTTGGCTTTTGTCTTTTGGGAGAAAAATTACAAATCTACCACACATACAACCAATCTTCACAATAAGTTAAGCGAAACATTAAAAAACAATTTATTGACTTTTTGACGTTTCTCATCACAAAAGCTAATCCAAACGCTTTTTTTAAAACTCCTTTTTAAAAAGTCATAAGCCAATAAGCACTTCTAACCAAAAGCATTTTTGCATTTACAAACTCAATCCCAAACACCCTCTTGGTGTGTCAACAATCCAAGGTGCTAAATGCGTCTAGTTAGCTACCACATTGGATTTTTATAAATGCATCAAAAACACATTTTCTCTCCAACCCTATAAATATTCTTACCAATATATGTGGGTGTTTTCCCCCGGTCAAGACCACCACTCCATAGTGGTGTTTGCACTATGTTGTGAATATGTTTTGCTAGTTGTTTTCATACAACTAAAAACACAGTTGTATCGTGATGTTGCGTTGAATTGTTGTCCTGTGGTGTTCTTGCTATGTTGTTGTCAGTTGGATGTTTTTCCGCATGCCAAAACTTTCATTTTATCGCGTTGTTGGCGAGTGCCATCCATATACACAGCTCCCTTTGGTTGGCATGTTTTGTATATAGACAACGATTGTATTAAAATTACCATTAACATTACTGGAATAGTTATGTGTGTGATGATTAAACAGTATAGGATAGCGTTTTTTACAATTTAGATTTTTTTTTAAGTTCGATCTACTCAAACGCGGGTAGGAGTTTGTTATTTATGAGGGTTTGGAAGGTGGTTTTGGTCGCAACTTGGTAATTCTAAGGTTTTTGATACATGGTCCCCTAGTGATGATATGGTACACTGGTCAATGATTTTTGTTGTTTGGCTGCATAAGACGTTAATTGTTTGCTTTCTTTCGTGTGCGTCTATTTTTGTGTATGGCTGTGATGAGTTTCCTTGTCTGGCAGGAATTTGGATTTTGCTGCAACTTTGGTGTATTAGGGTGGAAAGCGGTTTGTGTTATCTCACAACCACTTGCTCACATTGTGTTTGTAGATTTGAATATGAGGTTGATATTGATGTTGCTTTGACGTGGCAGGGTTCAAAGATGGCATTGTAGTTTGTACAACCCGCCTTGCCAAGGTGAATGATAATTCGTATAAGATTGATCTTCTGGGTGATTCTTATGCTTCTTCAACCATCAATGTAGCTGATCTGTAACCGTATTTTGATCCTGATGAACCCATTCCAAGTTTGAGGTCAAACTCTTTTGAAGACGGGGAGGATGATAAGCACGCACTGATCGACCCATTGGACCCAAGCCCAATTGAGAAATGGGTCAACCTGGCCCAACTGGATGCTCCAAAACCTTGAACACATGCCATCAGTTTGTTTACACCCCACGTTTTTATTTCACAGCAAGTGTTTTAGTTTTACTTTTTGTTATTTTGTTCCTTTTTTAATAAGTTTCAAGTAAGTGGTACAAGTAGTTGTTTGAGTATTCCAAAAGTGTAGGAAACGTGGGGGTAGTGCTTGGGCAGTTTCTTTCTTTGTTTCAACAATATGTACTGGAAAATTAAAAATCAATGACAGATTTGAGTTGTCCTAATTTTTATTCTCTGCATTCAGACGGTATTTTTGTTCCATTGCTATTCTAAAAATTGGCAGGTTTTAGAAGGTGATCTTGGACGGCTAATCTTTGGTCTCGTGGTGCGACTGTATCGAGATTCCAGGTTAGTTCTAATCTGCTCAACGAGGCTTGCGGGTGGTGCGTCTGTATCTCATGGGAACCGTTGTTTACTCATTTATTGTCGGGTATTTTGTGCTCCAGGTTAAGCTTGTTGCCATCAGGAACCCTACCCGTGATTACGGTGGCGGTGTTCTTGTGTGGGTGCGCCCTGTGTAACATCGCAAAATTTTCCCCAAAATGCCCTTATATATATATATATATATATTTTTATTACACCTTTATCATTAATATTATACAAATGTGCCTAAGTCTTTATTTATCATAACTCACAACTTATATACATACATAAATGTATATAAATAATAATAATAATAATAATATGATTCTAAATTCTTTTTTTTTCACATACAAGATTTTTTTTTTTTTTTAAATAAAGCCTTGAGTCAAATAGTCAAAGTCCTAGTCAAAGTCTTAGTCAAACAGTCAAAGTCTTAGTCAAATAGTCAATTCATCATAAAACCTTACTTTATGGTGTTGACCAATTTTAATGGCTAATTGAATCCAAAACTAGTATAAAAACCCACCTATGACCCATTATACTTTGCACCTCTAAATCGATTGTTTCAATCCGATTAAACTTTTGTCACACCCTCAAATTCCACGTGCGGGGTTTTACCGCGAGGCGCGTGACACACCAGGATCTCAGTCAACGATCACAATAAACATACAACAAACATGCATTCATAAATATATTTAAAACCAAAATATCATGCTTTGAGCCGTAAACCAGCAGCGGAAGCATTCTTGTTTACAACCAAAAGACATATCATTGTTTACAAAACATTGTTTAATATGCTTCAAAATATTAGACGCTGTGCATGACTCCGTGCGCCTAGCCCATTGACTGCTACCTTAGCGACCTGAGAAAACATGCCAAAAATGTCAACATATAATGCTGGTGAGTTCACAGGTTTTCTTTTATAAAAGTGTTGTCACAAGTTCACAAAGATCATTTCCGTTAATACTATGTCATAAGAACGTTAGCTAGACGTTAAGTGTTTTTTACTACTACGGTTGGGAACCCATTACTAAACATGAACCAAAAGATGATACCAGCCCAGATGACTGGGCTACCGATGCCTCGGTAACCCGATAGGTAGAGACAATATGCACCCGCCCGACCCCGCCGTCGAGTGGGGCTTGTGAGGCCCAATAGATCTATCCACATTTCCCCGTTGTGCGTTCCAGCACATTCATGGTTTCCCCCTGGGACTTTCCATAAAAGCCGTATAGTAACATAAAGTGCCCATAGTATAACATGACCTTTAAATAGTTTGTACAAAGCATGTTTCTCCCCCGAAAGCAAGACAGTAAAAGTGGGGCTGTGAAACTCACCTCGGATTGCGTTACTTGAAAATAGTTAAGTAATTATGTTATGATAGCCCCAAATAGCGGTGACCTATCATAAGATGTGTATAAGTATCGGACTAATAACCCGCAGGCTAACTAGTCCCCGAATGTCCAGACCGTGACCATAAACGTTTGAAAACATCTTTAACTGTTAAAACCGACCGTGCCAGACAAGACCCGACATCCCATTGGTGACCCGACATCCCACGTGTTAGGTAAATACAAGACATCATGCAACATATGCAATTAAACACTTAATACGCGCAATTGTTCACCTAGTCTAGCATAATGTCCGATTAACGCATAATCAGGTCCGAACACGTCTTACTAAGTCATTGGGTGTATCCCGGGGTTCCTATCATGTTCCTAGGTTTCAAATCATGTTCCGGGATGTCAAAACGCGTTTACGACAGCAGTACACGCGATTAGGAAACCTTCATACGATTAGGAAAAGTCAACTAGTGAGTAGGAGGGAGGATATAGGCGAGTAGGGCCTATTCACATGAAGCTATAGGCGAGTAGGCTCCTACTCGCATGAAGCTTCAGGCGAGTAGGGCCCTATTCGCCTGATGCCCTGCTGTTGCGCGTTTTCGCGCGTTAAACCCTCCAAATCAGATCCGAAACATGTAAAAAACACCCAATATCAAAACTAAACTATTAACCAACCCTTTCCAAGCAAAAAACCCCCAATTTATCTCTGCTCAAACGGGCTCGGTGCGATTATTTCCAAAAATGGCAAATACTAGGTTTCATTAACTAACCTTATCTTTCCCTAAATGGAAACAATCAGATTTCATCTCCTACAAGTTGCAATTCATCATCTCTATGTTATGTCATCATCCTAACATGATTTCTAACCATAAACAAGCAATGAATCACATCATACATCCTATTCTTCAAGAATTACCCAAATAGGTCAAAATGCATACTTGCACCTAAACATCATAACAAGGGCTTAAACTCATAGATAATCATCCTAACAACACTTATACATCAGAAGTACAACAAATTCATGGAAACATTCATGTTATAATCACCAACAATCATCATATGCACAAATACTTCACATATAGCAAGCATTATGGTGTAGACTTGTTTTAGAACTCTTTTCAAAGGGTTTTAAAGACACAAACTTAGCAAAACAAGGTCTGGACTTTTGGGGAACCAAAACAACAACTTTACAAAGGTGTAGGATGAAGAACACACCTTGGATTTTATCAAAGAAGGGTGTATAAGCTTGGTGATGGTGTGTTTTGAAGCAAAGCAAGCTCCAGAGGTGTTTCAAGGTGTGTGGGAGGCTTAGGGTCAGTTAGGGTTGCACAAATGGTGTTTGGGGAGTTAAGGGTTCTATTTATAGGTGTTTTGACCCGAGTTCAGCAGTATAGGCGATTAGCAGATGGTTTCAGGCGAGTAGGGCTCCTACTCGCCTATATATAGGCGAGTAGAGCCCCTATCATCCCCTACTCGCCCCAAGTATAGGCGATTAGGGCTTCCTAATCGCCTCTATGATGCTGGAACGGGTTTTTGGCGCGTTAAACACTATTTTAACATATATAAACATGTATTCACATACCGATAAGTCACATAATGATTTCAAACATATAATGCATGATAACTAACACGTTTACATCCGTTCACCAATTCCCGGGACTCGAGACTCGTGTGTGCGTTAAACCCGGCGATTCCACGAATCACCAATCCTTGTACACATGGTTATGGACCGACTCCCGATGACCCCGCGGATCATCGTAACGACTCCCGATGATTCCCAGAATCATCATACCGACTCGACTGACCCCGTTAAGTACGTAATATGCATGACTCGCTAAGGTAGACTTACTAGTTTAGTCAACGTTACTAACCTGAGTTTGCCGGGTGTCACATCATCCCCTGTTGAAATAATTTTCGTCCCGAAAATTGCCCAAGGCCAAAAGGAAGAGACGAAAGAGAAGAAAATTTTTCCGGTTGCCACAACTTTCCATCATACCTTTCTTCTATAGTCTATTACTTCTACAATTGAAGCTTTGATTATAAGCTGTAATTGGCAACTTTGGGGCTACACATATTCTATTTCTCGAGACTTAATACTTTGCTAAGGTGAGTTTACGTAACCATGTTTATGCAATTCTTCATACTTGCAACATTATACTTAAGCAATTCTACATACATGTCTAGTTGTAAACTTTAATGCCTCATGAATTAGACAACAACAGTTTCAACGAGTTTCAACATTACATAATCATTAGCTATGGCCAAGCCGGCGATACTCAATAATAGATCTATTGGATTGACAATCCCACCCGGATACGTGTACCTCCTACATAGGTAGCGTGGGTGATTGTTACCGTTCCAACATATTATTAAGGTGAACCGTGGATGACGGGATGGACCTAAACTAGTCAAAGGTTTGATTATGTCGATTCAACATATCATGTTTATTCATGTAGACTTAAACTTACGATAGACATATGAATTGCTAAACTTTTATACTAAAACTATTTGCTTGACATGGCTTATGTATTCTCACCAACTTCTAGTTGACCCCCCCATTTTTCCAAACTCAACAGGAAATACTGATGCTTGAAGTCTAGAGCTAGCATGAGGAGATATTTGAAGCTTTGTTTGATTATTTGATGTACGAATTCTTGTAGAACAATTGTATGTAATTTATTTAAATCATATAATGAAATTTATTATTCACCATGAGCTACTGAACAATCATCAATACGTGACATCCCGATGTTTCCGCCATCGGTTGGGGTGTTACAGATTGGTATCAGAGCCATGGTTATAGGGAATTAGGTTATTAGAAAAAAAAAATAATCTAGTCTATAACCATAGGAATATAACCAGTATTTGCTCCTTTTACTTGCTATTCTCTATCTCACTCCTACTTCTTATCCCTACTTCAACCCCTACAAGAAGATTGCTCTCCATCACAAGATCTACTCTTAGACTAATAGGACAATCCTCAGGTTTAGCCTGAACCACCTTGAGATCTCGTCGAAGTTCTAGATTTTAATAACGAACACGTGCAATCTGGAAGGGTGAACGCCTGTATTATGAGTTTTCTGTCTAGGACTGGCATTGCGCATATATCCCAATCAGACGAGGGACCCGGATGCCTACCTGGGAATTCTCGGGATGAGTGTTCACTTATAGGCTAAAGCATGTCTTCACTATGTTATTAGAATCTAGAAGTTTTGATAAGTCAACGTTTTCGTTTATTCGTTTTAATTAATGAATAAATGATTACACTCACCTTCCTTAAACTAAGCTCAAAAATCTCAAAATTTTACAGCTTAAATCAATCTCATTTCATAACCATCCATGGATTTCACAATCACACTTCACCTTACCATCTTAGCCACTTTTTAAATATTCAACACCCTACCCAAATCATATAATCTCCATACTATAAAATAAACTCTTTATCAACTATCTTCACATTCACTATCTCTCACAACTTTGATTCTGCTTCAAGAATTTTTCATCATCCTCTCAAGAACTAAATTCATATCCTTCACCTTCTCACACATGAGCTAATTACCCATGATAACCAAACTATTGAAACTTGATTGTGTGTTGCATCAAACATAATCCTTAGTTATACATGAGGATTTGACTATTTGCCTTATTTGAACATTTGAAACTAGAATTCATGGAATATAAACTATTTACTATAGACACACCTAGAGTCATTAACCTTATCTAGGGCAACTCTATTACAACTCGTATGCTATACTTGATACTTGATTGCTTACATGTACATATTATCAATTTGCAATTCATGTGTGTAATAATTGGTACACTTAATCAAACAACTGATAGAGGATGAAGTACTTGCTCAACAGTTAGTAGAGTACAAAATAACCTACTCAACGATTGGTAGAGGTCATCATGCCTGCTCAACAGTCGGTAGAGGCCCTACAACCTGCTCAACGACTGGTAGAGGCTATCATACCTGCTCAACAATCGGTAGAGGTTCCTACTCACTGACTGGTAGAAGTCTTTTTCCTGCTCAACAGTTGGACTCATTTTTGGATACATGGTTAATCATATTATTTTACATGTGTGTCTAGAGTTATAGAAGGACACAAAACCCTAATGTAACGTAAATTGGTGATTGCGGTCCGGAACGTAATCATGAATTTACAGGTACGTTAAGGTAGTGTGAAATTCTATCAAGGTTTTCGGTAGTTGACCAATTATAAACCTTAGTTATCTGGTAGTTCATTTAGTCTTTCAATAGTCCATCAACTCATTCCTTTTAGGACTCCTAAAACTTAAGATTCTTATTCTCCTTGCTATTTCAGATGAACCTAATCCAACACTTAAAACTCACACATATCAAAACTCTTACCCAAATTATTCGAAACAGTTTATTCTATTACCTATAAATTTATGTCATGCCTTAACTCGAAACTTCCCAAACCACCCTTGTCCTAATTTCTACCCAATCACCTTCAACCCTGTGTTTTCAATAAACTTCGGGACGAAGTTTCCAAAAGTAGGGGAGACTGTAACATCGCAAAATTTTCCCCAAAATGCCCTTATATATATATATTTTTTATTACACCTTTATCATTAATATTATACAAATGTGCCTAAGTCTTTATTTATCCTAACTCACAACTTATATACATACATAAATGTATATAAATAATAATAATAATAATAATAATATGATTCTAAATTCTTTTTTTTTTCACATACAAGATTTTTTTTTTTTTAAATAAAGCCTTGAGTCAAATAGTCAAAGTCCTAGTCAAAGTCTTAGTCAAACAGTCAAAGTCTTAGTCAAATAGGCAATTCATCATACAACCTTACTTTATGGTGTTGACCAATTTTAATGGCTAATTGAATCCAAAACTAGTATAAAAACCCACCTATGACCCATTATACTTTGCACCTCTAAATCGATTGTTTCAATCCGATTAAACTTTCCCTCATACCTTTCTTCTATAGTCTATTACTTCTACAATTGAAGCTTTGATTATAAGCTCTTGTAATTGGCAACTTTGGGGCTACACATATTCTATTTCTCGAGACTTAATACTTTGCTAAGGTGAGTTTACGTAACCATGTTTATGCAATTCTTCATACTTGCAACATTATACTTAAGCAATTCTACATACATGTCTAGTTGTAAACTTTAATGCCTCATGAATTAGACAACAACAGTTTCAACGAGTTTCAACATTACATAATCATTAGCTATGGCCAAGCCGGCGATACTCAATAATAGATCTATTGGATTGACAATCCCACCCGGATACGTGTACCTCCTACATAGGTAGCGTGGGTGATTGTTACCGTTCCAACATATTATTAAGGTGAACCGTGGATGACGGGATGGACCTAAACTAGTCAAAGGTTTGATTATGTCGATTCAACATATCATGTTTATTCATGTAGACTTAAACTTACGATAGACATATGAATTGCTAAACTTTTATACTAAAACTATTTGCTTGACATGGCTTATGTATTCTCACCAACTTCTAGTTGACCCCCCCATTTTTCCAAACTCAACAGGAAATACTGATGCTTGAAGTCTAGAGCTAGCATGAGGAGATATTTGAAGCTTTGTTTGATTATTTGATGTACGAATTCTTGTAGAACAATTGTATGTAATTTATTTAAATCATATAATGAAATTTATTATTCACCATGAGCTACTGAACAATCATCAATACGTGACATCCCGATGTTTCCGCCATCGGTTGGGGTGTTACACCCTGTCCTCCCTTATTTTTGTGATTAGACTAGTGTTTCTTTACCGTGATTTCTGCTATTTTATAGGAATGTTAATGAGCAACAACTCTTGATCAAAGAATCAGGGCATGCCTATGTAAACTTCCTTTTTATATGTGTCGTTTATGTTTATTTGAAGAAAGTAGTTTGTAAATGTTTTACTTATGTGTATTTGAACAACAAACACACGATGGACTCTACCAAGAAATGCAAAGCTATTAAAGTGAATAGCCAAAATCGTCTCTGAGGTTTGACAAATTTTGTTAAATCCATCAAAAAAAGTTTTTTTTTTCTCGCTTAGACCACTGAGTTTTAAATTTTGTTGCTAGTTTCATCCATTTAACTAACCTTGTTAAAAATTAACATAAACTGAAGGGTATTTGTGACATTTTGGCTCTAAAATAAATATAAAACTAATTATAACCCCCTTGCCCCACCTCACCCCACCAGTTTCTCTCCCTCTCTCTAACCTAACACCCTCTTGTAAGACTATAAGGAGTGGGGGGGGGGGGGGGGGGAAGAGGGGGATGAAGCGTCATGTGGCACTTGTGGGACCCTTGTGGGGGGGGGGGGGGGAATAATTGTGGGGAGTGGAAGGGGGAAGGGGGGGGGGAAGTGACATGTGGAATTTCTTTTTTCCTTTTTTTTTGTTTTTAATTTTCTTTTTTAATAAATATAAAAACACAATTTAAAAAAAAAAACATAATATTAATTCATCTAATAAACTACAAAGTAAATAAAAAAAAGACTAACAAACAAAAAATACATGAAATTTTAAAAACATAAATGCACTTCAGTTATCGCTATCGTTATCATCAGATGGGTAATCTCTTGGTATACTCCAAATATGATCAACCAGATCCGCTCGAAGGTTGTGATGTGTTTGGCTATTCTTGATTTCAGAGTTGTTGACGTTTCTTTCTTCATCCGTAATGTTTTCTTGACTTTGCTGCGTTTCCTCACCAAAGTACTCGCATATTGCACGTCCTTCATCCTCCAAAATCATGTTATGTAAAATTATGCATGCGTACATCACATTTCGTATATGCGTTTTTTCCCACAGTCGGCAGGGTTGGGCCAAAATGCGCCATCTTTTTTTCAACACACCAAAAGCACGCTCAACATCTTTCCGTGCAGCCATTTGAGCTTTGTTAAACCTTTTTCTCTTAGGGTCTAACGTAGTCCTCCGTGTAAACGATTTTACGAACACGGCCCAATCAGGGTAAATTCCATCTGCTAGAAGATACCCGTACTTGTATTCTACCTCGTTTAAGAAAAAAGTTCCTTTTGGTGCAACATCGTTTATAAGATCGTTGAAGATTGGGGATTGATAAGAACAGTCCTATCGTTCAACGAACCGGGCACACCAAAAAACGCATGCCAAATCCAAAGATCTTGTGACGCAACCGCTTCAAGCATCATACACGGCTTTTTATGAAAACCGCTAGCGTGTTGGCCTTGCCACTCAGTTGGACAAAGTTCCCACTCCCATTTCATACAATCTATACTCCCGAGCATACCGGGAAAACCATGTTTTTCTTCGTGAAACTCTAAAAGTTGGTGGACGTCACTAAATGTTGATTTTCTCAAATATCTTTTTAAATATAAATCAATTGCGCCCTCACAAAAAAACTGAGTACTTTCTCTAGCCGTTCGCTCGGCCATCTTTAGATAGTCATCCATTATGTCGGAACTGGTTCCGTAAGCCAAGTATCTAAGCGCGGCTGTGACCTTTTGCATCGCGGTAAATCCATCTGACCACGTGCATCGGGCCTTTGTTTGAAGTATTCATAATTATTTTATAAATCATTTGTTATTCTTAAAAATAAATTACGACTCATACGAAAACGCCGCCTAAAACTTTTTTCATCGAATGTTGATTCGGGTGAGAAGTAATCACGTACCAATGACTCATTTGCGGTTCCACGTTCACGAACTATATACTTTCTACGCTTGGGTGGTTCGGAGGTCCCTTCGTCGTCCGCTATAGCTTTAACGACTTTCTGAAAACGCATGTGTCGCCGTACTCAGTTCAACGAAAGGTGTAACTAAAATGGGCTTTTTATAACTTTGAAAAATAGAAACCACATGAAAGGCATAGCAACACGAATTTATACCTTGGAATGAAAATATATTTTATATATAAGGACACTCAGTTTGACACGTAAAATAAAATGTATCATACCTATAATGACTCGTTTCTCAAAAAAATCTGTTTAAGATAAATTGACTTGAATTTATACCGTCTAAAAATATAATGACTCGTTTCTCAAAAAAAATCTGTCTAAGATAAATTGACTTGAATTTATACCGTCTAAAAAAACAAAGTATTTTATAAGATAATATTTTGTTTTCTATTTACAATGTTATCTACGAAATTTACATAGTATTGCTTATTTTTTTTTGTTTTTGCTATTTTCATTCTTGTTTTTACTACCTCCAAACCAAAGTAATACAATTGCACTTTCAAAATCCAGAAGCTCATAGCTTCTCTTTACCATCACTTGCAACATCTTCAAGTAATCTCTTCACCACCATTAACTAATGCAGAACGTCACCATCACCATTGCATCTCGGTGAATGAAACCGGCGATTGTCGGCTTCACTACCACAACCGGAGCTTCATTTCTATCTTGCTCCTTCTTCATACATAGTAATCACCAAGGCACCACCACATAGCCGCCACAACTAAGGCACAACCATCTAACCGCATCACGACTACCACCTAACCATCGCTGTAACACCACCACAAAACGGCCACCATAACCGAATAACGTAATTGTTAGCACCCTCCGCGACGTTGCACACGTCTACGAAACCACACCAACCCTTCACCACCAACGATTTCTCTTAGATATTAAACATGTGTGCTAATTATCGGCACAGTAACTCTACAGATCTGGGTGAGAGCTCCATCATCGACCATGAGATGAGGCAATGGAGCATCGGTGATGTAGTTCCCAGGAGACGTAGCCGCGTCTCCGGTTAAGTCGAATGTTCCACCTGTAAACCTTGACAAGACCGGCACGTCTGCTTTTTGCCGTGAAGGGTTGGATGGTTACTAATCAAGAGACAGAATTAAAAAACAGGGACCAAAGTCGTCAAAGTTTAAAAGTTGAAGGGTTGGTTGCTTAAAATGCCACCGACATTGCAATTTAATATATATAGATAATATAATGTCACAAATACCTTTCAATATATATAGATAATATATAGATAATAATGTTAGTTAAATTGATGAAATTATATATAAATATACAAAAAGTAACTTAACGGTCTTTTAACGGTTTCTTTAAAAACTTAACGGTGCTTTTTAACCCTTATATACTCACTTCCGTCTATAACGCGCGTTTCTTCCTTCCACTTCAAAGTCACCGCTTTGGTTGTTGGTTTAGGATTGTGGTGTATGAAGGCGATGTTTTACTTTTGCTATCTTTCCTTGCACGTTATGTTACGAATCAAAACCAACTAGTGAGATACCCGTCCATTGGGACGGGTTTTCGAATGGGGATTAGAAAGCGTGAAAGTTTATTAATTCATGTATATAATATCTCAAATTTAGTTATATAGATGGCGCTTAGATAAAACGACCAACTTACATCTAAAACATACAATATTCAATACGGGTCGGTTTGGATAAAACAACCAACATACATATAAAACATACAAAATTCCATACAGGCCGGTTTGTATTAAATTATGGATAATATTGATACCGGTAACGATGTTCGGTTTAGAATTCATAGGTTGACCCGAGCACGGCTCGTTTGACCCGAATTTTATTTATTTTATTATTTCTTTCGCATGTAATATTAATTTAAAATTAAAATAATACAACAAAGTTACAATTTAATATGAAAAATGAATTTTATTGTTAACTTTTGTGCTAATTTCTTTTTAAGTTACAACTATAACAGAAATACCGACTAAAAATTAAGTCTAACATAAAATAGGTTAAACGGGTCAACTTGTTTGGATTGATCGAAACCCGACCAGTTTAGCTAAATGGATTGGCGGGTTCAACATGAAACTGACCCAAAACTATTTAGGCTAAACCCAAACCCGCAAATTTCATGTTAGGTTCGTGTCGTGTCGAAAATTCACACACCTAACGTTAGCATATTAATATGAAAAATGAATCAATGTCGAAAAATCAACGGCGCTATGTATATGCATTTAAGTGTATAACCCGTTTGACTCATTCTCCATTTTGACCAAAATTTTGACTTGAACCATTTGACATAAAATGCAAGTTGGATTTTTAAAACTCACGAACATGCTTCAGCTATATAGCTATCACGTTTGACACATGCAAAACAATACAAATGGAATGCAAATTAGTACAGCATTAATTTTCACTATATAGCTCATGTATACGAAAAAGGTTAAGTATGCTACTAATAAAAGTACATAAAACACCATCCTTAATTTAAGTAACAAAAGTGTGCATCATGCATTCTAAACCCATTATCAGTTGTCATGTTTTCAAAAAAAAAAAAAAAAAAAACTAATCTAGCCTATGTACAAAAGTCAGAACGGTAGTTTAAGTACAAATTGTCTTTGATTACTTGAAAGAGATAATGATCGTTTCTGATTTTCCAATCAAAGAGGGGAGCTAGCGACGCTAAAACATGAGTATTTTTACAAAGACAATGTAATTTTATAATGGATTGATTTTTATTACATTATTTAACTTAGCTCGACCTGACTTGAAGTGACCCAAAAATTTTGACCATAACTCCAAGTATAAAAAAATGACACCTTATAAAAAAAAATTCCTTGCTTCGCCTTAACTCAGTACATTTATGTTGCCACCTCTAATATAATATAGTTGACCGCTATATTAAGCAATCAACCAATTGTCTTTGATTACTTGAAAGAACATGACATAGTTTAAGTACAAATTTATTCATAAAATTCCAGAAAAAAAGGGACAAGAAAGTATGTTGGTGAGCCAACCCCACGCAAACTGTACAAAAATTACTTGTTCTTGTTGACCCGTAATGCAACCCGTTTAAAGGGCCCGTTTTGAAACCTAAAATACTAATGGGTAATATATAATAAAACCTTCCAAGTTCCAGAACTGTGATATATTATAATTGTCAATGAGATGGATAGAAATATCATACTTCTTCCTATTGTATCTTTTTTTTTTTTTTTTTTGCTTATTCTATCTCTCAATGCATCAAGAAATACTGCAGACATACTATTTCCCATGTTGATCTTTGCAAGGCATGTATTGTGAGGCAAATCGTCTAATTTTTAATTTGACCAACACAAAGTCAACATGTTGACCAAGTAGGTTGTACTTCTCCAAGAAATATCCCTAGATTTATAACACATGCCTTGCAAAGATCAAGATGGGAAATAGTATGTCTGCAGAATTAGAACAAAACAAAGAAACAATATTCATCACAATTAATATCTTCATTAATCTATTATGTGACAATCACAGATTAATTTCAAACCAGTGCTAAAATCTTTAGTAGAGCAAGTGAAGAAGAACATGTTTATCACCTGATACCTGCAGATGTTAACCAAAAAAATTAAGGGTTATTTGGTTGTAAAAGAAACATTGCAAAAAGAATAACATTACATTTCTTTCTTAGTGACAACCAATTTCGTTGAATTTTTTGGATCCATAAATCTTAATAAGTACCTAAACATACCGATACAATCTTGAAGGTTAGTAATAACATGAAACTAAACAAAATCTATGTTAGAGGGTTGTATCATATGAAAACCACATGGTTAACGGAAGTTTTATGACTAATAGTTGAATGAAAATATGACTCTTGAGTAATGACTAAACTAAGGGAACTGTATAGACAAACCTCGATGATTCAATGGTACAATAATTTGTAATTTACAAAGAGATAAATGAGTTAAATTACCTTAAGATCTTTGGTATACTATAGTGTATTTGTATTTATGATTTTTTTTTTTTTAGTTTTGATTCTCATTTGATATACCAATTGTATTTAGCAGCAGGAACATCTTCAAAGAATTCTTAAACGTCAATATGGGAGTTCGAATTTTCTTCCAAAAAGTTCAAAAGAGCACCAAGAGAAGGCCAAAAAATATATACACCAATGTGTGGTTTTGCCGGGTTCGTAGAGCTTTTTTCGCTCCTGCAAAAAACAAAGAATTCAACACATAAACAACAAAATAGTTGATCGCTAAGAGAGGGGAGTGTCAGAAGGCAAACCTTACCTCGAGGCTCCATGCGAGAGGATAGAAATGCCATTCCCAATAGACCCCCGACTCCTAAAAATCTTTGAGTTCAAAAACACTTTTGGACTTGTACATTAAAGTAAACCAAGTAAACATAAAAATATGGCTAAATGACTCTAAGAAACAACAATTCTATTTATAATAATTGATTCATTTCACTTAAGGATCATAAATGATGTTGCTTGTTACACATGTTATAGCCTTCAACAACAACTAATATAACTTGGTTTTCACATGTTACGACCTGCACAAACTACTTCATCCATTGGCAACTGAGATGAAATTACCGGGTTTCTAAAAGATACCAAAAAATGCATTCAAAGTTCATGAATACTCCAAAAAGGGTGTTCGGTTTTGTGGGTTTCAAACTACTTGTCTATTTGTATACCTTGAGTTGATGATTTGGCACTTTACATCATAGTTGTAAAAAATGCCTTCCATCCCAGGGTCAATAGGATTCCCCTGTGTGTTGATTAGTCCAATTACATTCATGTTATCATGCTCCACCTAATAAATTAGTTAAATAGACATCATATTATCATAATACACTAACATATCATGCAAAAACCAAAGAGGATAGTCAAAGAAAATATAACGTCTTGGGTATAAATAAGGAGGGACATCCGCAAAAGCTTGAACATGAAGTTCAGCACGGTAGTCACAAGAATAAACCACCACAAAAAATTGAAAATGTTAAATCTGGTTGATATGGATTAGGTTAGGCCATCTCTACTAGCATCCTTGATTTCTACAATTGTGTGGTCATTTGGTCCTTCATATGGTGTATATATAAGATGTAATGATACTATGATAATAAAACATATAGATGAATTTCCACAGTTCACAGGCTCCCCCACCAAATGCCCAAACCAAACATTCCATATTTCACCTTTTTGTCATTTGAAGAGCAACTACCTGAAAAATTACCAAATTACCAAGGTGGACTGCAGAATTAAAAAAAAAACAAATTTATAACACAGAAATTGAACTTTAATATTAATCTGAGTTGCTTACCCCTTCCCTAGCAAGGAGATCCAACGAAGGAGGATGGATCCCTACTTTAATCTTCAGAAATGTGGATATTATATCTTCAAATGAAAAAAAAATATTATAATAGTTATCAATGTTTGTGCAGCAACGAAAAAAAGGGTGTTATCAAAACCTGCAACACACAACAAAAACATTATAAAGATTGATTTTGATTTAGTTCATGTATATAGGAATAACAAACAATTGTATATTAGAAAGACAGTTTGTAATAACCACTGAAAACGCCATATGCAATCGGAATTCCAACCAACCACCGGAGGGTGCAGCAACAGGGGCGGCGGAATGCCTAGAGTAGGTCGACAATCTTCTGGTCGGAGGTTTGTGGAGATCGATTAGTGACAATCTTCAACATCCGATCAGTGATCTCCAATTTGCCCCCAAAATTCAACACCCCATTATTGATTAGGGTTTCTTGAAGAGAAACAGACCAAAGAAAATTAGAGAATAAAATGGGGTGTGTAATGGAGAGGAGCCTGATAGATTTTATACAGAAGTAGCCGGCGACGTGGGTTTGACGGTTATACAGAGTGGGTGAAATCGTGGGTGAAAAAAATTAAGGCGGGAACAGGTTTGAGGTAACTACTGCAAAAACCACAACTGATCAATTTAAGTGCCAGGATTGCCCCATTGTAGATGGGAAATCAACCGTGCAGATCTATGGGGGTGGGGGAGGTGTTTATATTAGTGCACAAATCATACAGGAGTAAACAATTGTGTCTGCCCATGTCCCTGTTTTCAAGGAGTCATGCTCCACTATTGTAGGGAGACTCAATAACTCCTTAACTACTAATGAAAAAAAAAAAACTGCCAAATTTTGGCCATAACCACCACTTTATTGTGGCTGGGATTTAATTTGAGAAATAACCGTCGAATTTGAACGGACAAGATCATCTCAAAATCGGTTTTTTTTGTCAAAAAGTGACGGTTACACATGTGGGGAACAATATAATAATAATACGAATCATCGGCGACGAAAAGGCGGTGAATACGAATTGCTAGAGATCAAGAGGCAGCGGTTACGAATCTCCTGCGACGGTTACGAATCGGCCAGAGACGAAGAAGCGACGGTTACGAATCCGCCTGGGACGAAGAGACGGTGATTAGCATTGTGGGAGAGGAAGAAGCGACGGTTGCGAATGGCCTAAGAAAGCTACGGTTATGAACCAGGGACGAAGAGCGGCATTCACCATATATTGTATGTTTGTTTATATATGCAATTATTCAATTGAATTTGGAGTAACACGTATCTGTTATATGTATGTGTATAGATTCAACTATTATGCATATCAATTATGGAGTTATTAAAATTTTGCTAACTGATATGTTTAGATTCAACATAAATAAATAAAAAGTGAGGATGTGTTTCTAAAGACAAGTTTTGATTCTTTACTCGACTCCCCCATTTTGCCTGGTATAAATACAAATAGCAAGTTAATATTGCATTTAACGGTGATGATTGAACACATCATTTTTCCGTCACCGCCCATTCCTTTCCGTCTTCAATTACAATATATAATATAATATAAAAACCAACACGAGTCTTCAATGGTCACCACCGTTTCCATGTCATATGGCACCGTTTCGCTATGTAATCACGTTTCCACTTTACGAATTAACAACATCCCGCTACAACGTGCGGACTAACGTCAACTCGTTAGCAACAAAATGTAAACCTGAGTGATCCAGATAAAGAAAAAAAACTTATTTAGATGGATTTAGCAAAATTGGTCAAACCTCAAGGTTCGGGTATTCACTAGAACTATTATATAAAACATGAAATGTATAAGAAAATTACCAGCACACGTGGTTGGATACGATTGTTGAATTGATAATGCACAAAAAAATGAAGATAAAGGCCTACACAGGTGGTTAAATTTGATTGTTGATTTGATAGTGCACAATCATTTTCGTCATGTAATGATTCCCAACTTAAAAAGACCTCATTCATGACTTTACACACATATTCACTAAAAATGTAATTTACTATAACTTAATTCGGTTTATATATATGCCTTGTCGTTGTTGCTTGTTTACACCAATCTAAGGTTTAACTACTTGAACAATAATTTTATTAAATGCTAAATATTTTGTCTTTTTTTCTTTTCTAAAATGTGAATTGCGGCCGGGATGTAAATATACAAGACAATTCAAAAACATGACACCATCGAAAGACAAAGGACACAAATTTAGGTTTATTCCAAATGTATCTGGGTTGGATTCGAGTTAACTTGGAAACACATTTAGCTAAACGAGTTCTTTTTGGTCAACCTGAGGTTGATAGTTTGACTAGTTTAACCGTTTTAATTTTGTTTTATTTATAAATGTTTATTTTATAACCTAATTCGGATGAGTACTTTATGCTAAAATTTGGGTTGGTTATTTCAAAAGTTTATCTTACCAATTTTTTTTGGTTAGACTAGACTTGCTAAACCGTCTCCAAAAATTCATCCTTGCTAAAAAATATCTTTGATTTATAACTATAGTATATTGATATTTTTGAATTAAACCCTACTAAACATGTATTTTTTATGAATAAGTCACATATTTTTTCAGTGGCGAAGCTTGACCCGAATTTCGGGGGGTCGGAAGTCACCGGGGGGTCGGAAATCACTAGTTTCAGGGGTCGAAAACCAATTTCGGGGAGTCGAAACCGTATATACCAAAAAATTTCTATATGAATACTATATAATCGGAACTTCTGAGCGAAAATTAAGGGGGGTAGGCCGCCTCTCCCCACCCCTTAAAAGCTGCGCCACTGTATTTTTCTGTTATATAATAAACCAAAATATATAAGTTGCAACGTCTATACTTATCTAATCTTGTTCGATCTACAAATAAACATTTTTTATTATTTATTTAACCTGTGTAATACACAAGAATATCTAAGAATTCATCTTGAAATTAAAAAAAAAAAACTTGTGGTTAAAGGTTCTAAACAACATTTTGGCTGCCCTTCCATGCCAATAACCAACAAGATGAAGTGATGAACAAAGTCATCACATTTCTCCATGATTCCACTATCGATCAAACAAATGCCCATTCACACGTGGTGTTCACTCAACCCTATAAATCTATACCAACATCAATTCAAACGAAACCATCTCTCTCAAATGGCTTCTACAAATATTATTGCAGTCGTATTCTGCCTACTTATAACTATCAACACACCATGTGTAGCACGATTATCTTCTACATTTTACGACGGTAGTTGTCCTGATGCGCTACGTGCAATCAGGACAACAATTAGAACAGCCATATCGCGTGAACGTCGCATGGCAGCTTCCATCATTCGTCTCCACTTCCATGACTGCTTTGTTCAGGTACTAGTTGTTCAATCACACGTTACTAAAAAACAAAACTAGCGACAAAAATTGTCGCAAAACTTGCGATGACCGATGGGATCTAGCCATCGTTGTCATTAGGGCTACAAACGAACCGAACGAACACGAACAAGACCGTTTGTTAAGAAAATTATGTGTTCACGAACTGTTCATGAACACTTACCGAACGAGATTTTATGTTCGTGTTCGTTTGTTAATTTTGTTCATGAACGCACACGAACACAAACGAACATTAATGAACACAAACAAGTGTTCATGAACGAAAACAAACACAAACGGACATATGTTACTTTTGAATAATATCGAATTCACATATATTAAGACATTAGCTAGATCCACCCAAAATATAACATAATTATCCAAACATACTTAGTACTAGATAAGGGCGTTGGAGGTGGTGGCCATCAACGCTGGAACGTGGAAACATATATTTGATACAAAAAGTAGGTTTATTGATCTCATATAGTCATATATTTACCTCATATATATTATTTATTAGGTAAAATAAATAAAAATAATAATATAAAAATGTATAAAAATTAAAAACCTTAGTAAACTATCGTACACAAACGAACACGTTACCGAACATTCACGAACATAAACGAACGAACGCGACCTCTGTTCATGTTCGTTCGTTTAACTAAACGAACACAAACGAACTTCCCGCCGAACAGTTCATGAACTGTTCGCTGGAAGTTCAGTTCGTTTGCAGCCCTAGTTGTCGTCATCATACTTACTTAATTCTATCAATAGCAAAGCTAAAGCTAAGGTAAGGTTTGAAAATGGTAAGACATAGACGGCCTTACCTTTACCCTATGGGAATAGAGATGTTGCTTCCAGTGAAACCCTCGGCTCGATAGTAGCTTTACATCAAGCCTTGAACATAAATCACATAATACTCAACAATCGAAACAAACCCGGTTGGTGCATGTACCCCTTGTCTTTTGGCTATCAACACAACCACATGATGCATGATTAACCATCAGCCGTCTTTAACGTTATTTTTATGAAATTAATAAAGTAAAATTAAAATAAATGCAATTTTACTTTTGCCCCTTCCAGAGGACCCACACATATAAACATAGTAAGCTTCCAAATCAAAACTTTTCTAAACATATATAACACTTTTATTTAGGGTTGCGATGCATCAATCTTGCTAGACGACGGTCCTTCAATAGTAAGTGAAAAGAACGCATTACCTAACAAGGGTTCAGTACGTGGTTATGAAGTGATAGAAGCCGCAAAATCTGAGGTAGAAAAACTATGTCCCCGGGCCGTATCATGTGCTGACATACTGGCCGTAGCTGCACGGGATGCATCTGAAATGGTTGGTGGTCCGTCTTGGCTAGTAAAGCTTGGAAGAAGAGACTCAACCACAGCTAACCTTGTTCTAGCCGAGACCGGCGGTCTTCCTAGTTTTAAAGATCCACTTGAGTCACTTATCACGACGTTCAACAATAACGGGCTTACGACAAGAGATATGGTTGCATTATCGGGAGCTCATACTATCGGACAAGCTCATTGCTTCTCGTTCCATGATCGGATATATAACAACGAGTCAGATATTGATGATGGGTTCGCTAGCACCCGTAGACGCGGTTGTTCCACTAAAGATGGTGGGAGAAATCTAGCACCACTGGATTTGGTGACACCTAATTCTTTTGACAAAAATTTCTTCAAGAACTTGATACAAAAGAAGGGTCTTCTTGAATCGGATCAGGTATTGTTTAGTGGCAGATCAACAGACAACATTGTTAGGGAATATAATAGTAATCTTTCAAAGTTCAAGTCGGATTTCGCAATTGCGATGGTGAAGATGAGTGAAATCACGCCGTTGATTGGCGATGAAGGAGTTATACGGAGCGTATGCGGTAGTCTTCCTTAGAGTCATGATGCATGCTTGTTCATGGTCAAATTGTTTTGAATGCATGTGTGTTGTAATTTTTTTGGAGTCATATACTCATATATTGATTCATTCATGTTCTTTATATTGACGTTGTAAACCAATGAATAAAACCACACGATTATACAAATGCTTTTTCTTTTTATAGTCCTCTTAACTGTAAACGTGAAAACACTATAGACCTATAGTCCCTTAAGTTTAAGAGACCCATTCTCTTTAGGGACAAACCGCTTTTTTGCGTCTACCAATCAGATGATTACACGTGTAAAGTCTTCAGACGCTTTATTTTTTAAGGTCACTGCGTCTAAACTTTAGACGCGAGGCTGTTTTTTTAGACGCAAGAATAGGTGCTCCCCTTTGCCTCAAGAATGATGCTCCCCTTTGCGTCTAAATAACAGCCCTGCGTCTAAAGTTTAGACACATAGACCTTGAAAATTAAAGCGTCTGAAGACTTTACACGTGTAATCATGTGATTGGTAGACGCAAAAGAGTGGCTCGTCCCTAATATTTAGACGTATCAGCCTATCAGGTGTTTATTTTGGCAAATATACTTGGTCAACTATTTATTTTGGCAATTATCCCTTCTCTTTTCCATATTCATTTTAGCCTTTAGCAAACCTTTTAGCTGGCATTTTAACCGACTATATAGCACCCTTTTACACATACTTGTGAATTTTTATTGGCTGTTTGGGTGTGATGTGGACCCAAGTTTATTTTTTATGGGCAAAAAAGGTGCCCGGAAGTTGACGTATAAGCTAAAAAGGTGCCGACTATGCTTATTTGTCATTCTCTTACTACCTTATTTTACAATTTCACAAAGTCAATGCCTATTCTCATAAACTCATTGGTCAACATGCCCATTTTCATGATTTTCCTTTGGTTGTCAGGTTTCGCGTTTAACTTGCAATTTGACCCTAGTTGACATCTCGGTAACAGTTTATGCTAAGATGGTCGTATACTCTATGTTTACTTATGTTGTTTATTGTTTAACGGACATACAATTCCTAACAAAGAGTATAATACAACATATGTATTGTATGGAGGTGATGAATGGTTGAACGAAAGGCATTAGCCGGTCACTAGTTATGGAAAGTAAAAAATTATAAGGGTTGCATGGAAAGACAAGGCATGCCATGATTTCGTGAAGCTGTTAAGAGGTGATTATATCTCAAAAAAACATGTTAACCTAGTAAACACGTCGTATAAAATCGATGACGTATTTAACTTGAATATGAACATTGAAATAAAGAGAACTAGATTATACCTCGAGAGCGTCCGGGTTGATAAATTTAATATGATACATCAATTTTATATATGAATAGACTGATGTATAACTAGATTATACCCCGGGAGCGTCCCGGGTTGATAACACGGATCCGGATTATGTTTGCGCTTTGGAACGCCTGCATGAATATCTCCCTTACTTTGATCTTGGCGGTTTCTCCGATAAAGACACCGCCCCAAAAAGCCACAAAAAACCTTGGCGAATGCTCTTTATTATCGAATTGCACAAAGTCTGGGGGAAGATTTTTGCTTGACCCCACGCCAGAAAGCCGTCATGGAACGCTTACAGAGGCCCCACGCCCAAGATTTCCTAACAGTTATCCCTATCGAAGGACTGGGGCAACGAATGTCAGCGGTGGAATATAGAGCAATCCTTAAATACCGTTTGATGATTCCCATTTTCCCGGATGATGAAACATGTCCGGTTTGCCGTAAAGCGTGTTTGGATAAATATGGGGAACATGCCCTCCATTGTAGAGAGTTACCGGGGTTTAAGTACAGGCACGATTTCGTTCGGGACGTTTTAATGGATATTCTTAGACGAGCAGGGATCTCGGCAAAGAAAGAGGCCACGATTAACTTTCTTACAAACCTGGCAGAAGAGAGGTCCACTTTACGTCCGGCTGACCTGCTAGTGTTTGGTTGGGAAGGTGGGAAACACGCATGCATGGACCTTACCGGTGTGTCACCTTTAGCGGGATTCAGGGAGAGTGGGTTCGTGGCGGGGCAAGCGGTACTTAGAGCAGAGTCGAACAAGGTGGCAAAGCACGCTAAAGCGTGCGAGGATAACCAACATGCTTTTGTCCCTCTGGCTTTTGACACTTTTGGCTCATTGGCACCGAAAACGATCAGGTTTCTGACGAGAGTCCAGCGGGTGGTCCACAGCAACTTCTCGACTCCCCAGGGGCAAGGATTTGTATTCTCTAGATTATGGTTCTCTATTCAGAAGGGGGTGGCGGCGCAGCTTGTTGCCCGATTACCTTCTATTCTTATGTAATTTGCCCCTTTTGTTGAAATAAAAAAAATATTATTTAATAAAAAAAATGTAAAACAATGTACAACTCCAATGCTAACACCTAACCTAAAAGAATGTAGAACTTTAATGTAACTCTAATATTAACACCTATCTAAAAACTAAACAAATGTACAACTCTAACATACTAATATTGATACCTAACTTAAAACAACGTATAACTCTATTAACCTATTCGGCTCTGGTTGAAAAAAAAAATCATATTTTCTGATTTGAACATAATTAGTGACTTGCCTATACATGATTAATAATTTACATGAACACTTTGTGTTTTTTTTCCTGTATGAACAAAACCCCACAAAAAAATTCTCCGTTTTTTATATAGCACTATGGTACTCGTTGGAAAGATAATAAAACGCTCGTTAATTTGGTGTAATTTTTTTCTTTAAAAAATCTCGTATATTAAAGATATTAACGTTTAAAAATTATGGGAGGAAACATGAGGGCGAAAAATCCAATTTTGTTTTTAAATTTTTTTTTTCCTAAAATATCTCAATGCCACATGGGATGACACATGACACACTCAAGGAAGAGAATGCCTCTTTGAGTGTCATGTCATTAAAATGGCTTTGGTTTATTATATGTATAGAAGATAGATAGATATAGTACTCTATCTAGGATAAAAAATCGTCTAGGATGAAAAAAAGACAATTCTATCACATATTTAAGACACTAAAGGGTTTTAGCATCTTGAAATTGTGAAATTACCATTCCGTCTTTCTAGTTTATAAGGTTGAACTCTCAAACAAATTTTGTCCCATATCATTTGCCTGAAGAATCATTGCCAGTGCCCTTTAGCCTATTTAGCTTTAGTTTTTTCTTGTTTCATAGGCTGATTCAAGATTAAACCGTACCGAAAATTTTGTTTTTCATTATGGTTCAAAACAAAATCTTACCGCTCTGTACACACTCCTAAAATTACAACGCAAGTGTTGTATTTGCGCCGTATTACACTTATGGGCTGTTTAGTAAGGCTTTTAATGGGCCTCTGAATCATTCACCCCTGAATGATTCAGCATTCAGTTCATTTAGAGCGTTTGTTTCAGCATCTGAATGGAATGATTAAGGCTGAACCATTAAGACTTGTGATGTTGCTGAGCCATTAAGCACTGAATGAATCCATTTTTACTTCCCATACCAGTGTGGAACAAGAAGACTAACCATTTAGAGATCCAACAAAACAAACACTTAATGATTCAACACTTAACTATTCAGACCATCTTAACCATTTAGACCTCTTAAGGCTATTTGGTATGGATTTAAGGGATGGTATCGGGGTGATGATGTGTACAATTCCCCCAAGGGGAACACCGCCCCCCTCCCTTTCAAAATCGGTGAGTTAGGGGAGAATTCCCCCTTCTCCCCGGGTAATGTGATTGACAATTTTTTTAATCAAACTTTATAGTATAAAAAAATGAAGGGGGATTGGGGGAATTAGGGGAATACCATTTCCAAACTTGGGGGGAGAAAAGGGGGAAAATGAGGTGGCGATGATGTGGCATTTGGGGAAGTTGGGAGAGTTGGTCTCCACACCATATAGTCTAAGACCTTTTGGAGTGGAGGGGCGGGAAGGAGGGGCGTGATGCGCCATGTGGCACTTGTGGGACCCGTGTGTGAAGGGTGAAGTGTGGGGAGTAGAAGGGGGGGGGGGGGAGGAAATAATATTATATTGTGTTAAAGTTAAAAAAAAAAAATCTGACCAATCAAAACCCCCCACCTCTTGTCAAGCCCCCCTCCCCCACGTCGGTGAATTCTTCCCCGCCCAAAGGGGCCACACCCTCTTCCCCCCATTGGCGGCGGTGCTCCCGCCCAAAATCCCCCTCCACACCACTTTCACCGCCCCCACTCCTATCAGTCTAATAATTCAACACTTAATCAACCAAACAGCCTCTAACTCTAGTATCATTAAGGGGCCGTTTGGTAGCCTCTTAATGGGGCTCTTAACCATTCAGTGCTGAATGATTCAGTATTCAGCGCGTTTGTTTCAGCCTCTGAATGGAATGGTTAAGGCTGAATCATTAAGACTTGGGATGTTGCTGAACCATTAAGCACTGAATCATTAAGCACTGAACTAGGCTGAACCTTAATGAAATTCTCATACCAATGTGGGACAAGAAAACTAACCATTAAGAGGTCCAACTTAATCATTCAGCACTTAGGGGCTGTTTGTTTACCCTCTGAATGGTTTCAATCAGAGCTTGCCTCTGAATCGGTCAGTGGCAGAAGTGTTTGTTTCACTAAAGCATAACCTCTGAATGGTTCCTTTCAGAACTGAACCATTCAGCAATACACACTCTCTGAATGAACAAGACTGAACAAGAAGACATGTATACCCCTAACCTTCCTCCCTGATAGTCACCCCAACCACCCCACTCTCAGTCCCGATGTCGGCCACCCCAACCCTCCTCCGGCCGCCGTGTACGCCACCCCTCATCCTTTCCTTTTCTTTCTTTTCTCTGGAACACTCTCTCTCTCTCTCTCTCTCTCTTTCTCTCTCTCTCTTTCTTCTCTTTTATCGTCGCCCGACCCCTCTCCTCAACAACCTCCTGCCGCCCTCCTCCTCTCTCTCTCTTCCTCCCATCGGCGCCGCCATCTCCTCCTGCCTCTCATCCTACTAGCGTTGCCCTCCTCCTCCCTCTCATTCCTCTCGCCGCCGCCATATCCTTATGTGTGGTGTCAAGTGTGCGTGGGTTTAATAAAAAGAAAGAAGATGAAATTGAAAGAAGATGAGACAGAGAGAAAATGAGACAGAGAAAGAGAAGTAGGTTGAAAAAAATAAAAGATTCTTTTGTAGTGTATTGTCATGTGTGAGTTTATGTGTTAATTGTTTGATTTTTGTGTTGATTTTTATATTTTTTTTTATAAAAATAAGGTGAGGGGTAAAATAGTAATTTCATACAGTTATTCAGAGGTCTAACCAAACAACACTTTACTGACTTAACACTTACTGGTTCAGAACCTCTTAACCATTCAGGCCTCTTACTGGTTCAGCACTTATTGGTTCAACACTTACCAAACAACCCCTTAATCAGCCAAACAACCCCTAAGTGTTTGTTTTGTAAACTAAGCCGGTTTGATTAGTATAATTATTGAATAGGCTTTGTAACCGGTCCAAAAGAAGCCGGTTCACTTAAGCCGATCAACTTAAACAACTTACAAAACCCTTATATATATGAAATCTAAATAAAATTAGAATTGTTCAATAATCACACAGAGCAATGACGCAATCGGTTGATATTAATGGAGATCGTCAATCAGGACAGGATGTTCGCTCTCAAAACAGTAAGCCTTTCTCTTCTCTTACAAACCCTAACTGTTACTCAACCTTTTATTTTAATAAAAAATCATTTGGTGTGCAGTTACTGCTTGTCAATCTGTTTCGAACATTGTCAAGACATCACTCGGTCCTGTTGGACTCGACAAGGTATTTAATATTATTTTTATATAGATTTCCTTCGTTTTGTGTGCCCTAGATCGAATTTGATTGTAATTGTAAAATCATTGGCTTTTAAATGTCAGATCATTTAGAGAGTGCATCAGATCAGTCAGTCAGTTATGTATATAAGAAGTATTTTTAGTCGAATTAATCAAGCCAAGAGTTTTGTATTGTGATTATGTGTTAGGTTTAGGTTTGAAAAGCCGAGCGCGAGTCGAGAGGTTTATGGACACTATGCGTTGGTATATGTCTATGTACAGCCAAATAAGAAGCAAAAGCCGGATTTAGTTATTAGTCACGGCGTCATGTTATGGTTTTTATGGAAGGTGAGAAATGACAGGATTTTTAAGTTTTAACAACATCAAAAGGGGTCGCTGGATAAAATCTTTGAGGAGATCAGGGCAAGTGTGGATAAAATATTGTGCAAAATTTGGAATGATTGGTGTAGCTTTACGTTACAGTTGTAATATGTTAAAACTATTTCTAGCTGCTTGCTAGAACTGATGTATGTTTTTCTTGATATAATTTTATACGATTCTTGGCAAAAAAATTTATAAAATCTTATATTCTTATCGTCCTTTAGCTTGTTTTACATGTCAGCCTCCTTCAGACCCTAATTTTGACTCACATGTGCTGCATTGCATGACATATCGCATTTTCTTATCGCTTTTTAGAACCAAGATTTTGTGGTTTTAACCTGTAACCAACGAGGCTGCATCTGTATACATAGATTTAAACTACTACAAGTGTCTGTTATAAAGGCAGTTTAGTAACATATATCATTGCCGTTTTATTTTGAAACAAATCTGGTACAGCTCGACTGCTTAGGGAATACATTGGTGGATTAAGTTGAAATATTTTGTAGTGAAGCTAAATTGGGAATGGAAAGAAAGAAGTTGAAATATGGGAAAATGTCCAGGTCTTGTTTATCATCACTGGTGCCCTTATTAATTGCACCTAGCATCCAGTTTCTCATCATATAAACTTTGCCCATCCCGGAAATTTTCTATTTAAAGGAAGGTAAAAAAAGGCATCGGCGACTGATTGTAAAATTCTTCTTATAAGTATTATATCCGTTTCGCTTGCTTCTTTATTTTTCTTTCTACTGCATTTTCCAACAAAATTAAAACCCTTGAATGTAATCAATGTGAGTTTGTGTCTCAGATGTTGGTCGATGATATTGGGGATGTGACTATCACAAATGATGGTGCTACAATTCTCAAGATGTTAGACGTTGAGCATCCGGCTGCCAAGGTGAAATCTAATAAAATTGTATCAGTTATTTGTATGTTTTGGTTTTGCTTTGTATATTTTCTTATTGTATTTTTTCTGTTTAATATGTTGGAATTCTTGTAACTTATGGTTATATAGGTTCTTGTTGACTTGGCTGAGCTTCAAGATAGAGAAGTGGGAGATGGTACTACTTCTGTGGTCATTTTAGCAGCCGAGTTACTCAAGGTGTTATTTATACACATTCTAGTACACAAATCTTATTTTGTTAGTCTTGCATAAATGGAATGGACTCCTGTTATAAAATGCATATTAATATATCATTTTGATAATTCTGCAGAGAGCAAATGATCTTGTCAAAAATAAGATTCATCCAACATCTTTAATTATTGGATTCAGAGTGAGTGTTATTCAATTCTGCGGCTTCCTGATGATATTGTTTTGATAATTCTTGTCCATTGACACTTTTTGTAATAATATTGGCAGCTTGCAATGAGAGAAGCATGCAAATATGTGGTTGAAACTCTGGCAATTAAGGTAATACTCTTTGTGGAGTTAATAAAACTGAATTTTCTTGCATTTATTCTTTTAGACTTTATGCAGCCCATTTTCTTGTTTTAAAGGTTGACGAGCTTGGAAGGGGTTCTCTTTTAAATTGTGCAAAGACAAGCATGTCTTCCAAATTGTTATCTAGTGACTCTGACTTCTTTGCAAATTTGGTATGTTTCATTTTTATACTCTTTCATGTCTGCATGAATTGTTATGGTGTTCCTTGAATATATTCAAATTGAAGTAGAAAAACTGATCTGTGTGATATCAACATATACCGTGAACTTTTTCTGCTTTTATTTATTGTATGTTATTACTTTATTTGTGCTGAAGAAATAATATGCACTGGTTACATCTCTAGGTGGTTGATGCAGTACTAGCTGTTAAGATGACCAATGCACGTGGTGAAATTAAGTATCCAATCAAGGTTTGTTCTTAACGTCACATGGTTATTGTAAATTAATACCATAGTGCCTTCTGGTGAATTTTTAAAATGTTATATGACATTTTTGCTCCTTAGGGAATCAATATCCTTAAAGCTCATGGAAAAAGTGCTAAAGAAAGCTACTTATTAAAAGGTTATGCTCTTAATACGGGCCGTGCAGCACAAGGAATGCCAATGAAAGTTTCTCCTGCAAGAATTGCATGTCTTGATTTTAATCTTCAGAAAACAAAAATGCAATTAGGTGTTCAGGTTTTAGTCTCTGACCCACGTGAGTTAGAGAAAATTCGTCAAAGGTAATCATATCTCTTATTATTTTAAGCATTTATCGAATCAGTTGTACTAGTGGTTATAATTTGGAGTAAGCCCCGCAATACAGACCAGGGGTCTACGGGCTCGGTCAAACTGGGAATGCTCTCAAGTGTCCAAATTTTGGAATGATGTTTAACCTTACAGAGAAGCTGATGTGACAAAAGAGCGTATTGAAAAGCTTTTAAAAGCTGGTGCTAATGTCATTTTAACTACAAAGGGAATTGATGACATGGCACTCAAGGTTAGTTGCTTACTTGCTTTTATTTTTTTGATGATAATCTGATATATTTGTATATGATTAATATAATTTTATTTATTTTTAATGAATTCATTTTTCTTTTACCTACTCAGTATTTTGTGGAAGCTGGAGCAATTGCTGTAAGACGAGTTCGGAAAGAGGATTTACGCCATGTTGCTAAAGCAACAGGCGCAACCACGGTAATATTAGCAGAGATTTTTAGACATATATTTTTTTTTAACTTTTCTAAACAGACTTGTTGATTTGAAATTTAAGTTAATTCTCTGTCTAAGCGGTCAATATCGGTGATATCTCGGTGATATATCGGTGATATCTCGGTTATCGGCCATAAGGGCCTATCTCGGTCACAAATATCGGTCCCTATCTCGGTTTCGATAATCTCGGCCGATATCGGTGATATATCGGCCGATACTGCCTTCAAAATATCGGTTGTATCGGTGAGATTATCGGTTATATCGGTGAGAATATCGGTTTGGTGTTTTTTTTTGCCCATTTTGATACCATTTAGGTTACAACAGAGATGTAATAGGGCTGAAAGAAAAAGAGATAGAGATGAACCTATGCTAGAAATGGGAGGAAGAAACCTGTAATGGAGAAGAAGAGGAGACAAAGTGACGGTTGCTTTGTTTTTAGGGTTTATCAACATATACCATGTTATTTCCTTTAATTCTTTTTATCTAAATAATATTTTAATTCTTAATATTACGGTTTTTGTCAGATTTGACCCTAAAGATTTTTTAGTTTGTTACAAAATGTATTAAGTTTTATATATTGATCTTACTATTATTATAATATATATATATTCCGTAATTACCGATATCTCACCGATATCTCACCGCAATAAACGATATCCTAAATATCGGTCCTTGACCGATAACCGATATTTTACCGCATTAACTGCTTAGTTCTCTGTACAGGTGTCAACATTTGCTGACATGGAAGGTGAAGAAACTTTGATTCATCATTCCTTGGATACGCAGACGAAGTCGTGGAGGAACGCATTGCAGACGATGATGTCATACTTATCAAGGGAACTAAAACCACAAGTGCAGTATGTTAACTTAATTCATTTTCATTTTTTTAACAAGATTGTTTTAATTCGTAGAAGTTTCATATATTAATCAAATAATTTTGTGGGATAATATCGACAGGTTTCTGTAATTCTCAGAGGTGCTAACGACTTCATGCTTGATGAAATGGATAGGGCTTTGCATGATGCTTTATGCATTGTCAAGAGAACCTTGAATCTAATTCAGTAAGACCCCACTTAAAATGATATATATGTTATGCACTTACAGTTATATATATAATGTTGCGCGGTGGAACTTTCAACAGGTGGTAGCGGGTGGTGGTGCAGTTGAGGCGGCGTTATCTGTGTATTTGGATTATCTTGCTACCACTTTGGGATCACGGGAACAACTAGCAATTGCAGAGTTTGCTGAAGCATTGTTGATAATTCCCAGGTTTTGTGTAGTCAAACTTTTAAATTATTTAACTTGTAGTTTTTTTCCTAAATTTTACCACATAATAATACATTTGATATGCAGGTTCTTGCTGTGAATGCCGCAAAGGACGCAACTGATTTGGTGGCGAAACTGCGTGCCTATCACCACACGGCACAGACTAAGGCGGATAAGAAACATTTATCAAGGTAATATTATCCTTTTGTTGTAGTTGATTTCTTATAGGGGTATTCACGGTCTTGTTCGGCCAATTACCGGCATGTTAGTGTGTATTAAATTTGCAAAATGATTAAAGACAGTTCATAAATATAATTGCTTATTCCAAGAACAAAATATAAATAAATAAAAAGAGTTGTTCTAAGTTCCAAACTGTCGGCCAGACTTGATAAACCGCTTAATCTCTTCTACCGAACCGCATAGACGATAGATCTCACTTGGAGCTTATTTTACCGTTCGGTTTTGGCGGTTCAGTCAGTTTCAACTTTCAACAGTAGTTGATTTTATTTAATAACTTTGCATTTGAATTTGTTTTTATTTTACAGCATGGGTTTGGATCTCGTTAAGGGTACGGTTCGTAACAACTTAGAAGCCGGTGTGATAGAACCTGCAATGAGCAAAGTCAAGATATTACAAGTAAGTTTTATTTTATGAATTAATTTTCTTTTATATAAACTATTTTATAAATCACAAGGTCTATATAAAAAATTTGTTCATCTGTCGCAGTTTGCAACTGAAGCAGCTATAACAATACTTCGAATCGATGACATGATCAAACTTGCCAAGGATGAAAGTCAAGACGGTCAAGATTAGCTCTTTTTTCTTGGAATTATTTTTTTAGTCTTTCTATAGTTATGCTAGTTGATTTTCTTAAACTAGATATTGATCATCGGTACGTAGGCTTGGATTTCTGACAGTTTATATTTCTGCAGAAACTGTGACTCGGTATTTAAAAACCGGTCTGAATTTTTGTTTGATTTGGGGTGTCTGGTTATCGTGACGCGAGTTTATTTGGGTTCTGTTTTGGTCTCACGGGTTGAGACTGGTTTAAATTGAGTCTAACGGGTCGTAAGTTTTTTGCCGCCATGGTTACATGAGTTTTGCTGAGTTTCTAATAATTCGTTAAATGAGTCAAACGTCTTAAGTTTTTCGTGGCTATGGTAACATGACTTTAGTTGGGTTTTCTAATAATTGCGGGTGCCTGTTGCTCATAATTGCGGGCATCTTAAGAAGAAGAGTATTTCCCCTCATCAGCAGAGCCGGAGATTCGCGTCCAAATGGACTGTTTGCC
>CM061223.1:100245737-100488237 GCA_030844895.1 Ambrosia x helenae
TCTGCAAATCCAAACCGATGCCAAGTCATCGCGCTGTGGATGCTCTAATGGATTTTATCAATGACATGACATCGTCAGACCTAATAAATTTAATTTATTTTGAATGGATCCGTTTGTTTATTTATTTATTTTAAACAAATCCTTTTACCCCTAAATATCATATAACCTTAGACTTACAAGAATTTAAATCGGTACCACTAACTCATGGATATCATTTTATTTTAATGGTTTACAATTTTTTTGGACGGATCAGTTTAATTGAATGGTTTACATTGAAGGTGGATAACCCATATGTCGATATCTTTGTGGCGGAGACAGGATAGCCGTTAATATTGGTGGGTTAATATTTGGCAAAAAAAAGTATACCATAAAAAAGTTTTACCAAAAAAAAGTATACCATAATATTTGGATAACTCATATTGTTTGTATTTTAATTAATTTTTCTGGTCAATTCTATGCCACACTTATTAAATTTTTACCAAAAAGTTTTTTTATTTTTATTTTTTATTATGGACCAGACCCTTTTACAATGATGCAACGCTTTATAAATGGTGGAAACAACGATGAACGTGAACTCTTTCCTCAACAAAGGGTCCAACAATTTGTGCCATCAACACTGATTTAGGAAGAATCTTCATGAACATTGAGGGTTTTTGATTTTGAAGAGTTGGATTGTCGTAAAAGGGTTCGATATCTGATTTTGGATTCTATTATCTAGGTAAGTTTATTTGATTTGATTCTCGTTTCACTTTGAGTTTTTTTATTTGAAATTAGGGTTAGTTTCTTCATATCATCGTGTTGTAAGCCGGTACGGGTTTTTTTTTACCTTGGGCTCAAACCGCCTCAAGGTTTTAGGATTGGAAAAACCTAATCCACCCAAGCTGATTTGGATCGGGTCAAAACCGGTTTGGCATCGGGCTCAATCCGGCTCAAGGTTTTAGGATTGGAAAAACCTGACCCACCCAAGCTGATTTGGATCGGGTCAAAACCGGTTTGGCCAAAAAACCCGTTGGATCAGGTTTACAATCTTTTCGGCCCAAACGGGGACCGACATATAAAAAATATAAACCTTTACCAAACCGCCGGGTCGGGTCCTGGCTCAAGTCAGTTTATCCCAAACCGGTTTTTTAGTCTACCTAATTGGGCTTTGAATCGTTTCATTGGGCCTAATCTGTTTTTTACACCTCTATAATCCACCTTATCAAACTCCAAAGGTTCAGCCAAAAACATAATATGATTCATCCCATTGGGCTTCTTGTTGTGGATTTCGTTTATTTGTCACAACTTGCCATATAATTCTTCCTTTTTTGGTTGTTAGATTCATATAAAAATTGAATTCTTATATACAAATCAATGTTTTTATTTTGTATTAGTTACCTCCCTAGGCAATATTAGGGGTACGGGGCGCTCCACTAGATTTTTTTCAACTTCACTGATTTCTACCAATCCTGTACTTTCGCATCACTTTACTGATTCGCTTCACTGAAACAGTTTTTTGGAGGCAACACTCCACTCCACTGGAAATAAAATAGAGAAAAAGACAAAAGGGGAGAGAGAAACTCACGGGTACTAGCCCGTTAACTACAACCAAATTTTGGTTCACGGGACCACTACCAGCATGGGTAGCGACGGTGTTACCGTGCTGATAGTGGGGTACCTGTGTCCAATTCTGGTGACGCCCCGTCCCCCCTTATACTTTACAAAATGGTTTTCTAGAACTATTTATTCCCAAATGTCACAAAATTTACTCTTACTTTCTTGTTTCCAAGACCGTTACCTTACTACATAAAAACACAATCTCAACAAAACAAAACTTCCAACTGTCCAACTTCATAGGATACACCAAATCTTTAAGGTTAGCTGTCTTCACAAGTTTTGCCAAAATTCAATTGTCCCTTTTTTTCATAGATGAAAGCAAGAAATTCTTTACAATTCACATACATAGATATACATGTCTTTCTAGGACATGTTCTCCAAGGCAACATAACACTTTTCTAATCTCTTAGGTTCAGGCCATTTGTACGATGGAGCAAGACTCGTCAAGTTATCGCGTGACAATGTTAGTCGCAACCATATTCACTCATTTATTAGGGGTATTGATTACTCTCTTGGTGTTGTGTTGGCTCCTGAACTTTAGGGAAGGCGTTGCTTTCTCGTCAGACGTTAAATTCAAGATTTTCAATGTAAGTTATATGGAAAATTATGTTTATAACTGAATGAATATTCAAAAACTATATGAATTTAAAGATATATATATATTTCTAGTTTAAGTAGTTTCTATTGTTTGATTTGTAGTTGCATCCACTTCTCATGACACTTGGATTCATTATTTGTTCCGGAGAAGGTAAGAATAATTTACACCTTAAACTATACTCACATTACTATAAAGACAAACATTGTGATCAGGGGTGTTTATAAACCCGCGAAACTAACCGAACCACACAAACAGAAGTGAGTCGGTTAGTTTGGCTGGTTAGAAATATACGGTCGGGTGCATGGTTTAGTTTTAACAGTTTGACAGTTAAATATTTCATTTTTTTTTGCATTTTAGGAATATAAATATACTATTTTTTTATAAACATTTACTATTTAAAAGGGTGGTAGCGGCGCAACTTGTTACCCGTTTACCAACCGCTCACTTGTAATTCTTGTTGGTTTTTAATGAAAGATTAGTTTTTATTAATTATATTTAAACTAAATAAATATTATTCCAGAACAAGAAAAAATACATTAAGATAACGGGCAGGCGGGCAAAACGATGCGCTTAATTTTTTTCTTCTAAAACCGCTAAACCGTGAAAATAGGCTGGTTTACCAACCCAACGAACCAGGCTGGTCCGGTAATGTTTTTTTTTCCAAAACCGTACTTAACAGTTCAACCCAGATTTTTGGTGAAAACCGACTAGGCAAAACCAAGAAAACCCAAAAGTGTGATAGTTAAAACTTAAAACACTCACAAAACCTGTCGTTAAGGCATTTGCGACCAATTTTTCGATCACAAAAATGTCCATAGTTTATGATAGATGTTTTTGGTCACTAATGTTACTTTCGAATCAGCCATCATCACATACAAAGCAATCCCAGCAAAGAGGCGCGCGCTTAAACTTACTCACCTAGTCTTTCATTTGATCGCGCTCGCCACTGGAATTTTGGGCGTGTATGCTGTCTTCAAGTTTCATAATGAAATGGACATCCCACATTTGTACACCTTGCATTCCTGGATCGGTTTGTCTACCATCTGCTTATTCGGTCTTCAAGTAATCTTTCTCATCTCCAATCCAAACTTATATGTCATTTACCTAACATGTTCATATATAAATGTACTAACACAACTTAATTTATATATGCTAGTTGCTATTGGGATTCGTCACGTTTTTGTTCCCAGGAGGTAAGTCAGAAACACGGGCAAGACTCGCTCCATGGCATGTTTTCTTCGGTCTAGTCATATTTGCAATGGCAATAGTGACCGCGGAGACAGGAATAACAGAGAAATTCGTGTTTCAAAAGTTGAAGCAAGGTCAAGAAGCAGTTGTGGTAAATTTTATAGGATTGTTGATACTAGTTTTTGGTATGTTTGTTGGTCTTGTTGTTGTTCTTCCTCTAAGAAGGAAATAGCCATTGAAACAAATGTTAATGTATCTGATTTGTGTAACTGGTTACGTTTGTTTTTCGTCCTTATGGTTTGGTCATTGTAACGGTTCTGTGTAAAATGAGATTATTTGTCATATTAATTGGCCACTATGGTTTCATCTTTTAACCTTTTTCGTCTTGACTGCTAATTAAATGGAATCTTAAAAACAACAGCATATTATCACAAGTTCTTCCACAAAGCACAACTAATTATGTGGGTTGATAGTCAAAAGATAAGGGGTACATGCATCAATCGGGTTTGTTCCGATTGCTAAGTGTTATGTGTCTTATTGTCTAAGGCTTGATACAAAACCACTATTGAGCCGGGGGTCTCACTGAAAGCAGCCTCTCTATTCCCACAGGGTAGAGGTAAGGCTGTCTACATCTTACCCTTCTCAGACCTTACCATAGCTTTTACTATTGGTGGGATTTAATAGATAATGTATTTCTAGAAGGATTTAAATTGTATTTATCACTTACCATAGTTAGGAGATAACTTGTATTATTTATATCTATCACAAATCAATGAGAAGTCAAGGGATTACCTTCTTTCATGGTATCATTGACCAGGATTCTTCTCCAGCTTCCTGCGACCTAATCCCTGCCGCCGCAACACTTTGCGTCTGGCCTATTATCCTTCTTCTTCTTTGTTTTCAACCTCGATCACCGTCCCCTATCTTTCAACATGTCCACCGATTCTTCCACAGTCTCCACCATCATCCCCACCATTACCGTTGAATCCAAACTACATCCCGCCACCATCGTCTCCAATATCAAAAACTTCATACCCTTCACCCTTGAAATAGAATCTTCACAATATGCTTCATGGGCTACCCTCTTCCGTCTCCATTGCAAAGCCTTTATGGTTGACGACCATCTTAAACCCCGCCCCCCACCAACTGACCAAACCTGGCCGAATCTTCCACCAAAACCGGAGATGATTGGGAGCGTATTGACGCCATTGTTCTGCAATGGATGTACAGTACGATCTCCAATGATCTCCTTCACACCATAATCAACAATATCTCTAACGCCCATGAAGCATGGGTAGCCATTGAAGACCTATTTCATGACAATAAAAGTGCCCGTGCCCTTTACCTCATGCAAAAATTCTCAAACACCAGATTCGAGGGTTTTTCCTCTATGTTCGCTTACTGCCAAGCGTTGAAAGTGCTCGCTGATAAGCTTGCTAACGTGGCCGCTCCGGTTGATAATGACCGTCTTGTCCTTCAATTGCTCGCAGGCTTGCCCGAGCAATATGAAGGAATTTCTACCATCCTACGAAACCAAGACCCCCTCCCATCCTTTTACAATGCCCGCTCCAAACTTATCCAAACTGAAACAGACAAAGCTGAACGTGCCCTCCATGCATCCAAAACCGACTCCTCCGCACTAACCGCCACCACCACCCGCAACTCATCCACTGAACCCACCCGTGCCCCGGACCGCCAGTACACCGCTGAACAACCTACCTATCACCGTGGCCGAGGTCGCTCCAGCAGACGTGGAGGTCGTGGCGGCCGCTCCGCTTTTGGCCGTGGACGTTACCCTCCGCAGTATGCTTGGCCTCCATCACCATACTACCCATGGGGTCCTCACTAGTCCACTCCATCCACACAGCACCCAAACCGCCCTGCCCCAACACCGTCTGACCCTCCACCGACGACCGAGCCACCTCCCACCCGCACCATGCACACTCGTTCTATGAGTGGCATTTTTAAACCAAAGCAACCCTTCAACCTCCACACCACAACCACTCCCAAAATACTACCCATCCCTAAAACCCCCACCGATGCTTTGGCCATACCAGAATGGAACTCCGCCATGACTACCGAGTATAACGCATTAATTAGAAATGGCACATGGGAATTAGTTCCTCGTAACTCATCTATGAATATTATCCGGTCTATGTGGTTGTTTAAACATAAATACAGGTCTGACGGGTCATTGGAGCGGTATAAAGCCCGACTAGTCTGTGACGGTCGCTCACAACAGGTCGGCATTGATTGTGGTGAGACATTCAGTCCGGTTGTTAAACCGGCTACCATTCGCATAGTTCTCTCACTTGCATTATCAAAGGGGGTGGGCGGTAAACCAATTAGACGTTACAAACGCCTTCTTACACGGGAACTTAAATGAGACAGTTTACATGCATCAGCCAATGGGGTTCAGAGACAAACAATTTCCGGATCATGTATGCTTACTTCGAAAATCCTTATATGGGCTCAAACAGGCTCCCCGTGCATGGTACCAACGGTTTACGGACTATGTTCTTCATCTGGGATTTCATAATAGCCGCTGTGACGCATCTTTATTCACCTTTCAACAGGGTGGGGACACCGCTTATTTACTTCTCTATGTGGATGACATACTTCTAGTCACATCTTCTGACCATCTTCGACAACGCCTTATGGCGAGTCTTGCTTCCGAATTCGCAATGAAGGATCTCGTACCTCTTAGCTATTTCTTGGGTATCTCCGTCTCACGACACGGTAACACAATGTTTCTCTCTCAATAGTCCTATGCGACATATATTATTGCTCGAGCCGGTATGCAGTCATGTAACCCCGTAGCCACCCCGGTTGACACTAACACCAAATTGGGTTCCACTCCTGGTGACTTGTTTCATGACCTGACCTTATACCGCAGTTTAGCAGGGGCACTTCAATACCTCACATTCACGAGACCTGACATCACATATGCGGTACAGCAAGTGTGCATGCACATGCACGCTCCTCACTAAGACCATTGGAATGCTCTCAAGAGAATAATCCGTTACATACAGGGCACGACGTCTCTTGGCTTGTCTCTGGGGCCCACGACAGCGTCCACCTTGCTAGCTTACACGGATGTCGATTGGGCCGGTTGTCCGGACACTAGATGATCGACCAGTGGGTATTGCATTTACTTCGGTGACAACTTGATTTCTTGGTCGTCTAAGCGTCAACCGACAGTATCACGTTCTAGCGCCGAGGCTGAATACGGGGTGTGGCCAATGTTGTAGCAGAAATTTGTTGGTTTCGAAATCTACTACTCGAACTATCCGTCCCTCTGTCACGAGCCACTATGGTCTACTGCGATAATGTCAGCGCTATTTATTTATCTGGTAATCCGGTACAGCATCAGCGTACCAAGCATATCGAGCTAGACATCCACTTCGTCAGAGAACAAGTTCAACGGGGCCACGTTCGGATTCTACATGTTCCTTCTCGATACCAGATCGCAGACATCTTCACGAAAGGTCTCCCACGGGTTTTATTTGAAGACTTCAGATCCAGTCTCAGCATCCGGCTTCCTCCCACTTCGACTGCGGGGGTGTAATAGATAATGTATTTCTAGAAGGATTTAAATTGTATTTAAATTGTATTTATCACTTACCATTGTTAGGAGATAACTTGTATTATTTATACCTATCACAAATCAATAAGAAGTCAAGGGATTACCTTCTTTCAGGATTATCTGAGTATGATGATGATGATCAGAAACATAACTTCAATGAGTATAATACATGGTTCATGAACCGGAAACATTCATTCAAATGAGTGAATATCACCACCAACCAACATTTAAATGAGTTTGATCAAACAGCTGGTGTGCATGATGCTATATTGCAAATGATACACTAGTTTTGCTCAATTCATTGCAATTGAATGATTGAGATACCTTTGTGAACGATAAGATCTAGAACGGTAAGCCACGTGTTAAAGAACAGAACAGGTAAATAGACATGTGGAAATAGACATTATAACAATTAACAAATGTGAATGGGCTGATTTGAGTACCCGATCAGTTTATAGTATAAGGTAGCAACATTCTACAACAAATGATTTATATCTTTTAAGTGTCCCGTCCGACCTGTACTTATGTTTAAAAAACCACATGGAACAAATAATATTCATGTTAGACTCACGAGGGACTAACTCCCATGTACCATTTCTAATAAGTGCGTTGTACTCGGTAGACATGGCAGAGTGCCACTCCGGTATGGCCAAGGCATCTGTGGGATTTTTTGGTATGGGGAGTATTGTGGGTGGGTGGTGGCGGTGAGGTTGAAGGGTGTTTTAGGTTTATAGATGCCGCTCATCGAGCGGGTGTGGATTGTGCGGTTGGTTGTTGGGCCGGTATTAGCGGGCGGGTTGGATGTTGGGGCGGGATTGGGCTGAATGGGCTATGTGGATGAAGGTGGGGCGAGTGTAGTTGGCTGGGAGTTTGGATGGGGGACAGGCGTGGACCGAGAGGGAGTGGTTGGGCCAGGGCGGTTTGGGTTGTGGGACGGTACAGGCGGTGGGCGGTTTGGGCTAGGTTGAGTAGGTGGTGGGGTAGGATCCGGTGGGGAGGGTGGTGTGAAATAGGGTCCAGTTTGGGGATGGGGCGGAGTAGGAGATAAATGGGGACATAGGTGATGCGGGAAAGGATCACCAAGGAAGTTATATGTGGGTGTTGGGCCGATGGCTTGAGCAAAGGGAAGGTGGTTTCGTCAAAGACGACGTGGAGAGAGATAAAGAATTGTTTAGAGGATAGGTCGAAGCACCGGTATCCTCGATGTGTGGGTGGGTACCCGAGGAAGATACATGGTTGTGAATGGTTTTCTAATTTGTGGATAGTTGTTGAGGGAGTGAGAGGGTAACAAAGACAACCAAAGACACGAAGGTGGTCATATGTGGGTCTGGACATATATAAGAGTTCGGTTGGTGTTTTGTTGTTGGTGAGTTTGGATGGGAGGATGTTGAGTAGGTAGGTGGCGGTTTCTAAGGCAGAATGCCAAAGGTGGGTGGGTAAGGACGCGTGTGCCATTAACGTACGGACCATGTTATTAATGGTTCTAATTTTACGTTCGGCCTTACCGTTTTGGGAGGAGGTGTTGGGACATGAAAGACGGTATAGGATACCGTTTGTGGGGAAAAAGTTTTGAAAGGAGTTGTTGACGTATTCTTTGCCATTATCACATTGGAAAGTTTTGATGGTCCGTTCAAATTGGGTCTTAATGGTGGAGGCAAAGTGAGTAAATGAGGTGAAAACTTGGGATTTTTGGGCAATGGGGTAGGTCCATAAAAAATTAGAATAATCATCTAGAAAGAGTACATAATATTTATAGCCTGATGAACTGATTATAGGGGATGTCCACACGTCACTATGTATTATATCAAATGGTTGCAAAGTTATATTATTAGAAGAAAAGAAAGGTAAACGAATACTCTTTCCAAGAATACAAGAATGACAAATATTATTCGACGAAAATTCAAAATCTAATACATTGGATTTTCTTAATTTATTCAACGGTTCACGTCCTGGGTGGCCAAGACGATGATGCCAGACTTGAGATGAGATGGTTGCGAAAACGGATGGTTGAGAAGATGAGGACCCGAACAGCAAGGGATATAGATCACCACTGCTGTTGCATCGAAGGAGATGTGCCTTGGTCTTGTAGTCCTTCACAAGAAAACCAAATGGGTCAAATTCAACAGACATAGAGTTATCTATAGTAAATCTACGAACGAAAATTAAATTTTTAACAATTTTGGGTGAGTAGAGAACATTTTTTAGGACAAAAGGTGGGAAGGGTTTGGGAAGGTATTTGGTGCCTTGTCCAAGAACCGGAATGGTGTCTCCATTACCTACAATAATATTACGAGACAAACAATTATTAGAAAAGGAATGAAAGTCACCTTGCTCATGAGTCATAGTAGATGAGGCTCCGGTGTCCATGTATTGTGTTGGATCCGATTGTTGCAAGGACATGGTGTAAAGTGCCTGCTCGATATCAGTCGGACTATAAGCAGTATGGGCATGTTGAGGTTTTGCACCGAGTAAACCGTTTTGTGTAGCAGGTGAACTGTTGGGCTTGTTGGTGGAGGGATAAGGGCAAGGTGGAGCGGGCCAGGCGGGTGTGTATGGGCTCGGGTTGTAAGGGAATTGAGGGGTGGGCCACTGGTTGGTCCAAGGGAATGGGTATTGTGGGCTCATGGGCCAAAAGGGTGGCTGTGTAGGCCACTGTTGTAGAAACCTGCCGCGGCCATAAGATGAGCGGCCGCGTCCCCTGCGGCCTGACCGAGCACGACCATGTCCATATGAAGGTTGGTCCGCACGAGATTGGTCATAGGTGGAGTGAGAGGATCGTGGGGTGGATGCAGTTAGGGCGGTGGAAGTATTTTTTGAAGCATTAAGGGCGTGTGTGGCCTTGCGGGTTTCAACTTCAATAATTTTGGAACGGGCGTTGTAAAGGGATGGTAATGGGCGTTGGTTGGTGAGAATAGTGGCGATGCCTTCATACTGTTCGTTGAGGCCAGCGATCAGTTGAAGGACTAGGCGATCATTGTCGACCGGGGAATCGACATTGGCCAGTTGATCTGCCAAGGTTTTGATTTCTTGGCAGTATGCCGAGACGCTAGGGAAGGCATCAAGGCGAGTGTTGGAGAAACGGTTTATGAGATAAATGGCCCTGGCACTTTTGTTATCCTGAAAGAGATCGCGTATGGCAATCCAGGCCTCATAAGCAGTAGAGGTTTTGTCAATGACGGTGTGTAATAGATCATTGGAAACGGTACTATATATCCATTGTAGAACAATGGCATCAAGTCGTTCCCAATCATCTAGGGGTTTTGGTTGGGAGGAAGAAGAGGATTCGGTTTCAGTGTGTATAGGGCGAGGTGAAAGGTGATCATGAACCATGAACGCCTTGCAGTGAATGGTGAATAGGGTAGACCATGATCCGTACTGGGCGGAATCGATCTCTAGGGTGATAGGGATGAAGTTTTGAATGTTAGAAACGATGGGAGAGGGAGTGTTTTGGTTGGTAGGAGAGGAAGACATGGCGGAAGGCTAGAGGCGAGAGAGACAGCCGGCTGCAGAAGACTGGCAGCGGCCGCAGGCAAGGAGAAAGAGGCGAAGGGATTGGTAACCCGGTCTTTGATACCATAAAAGATAACACAACCCTTGATCTCTTTATTGATTTACATGAGATTATATAATATAGGTTATCTCTAAATAAGGTAAATGATAATTACAATGATTACACATTAAGCTATTTTCATATATTCGGTTATTGCCATATTATCGGCTATTATTTAAGGTTAGCTGTCTTCACAAGTTTTGCCAAAATTCAATTGTCCTTTTTTTTTTATAGATGAAAGCAAGAAATTCTTTACAATTCACATATATAGATATACATGTCTTTCTAGGACATGTTCTCCAAGGCAACATAACACTTTTCTAATCTCTTAGGTTCAAGCCATTTGTACGATGGAGCAAGACTCGTCAAGTTATCGCGTGACAATGTTAGTTGCAACCATATTCACTCATTTGTTAGGGGTATTGATTACTCTCTTGGTGTTGTGTTGGCTCCTAAACTTCAGGGAAGGCGTTGCTTTCTCGTCAAACGTTAAATTCAAGATTTTCAATGTAAGTTTTATGGAAAATTATGTTTATAATTTAATGAATATTATTCAAAAATCCAGATGAGTTTAAAGATATATATATTTCTAGTTTAAGTAGTTTCTATTGTTTGATTTGTAGCTGCATCCACTTCTCATGACACTTGGATTCATTATTTGTTCTGGAGAAGGTAAGAATAATTTACACCTTAAACTATACTCACATTACTATAAAGACAAACATTGTGATTAGGAGTGTTTATAAACCGTCGAAACTAACCGAGCCACTCAAACAGAAGTGAGTCAGTTAGTTTGGCTGGTTAGAAATATACGGTCGGGTGCATGGTTTAGTTTTAACAGTTTAATATTTCAGTTTTTTTTTATATTTTAGGAATATAAATATACTATTTTTTTATAAACATTTACTATTCAAAAGGGAAGTAGCGGCGCAGCTTGTTGTCCGTTTATCCGCCGCTCACTTGTAATTCTTGTTGGTTTTTAATGAAAGATTAGTTTTTATTAATTATATTTAAACTAAATAAATATTATTCCAGAACAAGAAAAATTACATTAAGATAACGGGCAGGCGGGCAAAAAGCTGCGCTTAATTTTTTTCTTCTAAAACCGCTGAACCGTGAAAATAGGCTGGTTTACCAATCCAACGAACCAGGCCGGTCCGGTATTGTTTTTTTTTCTTTCCAAAACCGTACTTAACAGTTCAACCCAGATTTTTGGTGAAAACAGACTAGGCAAAACCAAGAAAACCCAAAAGTGTGATAGTCAAAACATTCACAAAACCCGTCGTTAAGGCATTTGCGACAAGATTTTTCGATCACAAAAATGTCCATAGTTTATAACAGATGTTTTTGGTCACTAATGTTACTTTCGAATCAGCCATCATCACATACAAAGCAATCCCAGCAAAGAGGCGCGCGCTTAAACTAACTCACCTAGTCTTTCATTTGATCGCGCTCGCCACTGGAATTTTGGGCGTGTATGCTGTCTTCAAGTTTCATAATGAAATGGACATCCCACATTTGTACACTTTGCATTCCTGGATCGGTTTGTCTACCATCTGCTTATTCGGGCTTCAAGTAATCTTTCTCAACTCCAATATCCCAAAATTTATATGTAATCTAGTCATCTACCAATATGTTAAAATATATGTACTAACATGACTTTATGTATGCTAGTTGCTATTGGGATTCGTCACGTTTTTGTTCCCAGGAGGTAAGTCAGAAACACGGGCAAGACTTGCTCCATGGCATGTTTTCTTCGGTCTAGTCATATTTGCAATGGCGATAGTGACCGCGGAGACTGGAATAACAGAGAAATTCGTTTTTGAAAAGTTGAAGCAAGGTCAAGAAGCAGTTGTGGTAAATTTTATAGGATTGTTGATACTAGTTTTTGGTATGTTTGTTGGTCTTGTTGTTGTTCTTCCTCTAAGAAGGAAATAGCCATTGAAACAAATGTTAATGTATGTGATTTGTGTAACTGATTACGTTTGTTTTTCGTTCTTATGGTTTGGTCATTGTAACGGTTCAGTGTAAAATGAGATTATTTGTCATATTAATTGGCCACTATGGTTTCATCTTTTAACCTTTTTCGTCCCTGACTACTAATTAAATGGATCTTAAAAACAACAGCAGATTATCACAAGTTCTTCCACAAAGCACAGCTAATTATGTGGCATCAGGTGGTGGACGTTGATAGCCAAAAGATAAGGGTACATGCATCAATCGGGTTTGTCCCGATTGCTAAGTGTTATGTGCCTTATTGTCTAAGGCTTGATACAAAACCCCTATTGAGCCGGGGTCTCACTGAAAGCAGTCTCTCTATTCCCACAGGGTAGAGGTAAGGCTGTCTACATCTTACCCTTCTCAGACCTTACCGTAGCTTTTACTATTGGTGGGATTTAATAGATAATGTATTTCTAGAAGGATTTAAATTGTATTTAAATTGTATTTATCACTTACCATAGTTAGGAGATAACTTGTATTATTTATACCTATCACAAATCAATGAGAAGTCAAGGGATTACCTTCTTTCATGGTATCATTGACCAGGATTCTTCTCCAGCTTCCTGCGACCTAATCCCTGCCGCCGCAACACTTTGCGTCCGGCCTATTATCCTTCTTCTTCTTTGTTTTCAACCTCGATCACCGTCCCCTATCTTTCAACATGTCCACCGATTCTTCCACAACCTCCACCATCATCCCCACCATTACCGTTGAATCCAAACTACATCCCGCCACCACCGTCTCCAATATCAAAAACTTCATACCCTTCACCCTTGAAATAGAATCTTCACAATATGCTTCATGGGCTACCCTCTTCCGTCTCCATTGCAAAGCCTTTATGGTTGACAACCATCTTAAACCCCGCCCCCCACCAATTGACCCAACCTGGCCGAATCTTCCACCAAAACCGGAGATGACTGGGAGCGTATTGACGCCATTGTTCTGCAATGGATGTACAGTACGATCTCCAATGATCTCCTTCACACCATAATCAACAATATCTCTAACGCCCATGAAGCATGGGTAGCCATTGAAGACCTATTTCATGACAATAAAAGTGCCCGTGCCCTTTACCTCATGCAAAAATTCTCAAACACCAGATTCGAGGGTTTTTCCTCTATGTCCGCTTACTGCCAAGTGTTGAAAGTGCTCGCTGATCAGCTTGCTAATGTGGCCGCTCCGGTTGATAATGACCGTCTTGTCCTTCAATTGCTCGCAGGCTTGCCCGAGCAATATGAAGGAATTTCTACCATCCTAAGAAACCAAGACCCCCTCCCAGCCTTTTACAATGCCCGCTCCAAACTTATCCAAACTGAAACAGACAAAGCTTGTTAGGACAAAGAGGATTGGTGAAACCACTTTTGGAAACCTTAGTCTAATTCACTTCTGCAAATTTTGGCTAAGTATAGAAGTACTGAAGAGAAGACAAGAAACTGCTGAAGAGAAGATATGACAAGTGCTGAAGAAGAAACTTCATCAGAAGTTCTGAAGTCCAAACCAGACAAGTTCACTTCAGAAGTACTGAAGACAAACTACTCATCAGTAGTTTGTCATTCATCAGCACTTAGCATCAGATATTTTCCACCGCCTTTTGTATCAGTAGTTTATTGTTTATTATTACTTTTAGCTGTAATTGTTCGTTTCAATGTTGCAACTTGTGCAACTTGTTTCTGATATTTCTGTACTTGCTTTATTGGCAAGATACATGTATGTAAACGTCTATAAATAGGAGGCTTCAACCTTCTATTTTATACATTGATTTTAAGAGAAAAATCCTTCAAACACTTTCACTGTTCTATTCCATTTCAGTATTTATTGTGAATCTGCCTAAGTATCTAATTCTCATTTACTGCTTAGATTCATAATAAATACTTGTCATTATTAGTTTCAATCATCAAGAGGGAGTAATAACTCCTCTTAAGTATAAAAAGTGTTGCTTTAACTTATACATTCCGCTGTGCTTACAATCAGATATACAAGAGCTTGCTAAACACTTAAGTGTCAAAGATAGCAAGTTCTTACTTAAACAAAGAGCATACTGATCCAACAATTGGTATCAGAGCATTGGTTTATCTGATCATATATCAATCTAACAAATTGAGAATCAGACACAAAGCTCTTATTGATACTCAATAAAAGATCAAAAGTTCACTTTTTATCAACATCCATCACTTAAAAGAGTCATCTGACAAATCAATACTCTTTAAAATGGATCCACATAATACTGGTTCTGCCACAAAACCTGCTATGCTAGTAAGAAATGAATGTAACATCTGGCAAAAAAGGATGACGCATACATTATCACAGACCAACACAGGTTGCTGGAAATCTGTGATATATGGACCACATAAACCAGTAAATATCAATCTTGAAACTAAAGTTGAGGTCCCTAAAGACCCAAAAGAATATACAGATGATGATTTCCTAAAACTTGAGCTAGATGCAAAAGCATTCTCTATGTTGGCAATGGCTCTCCCAAATGAGATATACTCTGGCCTTTTACATTGTGAAAGTGCCAAAGAACTCTGGGATTGTCTTAAAGAACAGTTTGGAGGAACTGAAGAGGTGATTGCCAACACCAGAGAGATTTTAGCTCAACAATATGAGACATTTGCTCACATTAATGGGGAAACTTTAACTCAACAATTTGAAAGATTCTCCTCATTAATATCTGAGCTAAAGTTAAATGGTCAGACCTATACAACAATATCTATGTTACATAGATTTTTAAGGTCTTTACCAGACAAATGGGAAACATACTCCATTGTTTTAAGATCCTCACCAGATTTTGGCTCCCTCACTCTTACAAAACTCCATGGGAGATTACTTACTTTTGAGAGAGAAATTGATCAAAAGAAGAAATTACAATCATCTGGTAAAACTGCTGATGACTACCTACCAGGTAGTACAACACTTTTGGGACAAGACTCACCAACTTGTTCCTATGGATCTTATGACAACATTGACATAACAACTGGGATCTCATCAGAAAGATCTTTCCCTGGTTATGACAATGATGACCAAAGTCAAACTGCTGATAATCTATGTTTTATCATGGATGATTTGAAAAACTTTAGCAGTGATGACTTAGAAGAAATGGACATTTTACACCAACTGGCCATGCTAAGCATTAAAACTAACAAGTTTTATAAAAGGTCAGGAAGGAAATTTCCAGGATTGACCACTAATACAAAAATTGGTTTTGACAAATCTAAACTGAGATGTCACAAGTGTCAGAAGTTGGGACACTTTGCTAGAGAGTGTAGAAACTCTAGCTTTAACCAATCACAATCTGGAAATAACTTTAACCCCAATTATAATAGGAATAATGGAACTCAAGGGAGTGCTCATTTTGTACAGGCACAAGCTCCTCAACAGCAATACATGCCACAAGTACAATATGTTCAAATGCTGCTCAACAGATGCAGAGCCAACAATCAATCCCTCCCTTTCCAGCTGCTCAACAACCTCCACAGCCTCAACAACCCTCTCAACAAAGTCTTTTCACCTCAGGGTATGTTGACTGGAGCAGTCTTCCTTTTGACACCACAGAGTGCAATCCTGATGCAGACAACAAGTTGTTTGACATCAACTGGGGAGAACCAGACAATGGCAAAAAGAACTTTGCCTTAATGGCATTTGAAGGCTGTACTTCAAAATCTGCATTGTCACAGGTATCAAAAGAGTCTTTGACAAAACTTTGCTCAAATTCTTGCAAAGAATCTTTTGCTCTCATAAGAGAGACAAATGTGCACTTACAAGGAAAAGCCAATGATTTAGAAAGAAAATACACTCAGATGAAATGTGATTTAGAGAGAAAACTTACTACTAAAACAAAAGAAGTCTCTAAATTAACTAACTCAGCTATTGAAACCCAAGCACAAATTAAAATGATGATAGAAGATCTTGGGAATGTCAGAAAAGAGCTTGCTGACACCAAGATCAGTTGTGAAAAATGGGTGGATTCTTGTAAGGGGTACCAGCTATTGCTAAACAAACAGAGTGCTTCAAATGTTAAGTTTGGCATAGGGTACAATCATGTTGAAACGCCAACAGATTTCTCTCCCAAAACTACTGAAGATGGGAGAAAAATTGTTTCAAATGAAACTTCTGAAGGGAAAGACTGCACATCTTTCCATGTAAACTTTCTAAACAGAAATCCTTGTATTTTCAAAGAAAGTACTTTAGAAGTATTAACAAAATCTGACAACAAGCCATCAGTAGTTTCATCTACATCAGGAGTTGAGACCCTGAAAACTACTGATGAGCAAAATCTTTACACTAATGTCAGAAATTTGCCTTTAGATCAAAAAACAAAAGGCAAAAGAGTGTGAAATTTGTGGTCTGTTCAACCACAAAACAGAGTTTTGTAGATACAGAAAAGGAGTTCAGTTCAATCAAAAAATTAAACAACAGGTTGTGGGAAATCAAATCAGAAATGATTATGAAAGAATCTTTAATCCCAAGAAACAACAACCTGAAAACACCTTTTCTCAGAAAAAGATAAAATCTCAACTAAAATCTTTTTCTCAAAATTCTTTTTTAGTAGTTAGACCTGAATCATCAGCAGTTTCACAAACTGCTGAGATTCAAAATCTAATGAACTTGGTACAACTACTGATGACCAAGGTTGATGGTGGTCCTGAAAAGGATACCACCATGGCTCTTAATGAAAAATCCATTGCCAAAAAGACATGGATTTCTCAACCTGGTCAAAAAACAAACTGTAACTGTTCTCAAGAGCAAACCCAAAGCCAAACAGGCTTGGGTTCCTAAATCTAACTAATTTGCTATTGTGTGCAGAGAGTTTCCAGGGGCTTAAACAGCATATGGTACGTTGATAGTGGAGGCTCTATGCACATGACTGGATGCAGATACCTGATAAACAATTTTATCAGCCAAAGAGAAGGATCTGTATCCTTTGGGAACAATGCTAAGGGATATGTGCTAGGACATGGCAATGTCTCCTCTGGAAAAATACAGTTTGACAAGGTCAATCTGGTTGAAAACCTTGAATACAACTTGCTAAGTGTGTCACAAATGTGTGATAAAGGTTATTCTTCCTTTTTCACAAAGACAGCATGCAAGATCATCTCACCAGAAGGCCAGAAGTTGATAGAGAAGATCATTGAAGATCATACTTTGCTGATTGCCAAAAGATGTGGCAATGTCTATGCAGTGGACATTGAGAAAGACAAGGTATTGAACAACACTGCCTGTTTCTTCTCAAGGGCATCAACTTCAGAAACTGATCTCTGGCACAGGAGACTTGGCCATGTGAACTTTAAAACCATAAATAAAGTCACAAAAATGGGCTTGGTCAGAGGTCTACCTTTGAAAGTATACCAGTGTCAAGAACACTGTGTATCCTGTTTAAAGGGAAAACAGCATAAGTCCTCCTATAAGTCTATTGAAGAATTAAAAACAACTGTATGTCTTCAACTACTCCATATGGACTTATTTGGACCTGTCAAGATTATGAGCCTTGGTAAAAAGAAGTACTGCTTAGTCATCATTGATGACTACTCAAGATTCACATGGGTATTCTTCTTATTCTCCAAGGATGAGGCTGCTGAAATCATCAAGTTCTTCATTCTACGAGTGGAGAAACAATATTCTCTACCTGTCAAAACCATTAGAAGTGATAATGGGACAGAGTTCAGGAACAAAACTCTGGATGAATTCTGTTTGTCTAAAGGGATTATTAGACAATACAGTGTTCCCAGAACTCCTGAACAAAATGGTGTAGTAGAAAGGAAGAACAGAACCTTAATAGAGGGAGCAAGAACAATGTTAGCTGATTCTGGGCTACCCTTGTACTTTTGGGCAGAAGCAGTTAACACATCATGTTATGTTCAGAATAGAGTTCTTGTGGTCAAGAGACATTCCAAGACTGCCTATGAAGTTCTTCATGGCATGAAGCCCCTTATCTCCTTTTTCAGGGCTTTTGGGTGTCAATGTTTCATCTTGAACATCAAGGAATCTATTTCAAAGTTTGCTGCCAAAGTTGACTCAGGTTACTTTCTTGGTTACTCTTCAACTAGAAAAGCCTACAAGGTTTTTAATTCTCACACCAGGATAGTAGAAGAAACATTGAATGCCAAGTTCAATGAGTCAAAACACACTCTTATTCCAGCACATCCTGCTGAACTTTTTGACCTTGACAACTTCCATTTTGGACCTGAGAAGGATGTTACTTCATCAAAACCTACTTATTATGGTGACAAAAGGTTTGATGATGAGGATCCCACACCATGGACTCCTCAAACAGTTATCAAGTCAACTTCAAAATCATCAGAAGTTCCACAAACTTCTGATCAAACAAGTACTGAGGAACAAACTCAAACTTCTGGTTCAGTAGATCCAACTACTGAAGATCAAGGAACATCTGAACCAGATATTATAGACCTCAGTAGTTTGTTTGAAGAACATGAGCCACCTACACCTGTCAGTGGTTTACAACAACTGATTGAACACAGAGATCATCCACTTGATCAAATCATGGGTGATATAGCTTCAGGTGTTCTTACCAGAAACCAGCTCTCCAACTTTTGCCTATTTTCAGCCTTTATCTCACAGTTGGAACCAAAGAAGTACCAGGAAGCCCTCAAAGACAATAATTGGGTGCAAGCTATGCAAGATGAACTGCTTCAGTTCAACAAGCAACAGGTCTGGGAAATCTGTCCCTTACCTCCAAACAAGCAACCAATTGGCACAAGATGGGTTTTCAGGAACAAACAAAATGAAGCTGGTATGATAATCAAGAACAAGGCACGACTGGTAGTTCAAGGGTACTCTCAAGAAGAGGGAATTGACTATGATGAAACCTTTGCTCCAGTTGCAAGGCTTGAGGCCATCAGGTTATTTCTGGCCTATGCCATTTCCAACAAAATTAAAGTTTATCAAATGGATGTAAAGAGTGCATTTTTGTATGGAAAGATAAAAGAGGAGGTGTATGTCTGTCAGCCACCTGGGTTTGAGGATCCTTCTCATCCTGAGTGGGTGTACAGACTGGACAAAGCTCTTTATGGGCTCAAACAGGCTCCAAGAGCCTGGTATGATACACTCTCCACCTTTTTACTCAAAAATAACTTTACAAGAGGTGCCATTGATAAAACTCTTTTCATTAAACATGTTGGAAATCATGTCCTACTTGTTCAAATTTATGTTGATGATATCATTTTTGGTTCAACAAACACAAAACTGTGTGATGATTTTAAGAAACTCATGCAATCAAAATTTGAGATGAGTACCATGGGAGAACTGCAGTACTTTCTGGGACTGCAGATCAAGCAACAAACAAATGGAACTTTTATACATCAATCAAAATATGTTAAAGAATTATTAAACAAATTTTCTTTACAAGACTGTAAATCATGTTCCACTCCATGACACCAATCACACAAGTTGAACCTGATGATCAAGGAAAACAGGTTGATCAAACCATGTACAGATGCATGATAGGTTCCCTTTTATATCTAACTGCTTCTAGACCAGATATTATGTTTTCAACATGTGTCTGTGCTAGATATCAATCAGCACCAAGGGAATCACACCTTATAGCAGTCAAAAGAATTTTCAGATATCTGAAAGGAACTCCAACACTTGGAATTTGGTATCCTGCTTCAAGCAATACCAAGTTATCAGATGACAAGAAAGTCAACATCTGGTGGTTGTCAATTCTTGGGTAACTGTCTAGTGTCATGGCAATCAAAGAAGCAAACATCTGTTGCAACTTCAACTGCTGAAGCTGAATACATTGCAGCTGCAAGTTGTACATCACAGATACAATGGTTCCAATATCAACTTCTTGATTATGGAATTAAAGAGACCAAGACACCATTGCTTGTAGACAGCAAATTTGCCATTAGCATCATTCAAAATCCTGTTCAGTTTTCAAAAACTAAACACATTGAGATCAGGTATGTTGGATCAGTTTGCTCTTGTTTGCTAAGTAAGAACTTGCTATCTTGACACTTAAGTGTTTAGCAAGTCCTAGTAAATCAGATTATAAGCACAGCGGAATGTTATAAGTTAAAGCAACACTTTTTATGCAAAGGCAGAGTTGTAACTCCCCCTTGATGTTTGAAACAAGATAAATGACAAAGTATTTATTATGAATCTAAGTTGTAAATTGAGAATTAGATACTTAGCAAGATTCACAATAAATACAGAAATGGAATAATAACAATGAGAGTGTTTGAAGGATTTTTCTGTATAAAAATCAATGTCTAAAATAGAAGGTTGAAGTCTTCTATTTATAGACGATTACATGCATGTATCTTGCCTGAAAAGCAAGTACAGAAAGTCCAGTTACAAGTTGCACAAGTTGCAACATTGAAAGAAACAAATAAAGCTAAAAGTAATATTAAACAACAAACTACTGATGCAAATGGGCGGTGGCAAATATCTTCTGCTAAGTGCTGATGAAGGACAACTACTGAAGAGTAGTTTTGTCTTCAGTACTTCTGAAGTGAACTTGTCTGGTTTGGACTTCAGAACTTCTGCAACTTCAGCACTTCTTCATATCTTCTAATCAGCAGTTTCTTGTCTTCTATTCAGTTCTTCTATTTAGCCAAAAATGACAGAAGTGAATTAGACTAAGGTTTACAAAAGTGGTTTCACCAATCCTCTTTGTCCTAACAATCTCCCCCTGGATTGATGAAGCCAAAACCTTACTAATTCCTTATGTGTTTCTTCTGTCTTGAACAATCTTCCATATCTCTTTGTACATGGTGTTCTTGAGCTGGTTGTACAGATCATCAGACAGAGATCCTCTCTGTGGATCTAGATGTTGAATTGTGAGCAGGTCTTGTGTTGACAGTTTCTTCAGATCACTGATCTTTTTGTAAGCCCTGCTTGAGAAGTCTCTTCTTGTCAACAGTACTGAGTTGTTATCAGTAAGTGACCATCTGATGATAGGTATCTTTGACTTGTTAAAGTCAGAAGAATAGGGAACCAGACTTGTCCCTTGGGTTGATGGTCCTGAGTGCTGGATGTCTTCAGTTTCAGATAGCCTCAGGTGGGATTCTCTTCCTTGTTGATGTTGTTGCATACCAGGCATCTGAACAGTTGGGAGATGGTGTTCAGTCACTACTTTGGTATGCATCTTTTCTGTGATGGTCTTTTGTATTTGATAAGCAAAAGTGGAAGGATCCCTAAACTGTGTTAACAGAGGTTTCTCCTCAATATCAAAATCTGAATGGACTATTGAGCTTCCCTCAAGTAGTACCATTTTGAAATCAGTTTTGACATTGTCCTCTGCCTTCTTCTTCTGAGCAGCAGATCTTCTAGATACACCAGAAGTTCTAACTACTGATCTTGAAGGATCAGCAGTTTGAAACTTCTCAGGATTTGCAGCCTTGGCAGCCAAATATTTTCTATATGTATCCATTAGTCTTTCTTCTTTCCATCTGGATACAGAGGCTTTTGAACCATATCCTTCTGCTACTAGCTCTTCTATTATCTGGGCTCTCTTGGCCTTTCCTTCTTTGCTTGTGGCCATTTTGTCTGCAAGCAGTTGTGCTCTTCTTGTCAGCTCTTGCATGGAGAGTCCTTTGAGTGTAAAGGCTTTAGTCTTGCTGTTCTTGGTGATATAAGACACCAGTTGTTGTCTTTTATCCTGTTCAGCAATCTCATCAAGGCTAGCCTGCCTTTGTAGTTCAGCTGCATAAGCCTGAAGTTTTTCTTCATGGCTTAAGTCTAAATCATCCCTTTCTTCCAGAGATTTCCAAATCTGATCTTCTCTGGCCTTCTTGTTGGCTGCAATTAAACTCTTCTCTAATAGTTCAGCTGATTGAGAGATGGGAGAAGGGTTTAATACAGTCATTGTTGTAACAGATGTAGGCCTGATGGGGTCAGATGTTGGTTGAGTGGGAGCAGTGGTTCTGGAAGGTTCAGTTGTTTGAGGTTGGGAAGTGTTGACTTCTGATGTGCTGACAACTGCTGATGGTTTGTCAGCTACTGAAGGATTGTCTTCAGTACTTTCTGATTCTTCATCAGAAGTTTGGTAATCAGAAGTTTCTTCATTACACCTTAGGGAATCATCAGAACTTTGGGTCTCATCTTCTTTCTCAGCAGCTTCAATTTCTTCAATAGAGACACCAAACTGTTTGGCCAATTTTTCTTTTCTGGCCTGATCTTTCTGATCTCTTTCAAGGAGTGCCACTCGTGCCTTTACTCTGGCTTGGAATGACTCCTTAGGTTCCCTGATCTTCTCCCCCTTTTTGGATTCATCAATTCTAACCCTTGAAGCAGAGGGTTGGGAGAAGTGTCCTTGAAGATGAGCAATCTGCTGGCTGTTGTAGTCTATTTTGTTAGACAGATCGTTCATCTTGGTTTTAATCACCCCAAATTGGTTCTTGATTGACAGCTCCAAGTCAGCTGTATAGGTTTGGAAGTGATTTCTGATGAGTGTATTCATCATGTGGTACAGGGGACCCTCTGGGCTGCATAGCTGGTTCAGGTCTATGCTTGTGTGCCCAGGGAATTGGGTAGGCATTTGCTGTGAAGGGGGTGTTTTTGGGAGATCCTCATGTTGTACAGAGGATGCCACTCTAGGGGTTTTAGGGATTGAGTGGACTTTAACCTGTGCAGAGGTGACTGGCTTCTTGAGCCTGGATACCTTTGCAGCAGGACCTTCAGAAAGTGCCGTCAATTCAGTAGTTGTAGTTTTTGAAACATCATCCAAATTAATGGAATCATCTGTTTCCCTGATGTTGCCCTCAGAGAGGACTGTCTCAGTTAAATCATGAGCTGAGCCCAACTCAGTTCTCTCATGAACCTCTGTTTCTTGGTACTGAGGATTTCCTACCTCAGGCATTAAGCCTTCATCAGTAGTTGCCACATCTGAGGTCTTAGCTATGTTACTTCTGTCCTCAGATCCACCACTGGGTGGTAACTGAGTAGTAGCAGCCTCAGATGCCCCAAGAGTCTCTAAATTTGGGCTTAAAGACTCTGGTCCACCCTCATCTCTTGGGATAGGGCTAATGATGTCCACATCCATGTCTAATGTAGTAGTTATGTCCCCTGTTTGTTGTGGTTGATGGGGACTGACATGATCAGATGGGACATTCTCTCTTAGCCCAGAGAGAAGTTTGGCAATTTCAATTGCCTCTTGTTCAGAAATTTGTGGGGAAGGTTCAGTAGTTTGGGCAATAGTTTGTTGTTCAGCAGTTTCAAAAGAAGAGTGTGTTTGATATGTTTTTCTAAGTCTTTTTCTTTTGAAATGAACAGATATGGGTGCTCTTGGTGGGGTTTGAGATGGATGAGACTGAGAGGGTGTTTCAGTCTCAACAGTTTGAAGAGCAGAATGCTCAAGAGCATGTTCAGGCATCTCAACCTCCTGAACAGCTTTTCTTTTGGGTTGGTGGGTTACAGTTTTTGTTGGCTTGGGCTTTTTGGCTTTTGGTGGTGTAGGTGTGGAAGATGTGGGCTTCAGGGGGACTTGTTGTTGTTCTCCCTGATCATCTTCTGGCCAGGCAGCCGGTTTGTTCAGTCTTGAGTATGCTTGTGATGTTAAAGGGTTTAAAGTTGAAACTTTTTCCCACAAGCACCTCATTACCCAGTTCCCCTATTATGCATTGCATAATGAACCTTGGGTACAACAAAAACTTTTTCTTGGTATTATTGTGATGTAACACCAACTCATGGAAAAACAGTTTTGATGCCCTGTATTTGGTTTCATTCACAATGGAATGAAATATTGGTTGAAAAGTGGAGGGCATCTGGTCATATGACCCTGTTTTTGGACTCAAACACATAATTATATAATGAAACAAAAGTTTATATTTTGGTTCAAAATATTTTTTGAATATGTAGCATGGGAGAGAGTACCTTGATAACCACACTCAGTCATGGTTAGATGAATATCTTTGTTAGCAACATGGTCAGGGGCAGCTACATCATCCAGACCCAGTCTTGTTGCTAGTGTGGCTGGTGTGATGGTCAGTTGTTTCCCTTTTATCTTTGAGTTGAGGAAATGACCTCACCACCCATTGTAACCGTCTCAGCATTTGCCCAGAACTCATTCAGAGTTTCAGTGTGAATTGGTGGGTTAATTGTGAGAGCAGTAAAGTATTGGGATTTGACGACAAGATCAATGATCTCATCGTATTGGGACCAGCCTTCTTGTTTTTCAAGAAAAGCTCTTTGATTGTGTCCCTGTTTTAGAACAAGATCCATTGTGGTTTGGGTGTTTTGATCGAACAGTGAATTTTTAGGTGTAGGTTTTGAGAGAGTTTTGAGAGAGAAGGAGGGATATTTTGTGAGTTTAAAAGGATAAGTGTGTGAAAAAGGTATTTATTAGAAGTTTTAACCGCTTGAATCTTCTTTATTAGAAGTTTAAAAACCGCCTTTGGTTAAAAATCTCTTTATCAGAGGTTTTAAAACTTATTAGGTCAAACCTCTGATGATGGGAAAAGTCAGATTTGCCCTTTTGACTTAAACTGCTGATGAAGGATTACTTCATCAGTAGTTCCCATTTTCTCTTCAGTAGTTTTAACATCTGATGAGAAATGTTTTTATAAATACTTAGTTCATAACTTCTGAAGTTTATTTTATCAGAAGTTACACACTTTTTCAAAAAGTTATCCCCAAACTGATGATTTTTGTTCATCAGTAGTTTCTCTCAAACTGTTTTTGTTTTTCAGAAGTTTTGTTTCAGACTTTTGACATTTGTAAGTGAAAACCAGAAAAAAAGATGGAAAAGGTTAACCTGAAATCCACCAAGGTAAACAGGATGGAATCAGGGGTGGAAAAAGGAAAAATAAATTTTTCATTTTGATTCCACCATGATAAACAGGATGGAATCAAGGATGGAAAAAGAAAAAAGAAAAATTTGATACATATCAGTAGTGATTGATGTAGAAGTTTGCTGTAGAGTTAGGTAGAATCAAGTGTTAACTTGGATTCTAACTGATATGCAAAAAAAAAAATAAAATAAACACTTACAAATTTAGCATTCCAAGCATGGAAACTAACTTCTGAAATGTTGATGTGTCAAGGGGCTTAGTGAAGATGTCAGCTATCTGATTAGCTGTTGCTACATGCTTCACCTCAATCTTGCCTTTTTCATAGCAATCTCTTATGAAATGGTACCTGATCTCAATATGTTTAGTTTTTGAGAACTGTACCGGATTTTGAATGATGCTAATGGCAGATTTGCTGTCTACAAACAAAGGTGTCTTGGTCTCTTTGATTCCATAATCAAGAAGTTGATATTGGAGCCATTGTATCTGTGATGTACAACTTGCAGCTGCAATGTATTCAGCTTCAGCAGTTGAAGTTGCAACAGATGTTTGCTTCTTTGATTGCCATGACACTAGACAGTTACCCAGAAATTGACAACCACCAGATGTTGACTTTCTAGTCATCTTACACCCTGCATAGTCACTATCTGAAAATGCTGATAACTTGGTATTGCTTGAAGCAGGATACCAAATTCCCAGTGTTGGAGTTCCTTTCAGATATCTAAAAATTCTTTTGACTGCAATAAGGTGTGATTCCCTTGGTGCTGATTGATATCTAGCACAGACACATGTTGAAAACATAATATCTGGTCTAGAAGCAGTTAAGTATAAAAGGGAACCTATCATGCATCTGTACATGGTTTGATCAACCTGTTTTCCTTGATCATCTGGTTCAACTTGTGTGATAGGTGTCATGGGAGTGGAACATGATTTACAGTCATTTAAAGAAAATTTGTTCAATAATTCTTTAACATATTTTGATTGATGTATAAAAGTTCCATTTGTTTGTTGTTTGATCTGCAGTCCTAGAAAGTACTGCAGTTCTCCCATGGTACTCATCTCAAATTTTGATTGCATGAGTTTCTTAAAATCATCACACAATTTTGTGTTTGTTGAACCAAAGATGATATCATCAACATAAATTTGAACAAGTAAGACATGATTTCCAACATGTTTAATGAAAAGTGTTTTATCAATGGCACCTCTTGTAAAGTTATTTTTGAGTAAAAAGGTGGAGAGTGTATCATACCAGGCTCTTGGAGCCTGTTTGAGCCCATAAAGAGCTTTATCCAGTCTGTACACCCACTCAGGATGAGAGGATCCTCAAACCCAGGTGGCTGACAGACATACACCTCCTCCTTGATTTTACCATATAAAAATGCACTTTTCACATCCATTTGATAAACTTTAATTTTGTTGGAAATGGCATAGGCCAGAAATAACCTGATGGCCTCAAGCCTTGCAACTGGAGCAAAGGTTTCATCATAGTCAATTCCCTCTTCTTGAGAGTACCCTTGAACTACCAGTCTTGCCTTGTTCTTGATTATCATACCAGCTTCATCTTGTTTGTTCCTGAAAACCCATCTTGTACCAATTGGTTGCTTGTTTTGAGGTAAGGGACAGATTTCCCAGACCTGTTGCTTGTTGAACTGTAGTAGTTCATCTTGCATAGCCTGCACCCAATTGTTGTCTTTGAGGGCTTCCTGGTACTTCTTTGGTTCCAACTGTGAAATAAAAGCTGAGAATAGGCAAAAGTTGGAGAGCTGGTTTCTGGTCAGAACACCTGTAGCAATATCACCCATGATTTGATCAAGTGGATGATCTCTGTGTTCAATCAGTTGTTGTAAACCACTGACAGGTGTAGGTGGCTCTGGTTCTTCAAACAAACTACTGAGGTCTATGATATCTGGTTCAGCAGTTGCAGCTTCTTCAGTAGTTGCAGGTGCTGAAGCAGATGTTTGAGTTTGGCCTTCAGTATTTGTTTGATCAGAAGTTTGGAAAACTTCTGATGGTTTGTAGTTGACTTAATGACTGTTTGAGGAGTCCATGGTGCAGGATCCTCATCTTCAAACCTTTGATCACCATAATAAGTAGGTTTGGAAGAAGTAACAGCCTTTTCAGGTCCAAAGTGAAAGTTGTCAAGGTCAAAGAGTTCAGCAGGATGTGCTGGAATAAGAGTGTGTTTTGACTCATTGAACTTGACATTCAATGTTTCTTCTACTATCTTGGTGTGAGAATTAAAAACCTTGTAGGCTTTTCTAGTTGAAGAGTAACCAAGAAAGTAACCTGAGTCAACTTTGGCAGCAAACTTTGAGATAGATTCCTTGATGTTCAAGATGAAACATTGACACCCAAAAGCCCTGAAAAAGGAGATAAGGGGCTTCATGCCATGAAGAACTTCATAGGCAGTCTTGGAATGTCTCTTGACCACAAGAACTCTATTCTGAACATAACATGCTGTGTTAACTGCTTCTGCCCAAAAGTAAATGGCAGTCCAGAATCAGCTAACATTGTTCTTGCTCCTTCTATCAATGTTCTGTTCTTCCTTTCTACTACACCATTTTGTTCAGGAGTTCTGGAACACTGTATTGTCTAATAATCCCTTTAGACAAACAGAATTCATCCAGAGTTTTGTTCCTGAACTCTGTCCCATTGTCACTTCTAATGGTTTTGACAGATAGAGAATATTGTTTCTCTACTTGTAGAATGAAGAACTTGATGATTTAGCAGCCTCATCCTTGGAAAACAAGAAGAATACCCATGTGAATCTTGAGTAGTCATCAATGATGACTAAGCAGTACTTCTTTTTACCAAGGCTCATAATCTTGACAGGCCCAAATAAGTCCATATGGAGTAGTTGAAGACATGCAGTTGTTTTTGATTCTTCAATAGACTTATAGGAGGACTTATGCTGCTTTCCCTTTAAACAGGATACACAGTGTTCTTGACACTGGTATACTTTCAAAGGTAGACCTCTGACCAAGCCCATTTTTGTGACTTTATTTATGGTTTTAAAGTTCACATGGCCAAGTCTCCTGTGCCAGAGATCTGTTTCTGAAGTTGATGCCCTTGAGAAGAAACAGGCAGTGTTGTTCAATACTTTGTCCTTTTCAATGTCCACTGCATAGACATTGCCACATCTTTTGGCAATCAGCAAAGTATGATCTTCTATAATCTTCTCAATCAACTTCTGGCCTTCTGGAGAGATGATCTTGCAAGCTGTCTTTGTGAAAAAGGAAGAATATCCTTTATCACACATTTGTGACACACTCAGCAAGTTGTATTCAAGATTCTCCACCAGATTGACCTTGTCAAACTGTATTTTGCCAGAGGAGACATTGCCATGTCCTAGCACATATCCCTTGGCATTGTTCCCAAAGGACACAGATCCTTCTCTTTGACTGATAAAGTTGTTTATCAGGTATCTGCATCCAGTCATGTGCATAGAGCCTCCACTATCAACATACCATATGCTGTTTAAGCCCCTGGAAACTCTCTGCACATAAAAGCAAATTAGTTAGATTTGGAAACCCAAGCCTGTTTGGCTTTGGGTTTGCTCTTGGGAACAGTTACAGTTTGTTTTTGACCAGGTTGAGAAATCCATGTCTTTTTGGCAATGGATTTTTCATGAAGAACTATGGTGGTATCCTTTTTAGGACCACCATCAACCTTGGTCATCAGTAGTTCTACCATGTTCTTTAGATTTTGAATCTCAGCAGTTTGTGAAACTGCTGATGATTCTGGTCTAACTACTGACAGGGAATTTTGAGAAAAAGATTTTGGTTGAGATATTATCTTTTTCTGAGAAAAGGTGTTTTCAGGTTGTTTCTTGGGTTTAAAGACTTTTTCATAATCATTTCTGATTTGATTTCCCACAACCTGTTGTTTAAATTTTTGATTGAACTGAATTCCTTTTCTGTATCTACAAAATTCAGTTTTGTGGTTGAACAGGCCACAAATTTCACATGCTTTTGCCTTCTGTTTTTGTTCTGAAGGCAAATTTCTGACAGTAAAAAGATTTTGCTCATCAGTAGTTTTCAGGGTCTCAACTCCTGAAGTAGATGAAACTACTGATGGCTTGTTGTCAGTTTTTGTAAATACTTCTGAAGTACTTTCTTTAAAAATGCCAGGATTTCTATTTAGAAAGTTTTCATGGAAAGATGTGCATTCTTTCCCTTCAGAAGTTTCATTTGAAACAATTCTTCTCCCATCTTCAGTAGTTTTGGGAGAAAAATCTGTTGGTGTTTCAACATGATGGTATCCTATGCCAAACTTCACATTTGAAGCACTTTGTTTGTTTAGCAGTAGTTGATACCCCCTACAAGATTCAACCCATTTTTCACAAGTGATCCTGGTGTCAGCAAGCTCTTGTCTGACATCTCCCAGGTCATTTAGCATCATTTTGATTTGTGCTTGGGTTTCAATGGCAGAGTCAGTTAATTTAGAAACCTCTTTTGTTTTAGCACACAGTTTTCTTTCCAAATCACATTTTATCTGTGTGTATTTTCTTTCTAAATCATTGGCTTTGCCTTGTAGGTGCACGTTTGTCTCTCTTATGAGAGCAAAAGTTTCTTTGCAAGAGTTTGAACATAGTTTTGTCAAAGATTCTTTTGATACCTGAGACAATGCAGATCTTGAGGTAGAGCCTTCAAATGCCATTAAGGCAAAGTTCTTTCTGCCATTGTCTGGTTCTCCCCAGTTGATGTCAAACACTTTGTTGTCTGCATCAGGATTACACTCTGTGGTGTCATATGGGAGACTGCTCCAGTCAACATACCCCGAGGTAAAGAGGCTTTGTTGAGGGGTTGTTGAGGCTGTGGAGGAAGTTGAGCAGCTGGAAAGGGAGGGATTGATTGTTGGCTCTGCATCTGTTGAGCAGGCACTTGAACATATTGTACTTGAGGCATATATTGCTGTTGAGGAGCTTGTGCCTGTACAAAATGAGCACTCCCTTGAGTTCCATTGTTCCTATTATAATTGGGGTTATAGTTATTTCCAGATTGTGATTGGTTAAAGCTAGAGCTTCTACACTCTCTAGCAAAGTGTCCCAACTTCTGACACTTGTGACATCTCAGTTTAGATTTGTCAAAACCAATTTTTGTGTTACTGGTCAATCCTGGAAATTTCCTTCCTGACCTTTTATAAAACTTGTTAGTTTTAATGCTTAGCATGGCCAGTTGGTGAAGTATGTCCATTTCTTCCAAGTCATCACTGCTAAAATTTTTCAAATCATCCATGATAAAACATAGATTATCAGCAGTTTGACCTTGGTCATCATTGTCATAACCTGGGAAAGATCTTTCTGATGAGATCCCAGTGGTTATGTCAATATTGTCATAAGATCCATAGGAACAAGTTGGTGAATCTTGTCCCAAAAGTGCTGTACTACCTGGTAGGTAGTCATCAGCAGTTTTACCAGAAGTTTGTAATTTCTTCTTTTGATCGATTTCTCTTTCAAAAGTGAGTAATCTCCCATGGAGTTTTGTAAGAGTGAGGGAGCTAAAATCTGGTGAGGATCTTAAGACAATGGAGTAAGTTTCCCATTTGTCAGGCAGAGACCTTAAAAATCTATGTAACATAGATACTGTTGTATAGGTCTGCCCATTTAACTTTAGCTCAGAGATTAATGAGGAGAATCTTTCAAATTGTTGTGTCAAAGTCTCCCCATTAATATAAGCAAATGTTTCATATTGTTGAGCCAAAATTTCTCTGGTGTTGGCAATCACCTCTTCAGTTCCTCCAAACTGTTCTTTAAGACAGTCCCAAAGTTCTTTGGCACTTTCACAATGTAAAAGGCCAGAGTATATTTCATTTGGGAGAGCCATTGCCAACATAGAGAATGCCTTAGCGTCTAGCTCAAGTTTCAGGAAATCTTCATCTGTATAGTCTTTGGGATCCTTAGGAATCCCTTCTTTTGTTTCAAGGTTTATGTTTACTGGTTTGTGTGGACCATATATCACAGATCTCCAACAACCAGTGTTGGTTTGTGACAAGGTATGTGCCATTCTTTTCTGCCATATATTGTACTCATTTCTCACAAGCATGGCAGGTTTGGTGGCAGAACCAGTATTATGTGGATCCATTTTTAAAGAGTTATAGATTTGTCTGATGACTCTTTTAAGTGATGGATATTGATAAAAAGTGAACTTTTGATCTTTTTATTGAATATCAATAAGAGCTTTGTGTCTGATTCTCAATTTGTTAGATTGATATGTGATCAGATAAACCAATGCTCTGATACCAATTGTTGGATCAGTTTGCTCTTGTTTGCTAAGTAAGAACTTGCTATCTTGACACTTAAGTGTTTAGCAAGTCCTAGTAAATCAGATTATAAGCACAGCGGAATGTTATAAGTTAAAGCAACACTTTTTATGCAAAGGCAGAGTTGTAACTCCCCCTTGATGTTTGAAACAAGATAAATGACAAAGTATTTATTATGAATCTAAGTTGTAAATGAGAATTAGATACTTAGCAAGATTCACAATAAATACAGAAATGGAATAATAACAATGAGAGTGTTTGAAGGATTTTTCTGTATAAAAATCAATGTCTAAAATAGAAGGTTGAAGTCTTCTATTTATAGACGATTACATGCATGTATCTTGCCTGAAAAGCAAGTACAGAAAGTCCAGTTACAAGTTGCACAAGTTGCAACATTGAAAGAAACAAATAAAGCTAAAAGTAATATTAAACAACAAACTACTGATGCAAATGGGCGGTGGCAAATATCTTCTGCTAAGTGCTGATGAAGGACAACTACTGAAGAGTAGTTTTGTCTTCAGTACTTCTGAAGTGAACTTGTCTGGTTTGGACTTCAGAACTTCTGCAACTTCAGCACTTCTTCATATCTTCTAATCAGCAGTTTCTTGTCTTCTATTCAGTTCTTCTATTTAGCCAAAAATGACAGAAGTGAATTAGACTAAGGTTTACAAAAGTGGTTTCACCAATCCTCTTTGTCCTAACAAGGTATCATTTCATAAGAGATTGCTATGAAAAAGGCAAGATTGAAGTGAAACATGTAGCAACAGCTAATCAAATAGCTGACATTTTCACTAAACCCCTTGACACATCACATTTCAGAAGTTAGTATCCATGCTAGGGATGCTAAATTTGTAAGTGTTTCTATTTATTTTTCTGCACATTTTTTGTTTTTCACTTACATCAATTTTCAAAACACTTGAAAAACTTCTGAAAAGAGAGAAACTACTGATGAACAAAACATCAGTATGGGGATATTTCTGAAAAGTGAATAACTTCTGATAAAATAAACCTTCAGAAGTTGTGAATAAAAGTATTTATAAAACATTCCTCATCAGCTGTAAAACTACTGAAGAGGAAATGGGAACTACTGATGAAGATAATCCTTCATCAGCAGTTTAGTCAAAAAGGGCAAATCTGACTTTTCCCATCATCAGAAGTTTGACCTAGTCGGTTTAAAACTTCTGATAAAGATATTTTTAACCTAGGCGGTTTAAAAACTTCTAATAAAGAAGATCCAAGCGGTTAAAAACTTCTGATAAATATCTTTTTTCAACACTTATCCTTTCAAACTCAAAAATTCCCCCTCCTCTCTCAAAAACTCTCTTAAAAACCTAAACCTGCAAATCAACTGTTCGATCAACAAAACCCAAACCACATGGCTCTCGTTCTAAAACAGGGTCACAATCAAAGGGCCTTTCTTGAAAAACAAGAAGCTGGTCCCAATACGATGAGATCATGGATCTTGTCATAAAATCCCAATATTTTACTGCTCTCACAATCGACCCACCAATTCATACTGAAACTCTAAATGAGTTATGGGCTAATGCTGAGACGGTGACGCTGATGGTGAAATTATCCCCTCAACTCAAGAATAAAAGGAAACCACTGACCATCACACCGGCCACACTGGCAACAAGACTGGGCCTGAATGATGTAGCTGCCCCTGATCATGTTGCTAACTCTGACATTCACTTAACCCATGACAGAGTGTGGTTTATCAAGGTACTCTTTCCCATGCTACTATCTTCAAAAAATATTTTGAACCAAAATACAAGCTTTTGTTTCATTATATTATTATGTGTTTGAGTCCAAAGACAGGGTCTTATGACCAGATGCCCTCTACTTTTCAACCAATATTTCATTCCATAGTGAATGAAACCAAATTCAGGGCATCAATATTTTTTCAATGAGTTGGTGTTACATCATAATAATACCAAGAAAAAGTTTTTGTTATACCCAAGGTTCATTATGCAATGCATAATAGGGGAACTGGGTAATGAGGTGCTTGTGGGGAAAAGTTTCAACTTTAAATCCATTAACCTCACAAGCATACTCTAGGCATAACAACCCGGCTACCTGGCCAGAAGATGATCAGGGAGAACAACAAAAAGTCCCCTGAAACCCACATCTTCCAAACTCACACCATCAAAAGCCAAAAAGCACAAGCCAACAAAGACAGAAACCCACCAACCCAAAAGAAAAGCTGTTCAGGAGGTTGAGATGCCTGAACATGCTCATGAGCAATCTGCTCTTCAAATAGGTGAGACTGAAACACCCTCTCAGTCTCATCCATCTCAAACCCCACCAAGAGCACCCATAACACTCTTATTCAAAAGAAAAAGACTTAGAAAAACTGTTGTAACTGACACTTCTTTTGAAACTGCTGACCAACCTATTCAACCTATTGCCCAAACTTCTGAACCAACCCCTCAAATTTCTGAACCAGAGGCAATAGAGATTGCCAAACTTCTCTCTGGGCTAAAAGAGATAGTCCCATCTGATAATGTCAAGTCCCCTACAACCACAACAAACAGGGGACATAATGTGACATCCGTCACCTTCGTCTTTCACTTAATTGACAATATCAGTCCTCCAAATATTTCCATTATAGTCCCCGAAAGTTTCGTCGTTTTCAATTTAATTTTAAAACGAATTTAAAACTTATCATTTATATATTTCTTATGTATCGGGTATAAGTTTTAATCAAATGCGTATGTTAAAACATGTTCGTAAAAGAATTTTATAAAATTTTCAAGTTTTATAAAGATTGGAACTTTTAGGATAAGTTAGGTTAATCTAGTTAACTTTTATAAAAAAAAAACAAACACTAAACCTACATAACTAACCAGGTTAAAACCTGAGGGACCATTTCTGACAAACAGCAAAAGTTTTAAACCAACCCATCTCCCTCCCTCTTCATCCCCGTTTTTTCCGGCCACCTTCCGGCCACTGTTCGGCCGCCGGAATTACTCCGGCTAGATAATTATTTCACTTTCAAGGCCATTTAACCCGTTCGGTTCGAATCATTCAATCATTTTCGTCCGTTCTTGATGTACCCATACGTTTCTACAACATTTAAATCATGAATCTTAATGATTCATGTGTAACCGCCGCGCCATTAAAAGCTATCAAAACTAGACGTTAAACCAAACCGAGTATAAATTGATCTTTCCACACTATTTCCGCGTCATTTCCACACAGAAACATCACCAAAACACGATCTTAAATCTCCTTAATCGAACCATAAGAGGCGGCCAATTTTTTTCTCCTTTTCGAGCCGAGTTCATGTTGTAAGTACGTTTTCTTTGTGCCATTATACTTGATTTTTGTTCAGGAGTAAAAGCCCCATCACCATACCTCGTAACAGATATGAATTGATGGTTAATTGAATTGGGGTTAGGGTTAGGGTTCTTGGTTAGGATTTGGGGAAGATGATGAGATTTAATAATTGTTTTAAATAATATTCAGTGTCAAATAAATCAACAAAGCCTTGGTAGACTAGTGGTTGTGATGTTGGTGTCCTTAAAGGGATACCGAGTTCGATCCCTGCATCCACACTAACATTCTGTTTTTTTTTTATTTTTCATTATTTCCTATTTAAAACTCATTATTTATTCATATAAAAATACATTTAACTTAGAATATTCATAATAAATTCATTTTTGCTCCAAAAATTATAAAAATTTAGGTGTAGCTTCTTGACACCATAAAGAAAATTTCTACAATTTTATTTTCTGAAAAATGCTTTATTTTTATATTTTTATTAAATTAAATTGTGTTAATCATAATTAATTGATAAAAAATTCATTTTTAATGATTTTAATCTCAAACTTTTGGGTAATTATTTCTAACCATTCTAATCTGAAATAAAAATTATTGGTTCAGAAAATATTTAATTTTATTGACTTTCCTATTTTTAATCATTTAAACATAATTTAAACTCGTTAAATCAGTTTTAAAAATAAATAAGTTTATATAAATTATGGGAAAATTATTCTAATTTGTTTACATCAGAAATCATCCATTTTCTATAAAATTAGTATTTTTGGATCATGTATGGTATTATTAGTCTTATTTACGTTTAATTAGACATAATAAAACATTTATTTATTTATACATTTAAACGTCTATTTTATAAATGTTTTTTCTTATAAAATAGAAATACTCGTATGGTTTAATGTCTTAATTATTTTTTTTTGTTGAATCGTTGTGTAACCCAAAGATATTTATTTATATATTTATGATTATCGTATTATTCTAATTTAGTTAAAGTAACTAACTAAATTATTTTGTCTTAATTATTCAAACATATTGTTATCTAAATATTCAATAGGTAATAATTATATTATTCAAACCACATTTACGACTTTTCATACATTGTTTGTGATATACAACTGTTACGTTAACGCGACTTATCATAAAAACTCTAATTCCCCAGATCGACTTAGCAAACCCTAATGCCTTAGACCCTAGTTACCTTAGACTTTTTAGACATTTCCTTATTAGTATGCTTACACATTATAGGTTGAATTCCTCGGAATTCTCATTACTTAGCTCACGACCGCTTAAGTTGGATTTTGCTCGCTTTCGCAAACTGTGAGTATATCTTTCCCCCCCCCTTTTTTTTTTACTATTTTTACATTTCGGGGTGACTCATGTACTTACTATCAAGTTTATAATTCCTTTTACTAAAATGGCATTCTTATGTGTGTTTGCTTGTGTTATTTTGTGTATCTATGACCTGTCAAATCATTAACCGCTGGGCGGCCTGGCATTTCACTGAATAGTACTATGGTTTATTACCCTTGTGACTCTGTTGAGAGTCCTCGTCATTGCTATGTATTACATTACTACTAGCGCATACTATATATATCCGCTTTCTTCTCTTAGGGTTGATTTGACCCGGATACCACTTATTACATAATTGCAAACAGTATACGACACATGAATTGTAAAACACTTTTCTACTATATTTATTTAAACACGGTATGCTCACCAATACAATTTTTGTATTGACCAAAATATTTTGTACATGTTTCAGGTTGTTTTGAGATGCATCCTTTAAGCTTTCGGATTTATATTTAGATTTTGATTCATTGTATTTCAATTTAGTTGACAGTTAGTAGCGTTGTATTTCATTTCAATGTAATAAATTATTAAATCAATGTATTCAAATTTACACTTTAGTCCATGAGCTATTGAACAATCGTCACTACGTGGCACCTCGATGTTTCCGCCATCGGTTGGGTGTTACATAACCACAGAATCAGACATGGATGTGGACATCACTAGCCCTACCCCAAGAGATGAGGGTGGACCAGGGTCTTTAAGCCCAATCTTAGAGACTCTTGGGGCATCTGAGGCTGCTACTACTCAGTTACCACCCAGTGGTGGATCTGAGGATAGAAGTAAAACAGCTAAGACCTCAGATGTGGCAACTACTGATGAAGGCTGAATGCCTGAGGTAGGAAATCCTCAGAACCAAGAACAAGAGGTTCATGAGAGAACTGAGTTGGGCTCAGCTCATGATTTAACTGAGACAGTCCTCATTGAGGACAACATCAGGGATTCAGATGATTCCATTAATTTGGATGATGATTCAACAACCAAAACTACTGAATTGACGGCACTTATGAAGGTCCTGCTTCAGGGGTATCCAAGCTCAAGAAGCTAGTCACCCCTGAACAGGTTAAAGTCCACTCAATCCCTAAAACCCCTAGAGTGGCATCCTCTGTACAACATGAGGATCTCCAAAAAACACACCCTTCACATCAAATGCCTACCCAATTCCCTGGGCCTTCAAGCATAGACATGAACCAACTATGCAGCCCAGGTGGTGACCTTTATCTTATGATGAATGCCCTCATCAAGAATCACCTCCAAACCTATACAGCTAACTTGGAGCTGTCCATCAAGAACCAATTTGGGGTGATTCAGACGAAGATGAATGATCTGCAGACCAAGATTGACTTCAACAGCAAACAAATTGCCAATCTGACAGATCAGATCAAACCTCTGAAGCCTATTGATGAATCCAAAAAGAGGGAGAAGATGAAGGAACCAATGGATACAGTTGAAGCCAGAAGAAAGGCAAGACTTGCTATCCTAGAGAGAGATCAGAAAAACCAGGCCAGAAAAGAAGCATTGGCCAAACAGTTTGGTGTCTCAGTGGAAGATATTGAAGCCACAGAAAAGGAAGATGAGACCCAAACTTCTGAAAAATCCCTAAGGCATAATAAAGAAACCTCTGATGGTCAAAGTCCTGATGACTCAGAAGATACTGAAGACAATCCTTCAGTAGTTGACAAACCATCAGCAGTTGTCAACCCATCAGAGGTTAACACTTCCAAATCTCAACAAACTAAACCTTCCAGATCCACTGAACAAATCAAACCAACTTCTGCTCCTCCAAGGCCTACAACAACCACTACTATGACTGTCCTAACCCCTGCTCCAATCTCTCAATCTACTGAACTTCTTGAGCAGAGGTTTAAAGGCAGTTCAACAAAAAGCCAAGGAAGACCAGATTTGGAAAAATCTGGAACAAAGGGATGACTTAGAGTATGAAGAGAAGCTCCAGGCTTATCAAGCTGAACTGGAAAGACAGGCTGAAATTGATCATATTGCTGAAGAAGACAAAAGACAACAACTGGTGTCTTACATCACAAAGAACAGCAAGACTAAAGCCTACACACTCAAGGACTCTCTATGCAAGAGCTGACAAGAAGGGCACAACTAATTGCAGACAGACTGGCCACAAGTAAAGAAGGAAAGGCCAAGAGAGCCCAGATGATAGATGAATTAGTAGCAGATGGCTATGGTTCAAAAGCCTCAGTATCTAGATGGAAAGAAGAAAGACTGGTGGATACTTATCGAAAATATAAGGCTGCCAAGGCTGCAAATCCAGAGAAGTTTCAAACTGCTGAACCTTCAAGATCAGTAGTTAGAACTTCTGGTGTTTTAACAAGAAGGCCTGCTATTCAAAGGAAGAAATCAGAGGACAATGTCAAAACTGATTTCAAAATGGTACTACTTGAAGGAAGTTCAGTAGTTCACTCAGATTTTGACATTGATGAGAAACCTCTGATAACACAATTCAGGGATCCTTCCACCTTTGCCTACCAAATTCAAAAGACTATCAAAGAAAAGATGCATACCAAGGTAGTGACTGAACACCATCTCCCAACTATTCAGATGCCTGATATGCAACAACAACAACAACAAGGAAGAGACTCCCACCTGAGGCTTACTGAAATAGAAAGCATCCAACACTCAGGATCATCAACCCAAGGGACAAGTCTGGTTCCCTATACCTCTGACTTTGACAAGTCAAAGGTACCTATCATCAGATGGTCACTTACTGCTAACAACTCAGTATTATTGACAAGAAGAGACCTTTCAAGCAGGGCTTACAAGAAGATCAGTGATCTAAAGAAACTGTCAACACAAGACCTGCTCACAATTCAACATCTGGAACCACAGAAAGGATCTCTATCTGATAGACAGTTAAACCAGCTAAAGAACACCATGTATAAAGAAATATGGAAGATTGTTCAAGACAGAAGAAGATCATAAGGAATTAGTAAGGTTTTGGGTTCATCAATCCAGGGGAGATTGTTAGGACAAAGAGGATTGGTGAAACCACTTTTGGAAACCTTAGTCGAATTCACTTCTGCAAATTTTGGCTAAGTATAGAAGTACTGAAGAGAAGACAAGAAACTGCTGAAGAGAAGATATGACAAGTGCTGAAGAAGAAACTTCATCAGAAGTTCTGAAGTCCAAACCAGACAAGTTCACTTCAGAAGTACTGAAGACAAACTACTCATCAGTAGTTTGTCATTCATCAGCACTTAGCATCAGATATTTTCCCACCGCCTTTTGTATCAGTAGTTTATTGTTTATTATTACTTTTAGCTGTAATTGTTCGTTTCAATGTTGCAACTTGTGCAACTTGTTTCTGATATTTCTGTACTTGCTTTATTGGCAAGATACATGTATGTAAACGTCTATAAATAGGAGGCTTCAACCTTTCTATTTTATACATTGATTTTAAGAGAAAAATCCTTCAAACACTTTCACTGTTCTATTCCATTTCAGTATTTATTGTGAATCTGCCTAAGTATCTAATTCTCATTTACTGCTTAGATTCATAATAAATACTTGTCATTATTAGTTTCAATCATCAAGAGGGAGTAATAACTCCTCTTAAGTATAAAAAGTGTTGCTTTAACTTATACATTCCGCTGTGCTTACAATCAGATATACAAGAGCTTGCTAAACACTTAAGTGTCAAAGATAGCAAGTTCTTACTTAAACAAAGAGCATACTGATCCAACAATTGGTATCAGAGCATTGGTTTATCTGATCACATATCAATCTAACAAATTGAGAATCAGACACAAAGCTCTTATTGATACTCAATAAAAGATCAAAAGTTCACTTTTTATCAACATCCATCACTTAAAAGAGTCATCTGACAAATCAATACTCTTTAAAATGGATCCACATAATACTGGTTCTGCGACAAAACCTGCTATGCTAGTAAGAAATGAATGTAACATCTGGCAAAGAAGGATGACGCATACATTATCACAGACCAACACAGGTTGCTGGAAATCTGTGATATATGGACCACATAAACCAGTAAATATCAATCTTGAAACTAAAGTTGAGGTCCCTAAAGACCCTAAAGAATATACAGATGATGATTCCTAAAACTTGAGCTAGATGCAAAAGCATTCTCTATGTTGGCAATGGCTCTCCCAAATGAGATATACTCTGGCCTTTTACATTGTGAAAGTGCCAAAGAACTCTGGGATTGTCTTAAAGAACAGTTTGGAGGAACTGAAGAGGTGATTGCCAACACCAGAGAGATTTTAGCTCAACAATATGAGACATTTGCTCACATTAATGGGGAAACTTTAACTCAACAATTTGTAAGATTCTCCTCATTAATATCTGAGCTAAAGTTAAATGGTCAGACCTATACAACAATATCTATGTTACATAGATTTTTAAGGTCTTTACCAGACAAATGGGAAACATACTCCATTGTTTTAAGATCCTCACCAGATTTTGGCTCCCTCACTCTTACAAAACTCCATGGGAGATTACTTACTTTTGAGAGAGAAATTGATCAAAAGAAGAAATTACAATCATCTGGTAAAACTGCTGATGACTACCTACCAGGTAGTACAACACTTTTGGGACAAGACTCACCAACTTGTTCCTATGGATCTTATGACAACATTGACATAACAACTGGGATCTCATCAGAAAGATCTTTCCCTGGTTATGACAATGATGACCAAAGTCAAACTGCTGATAATCTATGTTTTATCATGGATGATTTGAAAAACTTTAGCAGTGATGACTTAGAAGAAATGGACATTTTACACCAACTGGGCCATGCTAAGCATTAAAACTAACAAGTTTTATAAAAGGTCAGGAAGGAAATTTCCAGGATTGACCACTAATATAAAAATTGGTTTTGACAAATCTAAACTGAGATGTCACAAGTGTCAGAAGTTGGGACACTTTGCTAGAGAGTGTAGAAACTCTAGCTTTAACCAATCACAATCTGGAAATAACTTTAACCCCAATTATAATAGGAATAATGGAACTCAGGGAGTGCTCATTTTGTACAGGCACAAGCTCCTCAACAGCAATACATGCCACAAGTACAATATGTTCAAATGCCTGCTCAACAGATGCAGAGCCAACAATCAATCCCTCCCTTTCCAGCTGCTCAACAACCTCCACAGCCTCAACAACCCTCTCAACAAAGTCTTTTCACCTCAGGGTATGTTGACTGGAGCAGTCTTCCTTTTGACACCACAGAGTGCAATCCTGATGCAGACAACAAGTTGTTTGACATCAACTGGGGAGAACCAGACAATGGCAAAAAGAACTTTGCCTTAATGGCATTTGAAGGCTGTACTTCAAAATCTGCATTGTCACAGGTATCAAAAGAGTCTTTGACAAAACTTTGCTCAATTCTTGCAAAGAATCTTTTGCTCTCATAAGAGAGACAAATGTGCACTTACAAGGAAAAGCCAATGATTTAGAAAGAAAATACACTCAGATGAAATGTGATTTAGAGAGAAAACTTACTACTAAAACAAAAGAAGTCTCTAAATTAACTAACTCAGCTATTGAAACCCAAGCACAAATTAAAATGATGATAGAAGATCTTGGGAATGTCAGAAAAGAGCTTGCTGACACCAAGATCAGTTGTGAAAAATGGGTGGATTCTTGTAAGGGGTACCAGCTATTGCTAAACAAACAGAGTGCTTCAAATGTTAAGTTTGGCATAGGGTACAATCATGTTGAAACGCCAACAGATTTCTCTCCCAAAACTACTGAAGATGGGAGAAAAATTGTTTCAAATGAAACTTCTGAAGGGAAAGACTGCACATCTTTCCATGAAAACTTTCTAAACAGAAATCCTTGTATTTTCAAAGAAAGTACTTTAGAAGTATTAACAAAATCTGACAACAAGCCATCAGTAGTTTCATCTACATCAGGAGTTGAGACCCTGAAAACTACTGATGAGCAAAATCTTTACACTAATGTCAGAAATTTGCCTTTAGATCAAAAACAAAAGGCAAAAGAGTGTGAAATTTGTGGTCTGTTCAACCACAAAACAGAGTTTTGTAGATACAGAAAAGGAGTTCAGTTCAATCAAAAAATTAAACAACAGGTTGTGGGAAATCAAATCAGAAATGATTATGAAAGAATCTTTAATCCCAAGAAACAACAACCTGAAAACACCTTTTCTCAGAAAAGATAAAATCTCAACTAAAATCTTTTTCTCAAAATTCTTTTTTAGTAGTTAGACCTGAATCATCAGCAGTTTCACAAACTGCTGAGATTCAAAATCTAATGAACTTGGTACAACTACTGATGACCAAGGTTGATGGTGGTCCTGAAAAGGATACCACCATGGCTCTTAATGAAAAATCCATTGCCAAAAAGACATGGATTTCTCAACCTGGTCAAAAACAAACTGTAACTGTTCTCAAGAGCAAACCCAAAGCCAAACAGGCTTGGGTTCCTAAATCTAACTAATTTGCTATTGTGTGCAGAGAGTTTCCAGGGGCTTAAACAGCATATGGTACGTTGATAGTGGAGGCTCTATGCACATGACTGGATGCAGATACCTGATAAACAATTTTATCAGCCAAAGAGAAGGATCTGTATCCTTTGGGAACAATGCTAAGGGATATGTGCTAGGACATGGCAATGTCTCCTCTGGAAAAATACAGTTTGACAAGGTCAATCTGGTTGAAAACCTTGAATACAACTTGCTAAGTGTGTCACAAATGTGTGATAAAGGTTATTCTTCCTTTTTCACAAAGACAGCATGCAAGATCATCTCACCAGAAGGCCAGAAGTTGATAGAGAAGATCATTGAAGATCATACTTTGCTGATTGCCAAAAGATGTGGCAATGTCTATGCAGTGGACATTGAGAAAGACAAGGTATTGAACAACACTGCCTGTTTCTTCTCAAGGGCATCAACTTCAGAAACTGATCTCTGGCACAGGAGACTTGGCCATGTGAACTTTAAAACCATAAATAAAGTCACAAAAATGGGCTTGGTCAGAGGTCTACCTTTGAAAGTATACCAGTGTCAAGAACACTGTGTATCCTGTTTAAAGGGAAAACAGCATAAGTCCTCCTATAAGTCTATTGAAGAATTAAAAACAACTGTATGTCTTCAACTACTCCATATGGACTTATTTGGACCTGTCAAGATTATGAGCCTTGGTAAAAAGAAGTACTGCTTAGTCATCATTGATGACTACTCAAGATTCACATGGGTATTCTTCTTATTCTCCAAGGATGAGGCTGCTGAAATCATCAAGTTCTTCATTCTACGAGTGGAGAAACAATATTCTCTACCTGTCAAAACCATTAGAAGTGATAATGGGACAGAGTTCAGGAACAAAACTCTGGATGAATTCTGTTTGTCTAAAGGGATTATTAGACAATACAGTGTTCCCAGAACTCCTGAACAAAATGGTGTAGTAGAAAGGAAGAACAGAACCTTAATAGAGGGAGCAAGAACAATGTTAGCTGATTCTGGGCTACCCTTGTACTTTTGGGCAGAAGCAGTTAACACATCATGTTATGTTCAGAATAGAGTTCTTGTGGTCAAGAGACATTCCAAGACTGCCTATGAAGTTCTTCATGGCATGAAGCCCCTTATCTCCTTTTTCAGGGCTTTTGGGTGTCAATGTTTCATCTTGAACATCAAGGAATCTATTTCAAAGTTTGCTGCCAAAGTTGACTCAGGTTACTTTCTTGGTTACTCTTCAACTAGAAAAGCCTACAAGGTTTTTAATTCTCACACCAGGATAGTAGAAGAAACATTGAATGCCAAGTTCAATGAGTCAAAACACACTCTTATTCCAGCACATCCTGCTGAACTTTTTGACCTTGACAACTTCCATTTTGGACCTGAGAAGGATGTTACTTCATCAAAACCTACTTATTATGGTGACAAAAGGTTTGATGATGAGGATCCCACACCATGGACTCCTCAAACAGTTATCAAGTCAACTTCAAAATCATCAGAAGTTCCACAAACTTCTGATCAAACAAGTACTGAGGAACAAACTCAAACTTCTGGTTCAGTAGATCCAACTACTGAAGATCAAGGAACATCTGAACCAGATATTATAGACCTCAGTAGTTTGTTTGAAGAACATGAGCCACCTACACCTGTCAGTGGTTTACAACAACTGATTGAACACAGAGATCATCCACTTGATCAAATCATGGGTGATATAGCTTCAGGTGTTCTTACCAGAAACCAGCTCTCCAACTTTTGCCTATTTTCAGCCTTTATCTCACAGTTGGAACCAAAGAAGTACCAGGAAGCCCTCAAAGACAATAATTGGGTGCAAGCTATGCAAGATGAACTGCTTCAGTTCAACAAGCAACAGGTCTGGGAAATCTGTCCCTTACCTCCAAACAAGCAACCAATTGGCACAAGATGGGTTTTCAGGAACAAACAAAATGAAGCTGGTATGATAATCAAGAACAAGGCACGACTGGTAGTTCAAGGGTACTCTCAAGAAGAGGGAATTGACTATGATGAAACCTTTGCTCCAGTTGCAAGGCTTGAGGCCATCAGGTTATTTCTGGCCTATGCCATTTCCAACAAAATTAAAGTTTATCAAATGGATGTAAAGAGTGCATTTTTGTATGGAAAGATAAAAGAGGAGGTGTATGTCTGTCAGCCACCTGGTTTGAGGATCCTTCTCATCCTGAGTGGGTGTACAGACTGGACAAAGCTCTTTATGGGCTCAAACAGGCTCCAAGAGCCTGGTATGATACACTCTCCACCTTTTTACTCAAAAATAACTTTACAAGAGGTGCCATTGATAAAACTCTTTTCATTAAACATGTTGGAAATCATGTCCTACTTGTTCAAATTTATGTTGATGATATCATTTTTGGTTCAACAAACACAAAACTGTGTGATGATTTTAAGAAACTCATGCAATCAAAATTGAGATGAGTACCATGGGAGAACTGCAGTACTTTCTGGGACTGCAGATCAAGCAACAAACAAATGGAACTTTTATACATCAATCAAAATATGTTAAAGAATTATTAAACAAATTTTCTTTACAAGACTGTAAATCATGTTCCACTCCCATGACACCAATCACACAAGTTGAACCTGATGATCAAGGAAAACAGGTTGATCAAACCATGTACAGATGCATGATAGGTTCCCTTTTATATCTAACTGCTTCTAGACCAGATATTATGTTTTCAACATGTGTCTGTGCTAGATATCAATCAGCACCAAGGGAATCACACCTTATAGCAGTCAAAAGAATTTTCAGATATCTGAAAGGAACTCCAACACTTGGAATTTGGTATCCTGCTTCAAGCAATACCAAGTTATCAGATGACAAGAAAGTCAACATCTGGTGGTTGTCAATTCTTGGGTAACTGTCTAGTGTCATGGCAATCAAAGAAGCAAACATCTGTTGCAACTTCAACTGCTGAAGCTGAATACATTGCAGCTGCAAGTTGTACATCACAGATACAATGGCTCCAATATCAACTTCTTGATTATGGAATCAAAGAGACCAAGACACCATTGCTTGTAGACAGCAAATCTGCCATTAGCATCATTCAAAATCCTGTTCAGTTTTCAAAAACTAAACACATTGAGATCAGGTATCATTTCATAAGAGATTGCTATGAAAAAGGCAAGATTGAAGTGAAACATGTAGCAACAGCTAATCACATAGCTGGCATTTTCACTAAACCCCTTGACACATCAACATTTCAGAAGTTAGTATCCATGCTAGGGATGCTAAATTTGTAAGTGTTTCTATTTATTTTTCTGCACATTTTTTGTTTTTCACTTACATCTATTTTCAAAAACACTTGAAAAACTTCTGAAAAGAGAGAAACTACTGATGAACAAAACATCAGTATGGGGATAATTTCTGAAAAGTGAATAACTTCTGATAAAATAAACCTTCAGAAGTTGTGAATAAAAGTATTTATAAAACATTTCTCATCAGCTGTTAAAACTACTGAAGAGGAAATGGGAACTACTGATGAAGATAATCCTTCATCAGCAGTTTAGTCAAAAAGGGCAAATCTGACTTTTCCCATCATCAGAAGTTTGACCTAGTCGGTTTAAAACTTCTGATAAAGATATTTTTAACCTAGGCGGTTTAAAAACTTCTAATAAAGAAGATCCAAGCGGTTAAAAACTTCTGATAAATATCTTTTTTCAACACTTATCCTTTCAAACTCAAAAATTCCCTCCTCTCTCAAAAACTCTCTTAAAAACCTAAACCTGCAAATCAACTGTTCGATCAACAAAAACCCAAACCACATGACTCTCGTTCTAAAACAGGGTCACAATCAAAGGGCCTTTCTTGAAAAACAAGAAGGCTGGTCCCAATACGATGAGATCATTGATCTTGTCATAAAATCCCAATATTTTACTGCTCTCACAATCGACCCACCAATTCATATGGAAACTCTAAATGAGTTATGGGCTAATGCTGAGACGGTGACGGCTGATGGTGAAATTATCTCCCTCAACTCAAGAATAAAAGGGAAACCACTGACCATCACACCGGCCACACTGGCAACAAGACTGGGCCTGAATGATGTAGCTGCCCCTGATCATGTTGCTAACTCTGACATTCACTTAACCATGACAGAGTGTGGTTATCAAGGTACTCTTTCCCATGCTACACTCTTCAAAAAATATTTTGAACCAAAATACAAGCTTTTGTTTCATTATATTATTATGTGTTTGAGTCCAAAGACAGGGTCTTATGACCAGATGCCCTCTACTTTTCAACCAATATTTCATTCCATAGTGAATGAAACCAAATTCAGGGCATCAAAATTATTTTTCAATGAGTTGGTGTTACATCATAATAATACCAAGAAAAAGTTTTTGTTATACCCAAGGTTCATTATGCAATGCATAATAGGGGAACTGGGTAATGAGGTGCTTGTGGGAAAAGTTTCAACTTTAAATCCATTAACCTCACAAGCATACTCTAGGCATAACAACCCGGCTACCTGGCCAGAAGATGATCAGGGAGAACAACAAAAAGTCCCCCTGAAACCCACATCTTCCAAACTCACACCATCAAAAGCCAAAAAGCCCAAGCCAACAAAGACAGAAACCCACCAACCCAAAAGAAAAGCTGTTCAGGAGGTTGAGATGCCTGAACATGCTCATGAGCAATCTGCTCTTCAAATAGGTGAGACTGAAACACCCTCTCAGTCTCATCCATCTCAAACCCCACCAAGAGCACCCATAACACTCTTATTCAAAAGAAAAAGACTTAGAAAAACTGTTGTAACTGACACTTCTTTTGAAACTGCTGACCAACCTATTCAACCTATTGCCCAAACTTCTGAACCAACCCCTCAAATTTCTGAACCAGAGGCAATAGAGATTGCCAAACTTCTCTCTGGGCTAAAAGAGATAGTCCCATCTGATAATGTCAGTCCCCTACAACCACAACAAACAGGGGACATAATGTGACATCCGTCACCTTCGTCTTTCACTTAATTGACAATATCAGTCCTCCAAATATTTCCATTATAGTCCCCGAAAGTTTCGTCGTTTTCAATTTAATTTTAAAACGAATTTAAAACTTATCATTTATATATTTCTTATGTATCGGGTATAAGTTTTAATCAAATGCGTATGTTAAAACATGTTCGTAAAAGAATTTTATAAAATTTTCAAGTTTTATAAAGATTGGAACTTTTAGGATAAGTTAGGTTAATCTAGTTAACTTTTATAAAGAAAAACAAACACTAAACCTACATAACTAACCAGGTTAAAACCTGAGGGACCATTTCTGACAAACAGCAAAAGTTTTAAACCAACCCATCTCCCTCCCTCTTCATCCCCGTTTTTTCCGGCCACCTTCCGGCCACTGTTCGGCCGCCGGAATTACTCCGGCTAGATAATTATTTCACTTTCAAGGCCATTAACCCGTTCGGTTCGAATCATTCAATCATTTTCGTCCGTTCTTGATGTACCCATACGTTTCTACAACATTTAAATCATGAATCTTAATGATTCATGTGTAACCGCCGCGCCATTAAAAGCTATCAAAACTAGACGTTTAAACCAAACCGAGTATAAATTGATCTTTCCACACTATTGCCGCGTCATTTCCACACAGAAACATCACCAAAACACGATCTTAAATCTCCTTAATCGAACCATAAGAGGCGGCCAATTTTTTTCTCCTTTTCGAGCCGAGTTCATGTTGTAAGTACGTTTTCTTTGTGCCATTATACTTGATTTTTGTTCAGGAGTAAAAGCCCCATCACCATACCTCGTAACAGATATGAATTGATGGTTAATTGAATTGGGGTTAGGGTTAGGGTTCTTGGTTAGGATTTGGGGAAGATGATGAGATTTAATAATTGTTTAAATAATATTCAGTGTCAAATAAATCAACAAAGCCTTGGTAGACTAGTGGTTGTGATGTTGGTGTCCTTAAAGGGATACCCGAGTTCGATCCCTGGCATCCACACTAACATTCTGTTTTTTTTTATTTTTCATTATTTCCTATTTAAAACTCATTATTTATTCATATAAAATACATTTAACTTAGAATATTCATAATAAATTCATTTTTGCTCCAAAAATTATAAAAATTTAGGTGTAGCTTCTTGACACCATAAAGAAAATTTCTACAATTTTATTTTCTGAAAAATGCTTTATTTTTATATTTTTATTAAATTAAATTGTGTTAATCATAATTAATTGATAAAAAATTCATTTTTAATGATTTTAATCTCAAACTTTTTGGGTAATTATTTCTAACCATTCTAATCTGAAATAAAAATTATTGGTTCAGAAAATATTTAATTTTATTGACTTTCCTATTTTTAATCATTTAAACATAATTTAAACTCGTTAAATCAGTTTTAAAAATAAATAAGTTTATATAAATTATGGGAAAATTATTCTAATTTGTTTACATCAGAAATCATCCATTTTCTATAAAATTAGTATTTTTGGATCATGTATGGTATTATTAGTCTTATTTACGTTTAATTAGACATAATAAAACATTTATTTATTTATACAATTTAAACGTCTATTTTTATAAATGTTTTTCTTATAAAATAGAAATACTCGTATGGTTTAATGTCTTAATTATTTTTTTTTGTTGAATCGTTGTGTAACCCAAAGATTATTTATTTATATATTTATGATTATCGTATTATTCTAATTTAGTTAAAGTAACTAACTAAATTATTTTGTCTTAATTATTCAAACATATTGTTATCTAAATATTCAATAGGTAATAATTATATTATTCAAACCACATTTACGACTTTTCATACATTGTTTGTGATATACAACTGTTACGTTAACGCGACTTATCATAAAAACTCTAATTCCCCAGATCGACTTAGCAAACCCTAATGCCTTAGACCCTAGTTACCTTAGACTTTTTAGACATTTCCTTATTAGTATGCTTACACATTATAGGTTGAATTCCTCGGAATTCTCATTACTTAGCTCACGACCGCTTAAGTTGGAGTTTGCTCGCTTTCGCAAACTGTGAGTATATCTTTCCCCCCTTTTTTTACTATTTTACATTTCGGGGTGACTCATGTACTTACTATCAAGTTTATAATTCCTTTTACTAAAATGGCAATTCTTATGTGTGTTTGCTTGTGTTATTTTGTGTATCTATGACCTGTCAAATCATTAACCGCTGGGCGGCCTGGCATTTCAATGAATAGTACTATGGTTTATACCCTTGTGACTCTGTTGAGAGTCCTCGTCATTGCTATGTATTACATTACTACTAGCGCATACTATATATATCTGCTTTCTTCTCTTAGGGTTGATTTGACCCGGATACCACTTATTACATAATTGCAAACAGTATACGACACATGAATTGTAAAACACTTTTCTACTATATTTATTTAAACACGGTATGTTCACCAATACAATTTTTGTATTGACCAAAATATTTTGTACATGTTTCAGGTTGTTTTGAGATGCATCCTTTAAGCTTTCGGATTTATATTTAGATTTTGATTCATTGTATTTCAATTTAGTTGACAGTTAGTAGCGTTGTATTTCATTTCAATGTAATAAATTATTAAATCAATGTATTCAAATTTACACTTTAGTCCATGAGCTATTGAACAATCGTCACTACGTGGCACCTCGATGTTTCCGCCATCGGTTGGGGTGTTACAGATTGGTATCAGAGCCATGGTTATAGGGAATTAGGTTATTAGAATGCCTTTTAGCCTAGACTATAACTAAGCTTACTTTCACGAGTCCTATCGTGTATATTTCTCTTTATTCTTATATTTTCTTTCAAGATATTTTCGTTATGATTATTCCTCGTTATTCTTTCGATATTTTGCTTGGCGAAGAAGACGCTCGTGTTTCACAAATGAAACGATATCATCAAGTTAGGAGTGGTATCCATACCTTGGTGATTAGTTTCACTCCTCTATAGGTTATTTATCTTAGGAATATATCTTTGAGATAGGAGTGACATCCACACCTCAAATAGTATTTCCTTCAAAAAGAAACTTAACTACTAAGCTGGGAGTGATATCCTTAACTTAGTAATTGGTTTCATTCCACAATCGTTTTCAATTTTGAAATACATCTTTGAGTTAGGAGTGAAATCCACATCTCAAGGATCTATTTCTACATCTCGTTGATTATGAATTTTCTTAAATATTGGTAATCTATTACATACGTTAATTTTATCATTCACGTCATTTTAAAATCTTGGTCTTTTAAAAAAACACATTCGATTTACACATACTTCATGAAATGGTTTCATTTTGCATTTTACAAACTTGTACTGCATATTTTAAAGACCAAATGTAAATCTTCTGCTTTCATATGACGTATCCAATATATATTTTCGAGAGAAATTTGCAACTAATAATAAGCCTTATAACATTTTTCAAACTCGACTTCTCGTAAAATGTGTATTTACGAAGATTTTGCAAATGAACCTGTTTTGAATCTAAAACACACTTCGATTTTTTAAAATTTATTCTCGTGCATCACTAACTATTCTTTCAACAATGTCACAAAGTCGAGTAAACTGCAAAAATTTACCTTTTACACTTATACTTCTTCAGTTGCAAAAAACTTTTGGTTTAACAAAACAATGGACATATCTTTTTATCAGAATGTTGCTAAATGTCTTTTATAGTATAACGCATATATGTAAAATTAGTAGATTTTAACTCACATGCCAGTAGGCTATACACCCGTTTCGTGCACATTCATTTGCCGTAAATCTCATTATTTTATTCTTTTACCATTTTTATTCATAGTTATTTCTAACACGTTATTTGTGATTATTTTCACATTGACTATTTGCATTAATTCAACTCGTTTACTTTCATTTTGTGCAATTGTGCGATTTACTCGATTTACGTTATACTATTCTTTCAGTCGGAATTTTATGCTATACTTATATACTTACTTGAACGCATATTTGGTATGCACATTTTCTTTCCTGTTTTGAGCAAAACCCTGTTATACATACATTATTTTTGTTCATACTCATGGCCAATGAACATACTAGTTGATAACTCGTATGAGATCTAAGCCAGTGCCCACGTACGACTCGGATTAGATTATTTCTTAATCCGAGGGGAACGGTGTAAATCTCAGAGTGTATCAATATGAGTGTTTAAAGTCAACGAGGTGAACAAAAGTTACCGGTTAAGGGTGAACCCGAAAGGGAAGAACCTCTGACCATGTCTATTGTTTGAATAAGCTTCCGCTGTAAACGGGGATTTTAAACATTGTTTTGAAATTGCATTATGTTCATGTTAGACTTGTTTATTGTGATCGTTGGTTTGGATCCTGGTTTGTCATGCGCCTCGCGGTAAAACTCCGCAAGTGGATTTCGAGCGAAGACTTGATGGCCTGCACTACTTCGCAGAACGCATATGGGTTCCTTTATTCGGGGGACTACGGGAGCTTGTCCTTGATGAGGCTCATAAGTCCCGGTATTCTATTCATCCTGGTTCGGATAAGATGTACCAAGATCTGAAGGTACTTTACTGGTGGCCAAACATGAGGTCGGATATAGCCTCATACGTGAGCAAATGCTTGACCTGTGCTAAGGTCAAGGTGGAATACCAGAAACCGTCGGGTCTCTTGCAACAACCTGAAATTCCGGAATGGAAATGGGAACGGATTACCATGGATTTTGTCACACAACTTCCTAAATCACCAAGCGGGAATGACAAGATATGGGTGATTGTCGATCGGTTGACGAAATCAGCCCATTTTCTTGCTATTAAGGAGACCGACACCATGGATCGTTTGGCTCGTCTTTATTTGAAGGAAGTTGTTTCTAAGCACGGGGTGCCAGTTTCTATTATCTCGGATCGTGACTCCCATTTTACTTCTCACTTCTGGAAGTCTTTGCATAAGGCTTTGGGTACCCAACTAGACATGAGTACGGCTTATCATCCACAGACTGACGGTCAGAGTGAGCGTACGATTCAGACTTTAGAAGACATGACCTCTAACCATGTCATGATTAAACATTATTTCATTACAGTGGCTATTACATATTGTTTGCACGCATTTATTTCTTGTTAAGGTTATGGAAAAGCATAACACCTTAGTGTAAGGTAAATCGGTGATTACGGTCCGGAACGCAATCATGAGTTTACAGGTACATGAGGGTGGTGTGTAATTCTATTTAGGCTATTGGTAGACAATCAGTACGAGTCCAAAGTATCGGGAGTGTGGTGGGTTAGCTGCGGTACACCCTATATATAAGCATAAACGATACTGCGGGAACGGACTAGGAGTTTGACCAAGAACCTATCCATTACTACCTCTTCATTAGATCGTTGACTAATAGCTAGCATTTTCGATAGGAACATTTTTTTTACCTCTACTGAAAAACGTAAACCTTGTATACTCTTACACTTTCTATTAGTCGAAATCCTGTTGCCTGTCCTTAATAAAGTTCCGTCAGAAACTCTTCTAAAGTAGGGGAGACTGCTTCATTAGTACCTCTGCCCCTCACCAATTACACATTCCCAAAACCTTTCCCATTTAAACTCTTAACTTTCTAACTTCGGGTCAACTGTCAAAGATTTTGAAACATTTTACTTTGGGTATTAGATAACTATTTTTAAATTTTGACGACTCATAAATGATGAAATTTCCTTTTTAAAATCTACTTGACTTTACAACGCCCTTTGTTTTATGGTAACCTTCACTTGAAACAAATTTCGAGACGAAATTTTCTAAAGTAGGGGAGACTGTGACATCCGTCACCTTCGTCTTTCACTTAATTGACAATATCAGTCCTCCAAATATTTCCATTATAGTCCCCGAAAGTTTCGTCGTTTTCAATTTAATTTTAAAACGAATTTAAAACTTATCATTTATATATTTCTTATGTATCGGGTATAAGTTTTAATCAAATGCGTATGTTAAAACATGTTCGTAAAAGAATTTTATAAAATTTTCAAGTTTTATAAAGATTGGAACTTTTAGGATAAGTTAGGTTAATCTAGTTAACTTTTATAAAGAAAAACAAACACTAAACCTACATAACTAACCAGGTTAAAAACCTGAGGGACCATTTCTGACAAACAGCAAAAGTTTTAAACCAACCCATCTCCCTCCCTCTTCATCCCCGTTTTTTTCCGGCCACCTTCCGGCCACTGTTCGGCCGCCGGAATTACTCCGGCTAGATAATTATTTCACTTTCAAGGCCATTAACCCGTTCGGTTCGAATCATTCAATCATTTTCGTCCGTTCTTGATGTACCCATACGTTTCTACAACATTTAAATCATGAATCTTAATGATTCATGTGTAACCGCCGCGCCATTAAAAGCTATCAAAACTAGACGTTTAAACCAAACCGAGTATAAATTGATCTTTCCACACTATTTCCGCGTCATTTCCACACAGAAACATCACCAAAACACGATCTTAAATCTCCTTAATCGAACCATAAGAGGCGGCCAATTTTTTTCTCCTTTTCGAGCCGAGTTCATGTTGTAAGTACGTTTTCTTTGTGCCATTATACTTGATTTTTGTTCAGGAGTAAAAGCCCCATCACCATACCTCGTAACAGATATGAATTGATGGTTAATTGAATTGGGGTTAGGGTTAGGGTTCTTGGTTAGGATTTGGGGAAGATGATGAGATTTAATAATTGTTTAAATAATATTCAGTGTCAAATAAATCAACAAAGCCTTGGTAGACTAGTGGTTGTGATGTTGGTGTCCTTAAAGGGATACCCGAGTTCGATCCCTGGCATCCACACTAACATTCTGTTTTTTTTTTATTTTTCATTATTTCCTATTTAAACTCATTATTTATTCATATAAAATACATTTAACTTAGAATATTCATAATAAATTCATTTTTGCTCCAAAAATTATAAAAATTTAGGTGTAGCTTCTTGACACCATAAAGAAAATTTCTACAATTTTATTTTCTGAAAAATGCTTTATTTTTATATTTTTATTAAATTAAATTGTGTTAATCATAATTAATTGATAAAAAATTCATTTTTAATGATTTTAATCTCAAACTTTTTGGGTAATTATTTCTAACCATTCTAATCTGAAATAAAAATTATTGGTTCAGAAAATATTTAATTTTATTGACTTTCCTATTTTTAATCATTTAAACATAATTTAAACTCGTTAAATCAGTTTTAAAAATAAATAAGTTTATATAAATTATGGGAAAATTATTCTAATTTGTTTACATCAGAAATCATCCATTTTCTATAAAATTAGTATTTTTGGATCATGTATGGTATTATTAGTCTTATTTACGTTTAATTAGACATAATAAAACATTTATTTATTTATACAATTTAAACGTCTATTTTATAAATGTTTTTCTTATAAAATAGAAATACTCGTATGGTTTAATGTCTTAATTATTTTTTTTGTTGAATCGTTGTGTAACCCAAAGATTATTTATTTATATATTTATGATTATCGTATTATTCTAATTTAGTTAAAGTAACTAACTAAATTATTTTGTCTTATTTATTCAAACATATTGTTATCTAAATATTCAATAGGTAATAATTATATTATTCAAACCACATTTACGACTTTTCATACATTGTTTGTGATATACAACTGTTACGTTAACGCGACTTATCATAAAAACTCTAATTCCCCAGATCGACTTAGCAAACCCTAATGCCTTAGACCCTAGTTACCTTAGACTTTTTAGACATTTCCTTATTAGTATGCTTACACATTATAGGTTGAATTCCTCGGAATTCTCATTACTTAGCTCACGACCGCTTAAGTTGGATTTTGCTCGCTTTCGCAAACTGTGAGTATATCTTTCCCCTTTTTTTTTTTTTTTTACTATTTTACATTTCGGGGTGACTCATGTACTTACTATCAAGTTTATAATTCCTTTTACTAAAATGGCAATTCTTATGTGTGTTTGCTTGTGTTATTTTGTGTATCTATGACCTGTCAAATCATTAACCGCTGGGCGGCCTGGCATTTCAATGAATAGTACTATGGTTTATACCCTTGTGACTCTGTTGAGAGTCCTCGTCATTGCTATGTATTACATTACTACTAGCGCATACTATATATATCCGCTTTCTTCTCTTAGGGTTGATTTGACCCGGATACCACTTATTACATAATTGCAAACAGTATACGACACATGAATTGTAAAACACTTTTCTACTATATTTATTTAAACACGGTATGCTCACCAATACAATTTTTGTATTGACCAAAATATTTTGTACATGTTTCAGGTTGTTTTGAGATGCATCCTTTAAGCTTTCGGATTTATATTTAGATTTTGATTCATTGTATTTCAATTTAGTTGACAGTTAGTAGCGTTGTATTTCATTTCAATGTAATAAATTATTAAATCAATGTATTCAAATTTACACTTTAGTCCATGAGCTATTGAACAATCGTCACTACGTGGCACCTCGATGTTTCCGCCATCGGTTGGGGTGTTACACATAACCACAGAATCAGACATGGATGTGGACATCACTAGCCCTACCCCAAGAGATGAGGGTGGACCAGGGTCTTTAAGCCCAATCTTAGAGACTCTTGGGGCATCTGAGGCTGCTACTACTCAGTTACCACCCAGTGGTGGATCTGAGGATAGAAGTAAAACAGCTAAGACCTCAGATGTGGCAACTACTGATGAAGGCTGAATGCCTGAGGTAGGAAATCCTCAGAACCAAGAACAAGAGGTTCATGAGAGAACTGAGTTGGGCTCAGCTCATGATTTAACTGAGACAGTCCTCATTGAGGACAACATCAGGGATTCAGATGATTCCATTAATTTGGATGATGATTCAACAACCAAAACTACTGAATTGACGGCACTTTATGAAGGTCCTGCTTCAGGGGTATCCAAGCTCAAGAAGCTAGTCACCCCTGAACAGGTTAAAGTCCACTCAATCCCTAAAACCCCTAGAGTGGCATCCTCTGTACAACATGAGGATCTCCCAAAAACACACCCTTCACATCAAATGCCTACCCAATTCCCTGGGCCTTCAAGCATAGACATGAACCAACTATGCAGCCCAGGTGGTGACCTTTATCTTATGATGAATGCCCTCATCAAGAATCACCTCCAAACCTATACAGCTAACTTGGAGCTGTCCATCAAGAACCAATTTGGGGTGATTCAGACGAAGATGAATGATCTGCAGACCAAGATTGACTTCAACAGCAAACAAATTGCCAATCTGACAGATCAGATCAAACCTCTGAAGCCTATTGATGAATCCAAAAAGAGGGAGAAGATGAAGGAACCAATGGATACAGTTGAAGCCAGAAGAAAGGCAAGACTTGCTATCCTAGAGAGAGATCAGAAAAACCAGGCCAGAAAAGAAGCATTGGCCAAACAGTTTGGTGTCTCAGTGGAAGATATTAAAGCCACAGAAAAGGAAGATGAGACCCAAACTTCTGAAAAATCCCTAAGGCATAATAAAGAAACCTCTGATGGTCAAAGTCCTGATGACTCAGAAGATACTGAAGACAATCCTTCAGTAGTTGACAAACCATCAGCAGTTGTCAACCCATCAGAGGTTAACACTTCCAAATCTCAACAAACTAAACCTTCCAGATCCACTGAACAAATCAAACCAACTTCTGCTCCTCCAAGGCCTACAACAACCACTACTATGACTGTCCTAACCCCTGCTCCAATCTCTCAATCTACTGAACTTCTTGAGCAGAGGTTAAAGGCAGTTCAACAAAAAGCCAAGGAAGACCAGATTTGGAAAAATCTGGAACAAAGGGATGACTTAGAGTATGAAGAGAAGCTCCAGGCTTATCAAGCTGAACTGGAAAGACAGGCTGAAATTGATCATATTGCTGAAGAAGACAAAAGACAACTGGTGTCTTACATCACAAAGAACAGCAAGACTAAAGCCTACACACTCAAGGGACTCTCTATGCAAGAGCTGACAAGAAGGGCACAACTAATTGCAGACAGACTGGCCACAAGTAAAGAAGGAAAGGCCAAGAGAGCCCAGATGATAGATGAATTAGTAGCAGATGGCTATGGTTCAAAAGCCTCAGTATCTAGATGGAAAGAAGAAAGACTGGTGGATACTTATCGAAAATATAAGGCTGCCAAGGCTGCAAATCCAGAGAAGTTTCAAACTGCTGAACCTTCAAGATCAGTAGTTAGAACTTCTGGTGTTTTAACAAGAAGGCCTGCTATTCAAAGGAAGAAATCAGAGGACAATGTCAAAACTGATTTCAAAATGGTACTACTTGAAGGAAGTTCAGTAGTTCACTCAGATTTTGACATTGATGAGAAACCTCTGATAACACAATTCAGGGATCCTTCCACCTTTGCCTACCAAATTCAAAAGACTATCAAAGAAAAGATGCATACCAAGGTAGTGACTGAACACCATCTCCCAACTATTCAGATGCCTGATATGCAACAACAACAACAACAAGGAAGAGACTCCCACCTGAGGCTTACTGAAATAGAAAGCATCCAACACTCAGGATCATCAACCCAAGGGACAAGTCTGGTTCCCTATACCTCTGACTTTGACAAGTCAAAGGTACCTATCATCAGATGGTCACTTACTGCTAACAACTCAGTATTATTGACAAGAAGAGACCTTTCAAGCAGGGCTTACAAGACGATCAGTGATCTAAAGAAACTGTCAACACAAGACCTGCTCACAATTCAACATCTGGAACCACAGAAAGGATCTCTATCTGATAGACAGTTAAACCAGCTAAAGAACACCATGTATAAAGAAATATGGAAGATTGTTCAAGACAGAAGAAGATCATAAGGAATTAGTAAGGTTTTGGGTTCATCAATCCAGGGGGAGATTGTTAGGACAAAGAGGATTGGTGAAACCACTTTTGGAAACCTTAGTCGAATTCACTTCTGCAAATTTTGGCTAAGTATAGAAGTACTGAAGAGAAGACAAGAAACTGCTGAAGAGAAGATATGACAAGTGCTGAAGAAGAAACTTCATCAGAAGTTCTGAAGTCCAAACCAGACAAGTTCACTTCAGAAGTACTGAAGACAAACTACTCATCAGTAGTTTGTCATTCATCAACACTTAGCATCAGATATTTTCCACCGCCTTTTGTATCAGTAGTTTATTGTTTATTATTACTTTTAGCTGTAATTGTTCGTTTCAATGTTGCAACTTGTGCAACTTGTTTCTGATATTTCTGTACTTGCTTTATTGGCAAGATACATGTATGTAAACGTCTATAAATAGGAGGCTTCAACATTCTATTTTATACATTGATTTTAAGAGAAAAATCCTTCAAACACTTTCACTGTTCTATTCCATTTCAGTATTTATTGTGAATCTGCCTAAGTATCTAATTCTCATTTACTGCTTAGATTCATAATAAATACTTGTCATTATTAGTTTCAATCATCAAGAGGGAGTAATAACTCCTCTTAAGTATAAAAAGTGTTGCTTTAACTTATACATTCCGCTGTGCTTACAATCAGATATACAAGAGCTTGCTAAACACTTAAGTGTCAAAGATAGCAAGTTCTTACTTAAACAAAGAGCATACTGATCCAACAAAGCTGAACGTGCCCTCCATGCATCCAAAACCGACTCCTCCGCACTAACCGCCACCACCACCCGCAACTCATCCACTGAACCCACCCGTGCCCCGGACCGCCAGTACACCGTTGAACAACCTACCTATCACCGTGGCCGAGGTCGCTCCAGCAGACGAGGAGGTCGTGGCGGCCGCTCCGCTTTTGGCCGTGGTCGTTACCCTCCGCAGTATGCCTGGCCTCCATCACCATACTACCCATGGGCTCCTCACTAGCCCACTTCCTCCACACAACACCCAAACCGCCCTGCCCCAACACTGTCTGACCCTCCACTGACGACCGAGCCACCTCCCACCCGCACCATGCACACTCGTTCTATGAGTGGCATTTTTAAACCAAAGCAACCCTTCAACCTCCACACCACAACCACTCCCAAAATACTACCCATCCCTAAAACCCCCACCGATGCCTTGGCCATACCGGAATGGAACTCCGCCATGACTACCGAGTATAACGCATTAGTTAGAAATGGCACATGGGAATTAGTTCCTCGTAACTCATCTATGAATATTATCCGGTCTATGTGGTTTTTTAAACATAAATACAGGTCTAACGGGTCATTGGAGCAGTATAAAGCCCGACTAGTCTGTGACGGTCGCTCACAACAGGTCGGCATTGATTGTGGTGAGACATTCAGTCCGGTTGTTAAACCGGCTACCATTCGCACAGTTCTCTCACTTGCATTATCAAAGGGGTGGGCGGTAAACCAATTAGACGTTACAAACGCCTTCTTACATGGGAACTTAAATGAGACAGTTTACATGCATCAGCCAATGGGGTTCAGGGACAAATAATTTCCGGATCATGTATGCTTACTTCGAAAATCCTTATATGGGCTCAAACAGGCTCTCCGTGCATGGTACCAACGGTTTACGGACTATGTTCTTCATCTGGGATTTCATAATAGCCGCTATGACGCATCTTTATTCACCTTTCAACAGGGTGGGGACACCGCTTATTTACTTCTCTATGTGGATGACATACTTCTAGTAACATCTTCTGACCATCTTCGACAACGCCTTATGGCGAGTCTTGCTTCCGAATTCGCAATGAAGGATCTCGGACCTCTTAGCTATTTCTTGGGTATCTTCGCCTCACGACACAGTAACACAACGTTTCTCTCTCAACAGTTCTATGCGACAGATATTATTGCTCGAGCCGGTATGCAGTCATGTAACCCCGTAGCCACCCCGGTTGACACTAACACCAAATTGGGTTCCACTCCTGGTGACTTGTTTCATGACCCGACCTTATACCGCAGTTTAGCAGGGGCACTTCAATACCTCACATTCACGAGACCTGACATCACATATGCGGTACAACAAGTGTGCATGCACATGCACGATCCTCACCAAGACTATTGGAATGCTCTCAAGAGAATAATCTGTTACATACAGTGCATGACGTCTCTTGGCTTGTCTCTGGGGCCCACGGCAGTGTCCACCTTGCTAGCTTACACGGATGCTGATTGGGCCGGTTGTCCGGACACTAGATGATCGACCAGTGGGTATTGCATTTACTTCAGTGACAACTTGATTTCTTGGTCGTCTAAGCGTCAATCGACAGTATCACGTTCTAGCGCCGAGGCTGAATACCGGGGTGTGGCCAATGTTGTAGCAGAAATTTGTTGGCTTCGAAATCTACTACTCAAACTATCCGTCCCTCTGTCATGAGCCACTATGGTCTACTACGATAATGTCAGCGCTATTTATTTATCTGGTAATCCGGTACAGCATCAGCGTACCAAGCATATCGAGCTAGACATCCACTTCGTCAGAGAACAATTTCAACGAGGCCACGTTCGGATTCTACATGTTCCTTCTCGATACCAGATCGCAGACATCTTCACGAAAGGTCTCCCACGGGTTTTATTTGAAGACTTCAGATCCAGTCTCAGCATCCGGCTTCCTCCCACTTCGACTGCGGGAGTGTAATAGATAATGTATTTCTAGAAGGATTTAAATTGTATTTAAATTGTATTTATCACTTACCATAGTTAGGAGATAACTTGTATTATTTATACCTATCACAAATCAATAAGAAGTCAAGGGATTACCTTCTTTCAGGATTATCTGAGTATGATGATGATGATCAGAAACATAACTTCAATGAGTATAATACATGGTTCATGAACCAGAAACATTCATTCAAATGAGTGAATATCACCACCAACCAACATTTAAACGAGTTTGATCAAACAGCTGGTGTGCATGATGCTATATTGCAAATGATACACTAGTTTTGCTCAATTCATTGCAATTGAATGATTGAGATACCTTTGTGAACGATAAGAGCATAGAACGGTAAGCCACGTGTTAAAGAACAGAACAGGTAAATAGACATGTGGAAATAGACATTATAACAATTAACAAATGTGAATGGGCTGATTTGAGTACCCGATCAGTTTATAGTATAAGGTAGCAACATTCTACAACAAATGATTTATATCTTTCAAGTGTCCCGTCCGACCTGTACTTATGTTTAAAAAACCACATGTAACAAATAATATTCATGTTAGACTCACGAGGGACTAACTCCCATGTACCATTTCTAATAAGTGCGTTGTACTCGGTAGACATGGAAGAGTGCAACTCCGGTATGGCCAAGGCATCTGTGGGATTTTTTGGTATGGGGAGTATTGTGGGTGGGTGGTGGCGGTGAGGTTGAAGGGTGTTTTAGGTTTATAGATGCCGCTCATCGAGCGGGTGTGGATTGTGCAGTTGGTTGTTGGGCCGTTATTAGCGGGCGGGTTTGATGTTGGGGCGAGATTGGGCTGAATGGGCTATGTGGATGAAGGTGGGGCGAGTGTAGTTGGCTGGGAGTTTGGATGGGGGACAGGCGTGGGCCGAGAGGGAGTGGTTGGGTCAGGGCGGTTTGGGTTGTGGGACGGTACAGGCGGTGGGCGGTTTGGGCTAGGTTGAGTAGGTGGTGGGGTAGGATCCGGTGGGGAGGGTGGTGTGAAATAGGGTCCAGTTTGGGGATGGGGCGGAGTAGGAGATAAATGGGGACATAGGTGATGCGGGAAAGGATCACCAAGGAAGTTATATGTGGGTGTTGGGCCGATGGCTTGAGCAAAGGGGAAGGTGGTTTCGTCAAAGACGACGTGGCGAGAGATAAAGAATTGTTTAGAGGATAGGTCGAAGCACCGATATCCTCGATGTGTGGGTGGGTACCCGAGGAAGACACATGGTTGTGAATGGTTTTCTAATTTGTGGATAGTTATTGAGGGAGTGAGAGGGTAATAAAGACAACCAAAGACACGAAGGTGGTCATATGTGGGTCTGGACATATATAAGAGTTCGGTTGGTGTTTTGTTGTTGGTGAGTTTGGATGAGAGGATGTTGAGTAGGTAGGTGGCGGTTTCTAAGGCATAATGCCAAAGGTGGGTGGGTAAGGACGCGTGTGCCATTAACGTATGGACCATGTTATTAATGGTTCTAATTTTACGTTCGGCCTTACCATTTTGGGAGGATGTGTAGGGACATGAAAGACGGTATAGGATACCGTTTGTGGTGAAAAAGTTTTGAAAGGAGTTGTTGACGTATTCTTTGCCATTATCACATTGGAAAGTTTTGATGGTCCGTTCAAATTGGGTCTTAATGGTGGAGGCAAAGTGAGTAAATGAGGTGAAAACTTGGGATTTTTGGGCAATGGGGTAGGTCCATAAAAATTTAGAATAATCATCTAGAAAGAGTACATAATATTTATAGCCCGATGAACTGATTATAGGGGATGTTCACACGTCACTATGTATTATATCAAATGGTTGCAAAATTATATTATTAGAAGAAAAGAAAGGTAAATGAATACTCTTTCCAAGAATACAAGAATGACAAATATTATTCGACGAAAATTCAAAATCTAAGACATTGGATTTTCTTAATTTATTCAACGGTTCACGTCCTGGGTGGCCAAGACGATGATGCCTGACTTGAGATGAGATGGTTGCGAAAACGGATGGTTGAGAAGATGAGGACCCGAACAGCAAGGGATATAGATCACCACTGCTGTTGCATCAAAGGAGAGGTGCCTTAGTCTTGTAGTCCTTCACAAGAAAACCAAATGGGTCAAATTCAACATACACAGAGTTATCAATAGTAAATCTACGGACGAAAATTAAATTTTTAACAATTTTGGGTGAGTAGAGAACATTTTTTAGGACAAAAGGTGGGAAGGGTTTGGGAAGGTATTTGGTGCCTTGTCCAAGAACCGGAATGGTGTCTCCATTACCTACAATAATATTACGAGACAAACAATTATTAGAAAAGGAATGAATGTTACCTTGCTCATGAGTCATAGTAGATGAGGCTCCGGTGTCCATGTATTGTGTTGGATTCGGTTGTTGCAAGGACATGGTGTAAAGTGCCTGCTTGATATCATTCGGACTATAAGCAGTATGGGCATGTTGAGGTTTTGCACCGAGTAAACCGTTTTGTGTAGCAGGGAACTGTTGGGCTTGTTGGTGGAGGGATAAGGGCAAGGTGGAGCGGGCCAGGCGGGTGTGTATGGGCTTGGGTTGTAAGGGAATTGAGGGGCGGGCCACTGGTTGGTCCAAGGGGATGGGTATTGTGGGCTCATGGGCCAAAAGGATGGCTATGAAGGCCACTGTTGTAGAAACCTGCCGCGGCCATAAGATGAGCGGCCGCGTCCCCTGCGGCCTGACCGAGCACGACCACGTCCATATGAAGGTTGGTCCGCACGAGGTTGGTCATAGGTGGAGTGAGAGGATCGTGGGTGGATGCAGTTAGGGCGGTGGAAGTATTTTTTGAAGCATTAAGGGCGTGTGTGGCCTTGCGGGTTTCAACTTCAATAATTTTGGAACGGGCGTTGTAAAAGGATGGTAATGGGCGTTGGTTGGTGAGAATAGTGGCAATGCCTTCATACTGTTCGTTGAGGCCAACGATCAGTTGAAGGACTAGGCGATCATTGTCGACCGGGGAATCGACATTGGCTAGTTGATCTGCCAAGGTTTTGATTTCTTGGCAGTATGCTGAGACGCTAGGGAAGGCATCAAGGCGAGTGTTGGAGAAACGGTTTATGAGATAAATGGCCTTGGCACTTTTGTTATCCTGAAAGAGATCGCGTATGGCAATCCAGGCCTCATAAGCAGTAGAGGTTTTGTCAATGACGGTGTGTAATAGATCATTGGAAACGGTACTATATATCCATTGTAGAACAATGGCATCAAGTCGTTCCCAATCATCTAGGGGTTTTGGTTGGGAGGAAGAAGAGGATTCGGTTTCAATGTGTATAGGGCGAGGTGAAAGGTGATCATGAACCATGAACGCCTTGCAGTGAATGGTGAATAGGGTAGACCATGATCCGTACTGGCGGAATCGATCTCTAGGGTGATAGGGATGAAGTTTTTAATGTTAGAAACGATGGGAGGTGGAGTGTTTTGGTTGGTAGGAGAGGAAGACATGGCGGAAGGCTAGAGGCGAGAGAGACAGCCGGCTGCAGAAGACTGGCAGCGGCCGCAGGCAAGGAGAAAGAGGCGAAGGAATTGGTAACCCGGTCTATGATACCATAAAAGATAACACAACCCTTGATCTCTTTATTGATTTACATGAGATTATATAATATAGGTTATCTCTAAATAAGGTAAATGATAATTACAATGAATACACATTAAGCTATTTCCATATATTCGGTTATTGCCATATTATCAGCTATTATTTAAGGTTAGCTGTCTTCACAAGTTTTGCCAAAATTCAATTGTCCTTTTTTTTTTTCATAGATGAAAGCAAGAAATTCTTTACAATTCACATATATATCTATACATGTCTTTCTAGGACATGTTCTCTAAGGCAACATAACACTTTTCTAATCTCTTAGGTTCAGGCCATTTGTATGATGGAGCAAGACTCGTCAAGTTATCGCGTGACAATGTTAGTCGCAACCATATTCACTCATTTGTTAGGAGTATTGATTACTCTCCTGGTGTTGTGTTGGCTCCTGAACTTTAGGGAAGGCGTTGCATTCTCGTCAGACGTTAAATTCAAGATTTTCAATGTAAGTTTTATGGAAAATTATGTTTATAATTTAATGAATATTATTCAAAAATCCAGATGAGTTTAAAGATATATATATTTCTAGTTTAAGTTGTTTCTATTGTTTGATTTGTAGTTGCATCCACTTCTCATGATACTTGGATTCATTATTTGTTCAGGAGAAGGTAAGAATAATTTACACCTTAAACTATACTCACATTACTATAAAGACAAACATTGTGATTAGGAGTGTTTATAAACCGTTGAAACTAACCAAAGCACTCAAACAGAAGTGAGTGGGTTGGTTTGGCTGGATGGAAATATACAGTGGTGAAGCTTGACCCGAAACTTCGGGGGGTCAGAATTCACCGGGGTCGGAAATCACTAGTTTCGGGGGGTCGAAAACCAATTTCGAGGGGTCGAAACCGTATATAACAAAAAAATTCTATACGAATACTATATAATCAGAACTTCTGAGCGAAAATTCGGGGGGTCGGCCGCCCCTTCCCGCCCTTAAAGAGCTCCGCCACTGGAAATATACGGTCGGGTGCATGGTTTAGTTTTAACAGTTTGACAGTTTAATATTTCATTTTTTTTATAAACATTTACTATTTAAAAGGGGGTAGCAGCGCAACTTGTTGCCTGTTTACCCGTCGCTTACTTGTAATTCTTGTTGGTTTTTAATGAAAGATTAGTGATAAAAAAAAAAGCTTTACAAAATATGCTTTTTAATTTTTTTCTTCTAAAACATCTAAACCATGAAAATAGGTTGGTTTACCAACCCAACGAACCAGGCCGGTCCGGTAATGTTTTTTTTTTTTCCAAAACCGTACTTAACAGTTCAGCCCAAATTTTTGGTGAAAACCGACTAGGCAAAACCAAGAAAACCCAAAAGTGTGATAGTTAAAACATTCACAAAACCTATCGTTAAGGCATTCGCGACAAGATTTTTCGATCACAAAAATGTCCATAGTTTATAATAGATGCTTTTGGTCACTAATGTTACTTTCGAATCAGCCATCATCACATACAAAGCAATCCCAGCAAAGAGGCGCGCGCTTAAACTAACTCACCTAGTCTTTCATTTGATCGCGCTCGCCACTGGAATTTTGGGCGTGTATGCTGTCTTCAAGTTTCATAATGAAATGGACATCCCACATTTGTACACCTTGCATTCCTGGATCGGTTTGTCTACCATCTGCTTATTCGGTCTTCAAGTAATCTTTCTCATCTCCAATCCCAAACTTATATGTCATTTACCTAACATTTTCATATATAAATGTACTAACACAACTTAATTTATATATGCTAGTTGCTATTGGGATTCGTCACGTTTTTGTTCCCAGGAGGTAAGTCAGAAACACGGGCAAGACTCGCTCCATGGCATGTTTTCTTCGGTCTAGTCATATTTGCTATGGCGATAGTGACCGCGGAGACTGGAATAACAGAGAAATTCGTATTTCAAAAGTTGAAGCAGGGTCAAGAAGCAGTTGTGGTAAATTTTATAGGATTGTTGATACTAGTTTTTGGTATGTTTGTTGGTCTTGTTGTTGTTCTTCCTCTAAGAAGGAAATAGCCATTGAAACAAATGTTAATGTATCTGATTTGTGTAACTGATTAAGTTTGTTTTTCGTCCTTATGGTTTGGTCATTGTAACGGTTCAGTGTAAAATACTAAAATGAGATTGTCATATCAATTGGCCACTATGGTTTCATCTTTTAAATGGAATCTTTTTTTTTTAATTTGGAATTTTGTTATCTTAAAAGCAACAGCAGATTATCACAAGTTCTTCCATAAAACACAGCTGGTGTGAATGATGCTATATTGCAAATGATACACTACTTTTGCTCAATTCATTGCAATTGAATTATTGAGATACCTTTGTGAACGATAAGAGCATACAACAGTAAGCCACGTGTTAAAGAACAGAACAGGCAAATAGACATGTGGAAATCTATCTATATAATAAATGAAAACACTAGGGTTGAATCCTAGCTTTGAGAGGGTCTCCTAGGATCTAAATGGTAAATGGAGCTCCATGAAATGTAGTATATAAACCTCTTTTTTTTTGTTTTCTCACCATTTATTTGTATCTTAAAACATTCTTCCTCCTTTCTAGCCTAATACATTGTTCATCCTTCATATCCTGATTCCTTTCTCATTCCTCATTCCTTTCTCATTGTTCTTTTTGCAAGGTATGTTGTCCATCTAATCTTATATTTATCATATTACATCAATCTTCTATGAAATACAATCGGTTTTTTGGTAATGATCAAAACGTTTTACGATTAACATAAGTGTCGAAATTGTTTTATTATCAATTTTCTGATTTGGATGAGATTGATACATAACTGCTTACAATCATATTACATCAAAGAGAAATACAATCGGTTATGTATTTTCTTTTTACTACACAGAAAAATCACAATCGTATTACATCAACCTTCTACAAAATACAATCGGTTTTTTTGTAATGATCAAAACGTTTTTTTTATTAACATAAGTATCTAAACTGTTTACGATTAAGTTTCTGATTTGGATGAGATGATGAAAGTTTCGTAGATGATGAGTAATACGTATACCAATAGAAAGATTTCTAAATTCCGTTCTATACTATTTTCAAACGTATTTATTTAGTTAATATTATGGTTATATGTAAATCGATGTTTGCTCAGTTTTATTCATTTACATTTTATGGATTCATTTAGTTGTATTCATTTGAATCTTTGGGTCATTTGATATTTTTAAGAAGTCCGTTAGGATGATGAATAGATAGATGTACATATAATTGTCATCATTGTTTTTTACATATATATTGAATCGGTTTTACATATATATTTGAAATTCAGGATTTGATCCAAAGACACAAATGCTATTATGACTTATCACAATGGTTCTCAATTCTTGAAGGTTTTGCATGACCCTGCGTCAACAGTCTTGGTATTTTCTTATTTTCAAGTTCATATGACTAATTAATTTTTTTAAAACGATTCTTTATTTTTTAATATTGTTTTTAATGTGTCAAACTAAATTTACCATATCTATTATATACCATATTTATGTAATCGTTTTATATACCATATTTATTAGGATTGTTTAATTAAATTATATTAATATTGACCGAAATTCATTGACCGAAATTTATTAGGATTGTTTTTTGTCTCATTAAATTATATTTACTATTGACCGAAATTTACCATATTTATTAGGATTGTTTAATATTATTTATTATCCTTGATAATAATTGACTGAAATTTACCATACTTATTACGATTTTTTGTCTCATTAAATTATATTACTATTGACCGAAATTTACCATATTTATTACGATTGTTTGGTATTATTTATTATTATTAATAATAATTGACCGAAATTTACCATATTTATTACGATTTTTTTGTCTTATTAAATTCGGTTTACTATAGTAACTCTTATTAAATTTATTACGATTTTTTTGTCTCATTTAATTATTTTACGAAATTATGTCTCATTAAATTAATTATAAATCAATATAACCCGTAATTTCAGCTTACCATAATTTAATGAGAAGAAAATTAAGTTTAATACGAAATTATTGTTGGTAATTATGAATCAATTTAATCTGTAATTATGAATCAATTTAATCAATTTTTTATTATATATGATTGATTATGAATCAATTTAACCCATAATTTAGACTTACCATAATTTAATGAGACAAATTTAATTTTAGTACGAAATTATTTTTGATAATTATTAATCAATTTAATCAGTAAGATGGCACATCAATTTAATCCGTAATTATTAATTTAATCAATTTTTTATTATGTATGATTGATTATGAACCAATTTAATCCGTAATTTAGGCTTACCATAATTTATTGATCGAATTTATGTATGATTGATTATGAATCAATCATATCCGTAATTATAAATCAATTTAATCCATAATTATGAATCAATTTAATCATTTTTTTTTTGCATTAATGATTGATTATGAATCAATTTAATCCGTAATTTAAGCTTACCATAGTTTTTGACCGAATTTATGTATGATTGATTAAGTTTAATCTGTAATTATGAATCAATTTAACCCGTAATTTAGGCTTACCATAATTTAATCTCATTATTTTTTTTACCCAATATAAACGTCAATGCACTAACAATTTTGAATTTATGAGTAATATTAATTATATAAAAATAATTGTAATGGACGTTTATGTATATAAGTGGATTCTAATAAAACAAAACCAAATTTTGTTAATACCATATAAGCACACTAATTTTCTGTAATCACATTAATAACAATGTTGACTTCTCCTACTAAAAATAGTCTTGATGTCATTGTAAAACATCAAATATAAACAACTGTAGACGAATCTTATTTTTAGAAGTTATATTTATGTATCTTATCTCCCAAAATACTAAATAGAGAATGGTAAGTAACCATTTTACTATACAAATTTAATAAATTCAAAAAAGCATTCATTTGTATATTATTCAAAATATAGAATCGATTACCAGTATAAATGGTAAGTAAATGAATATTCATTATGTAACAACCGGCAAAAATAAGGTAATTCCGTACAGATTAATTAGTATATGATTAACGTAATTAAATGCAATTATGTGTGATTTAATCATCAAGGCCTTAGGAGATAGCAATTTCCAATTAGTGCATAGGAATGCATACGTTTAATGGTAAAACATGATTGGATCATGTGCGAATAAGCTATCCGGTATGGACGTTGGCAATTACCCGGTAATAATTAAATAAACGAAACGGATCCCGGACACCCAGGATATAAAATAAAGGGTATTTTCATAAGATATAATGAGTTTTGGAACTCCAAAACCATAAATGAAAACGTCTTATACAAATCTCCCGGTAACGAATAAAGTGCGCGTACCGCACCCGATACGCGCATAACTCATAATTTCACCCGGTAAAAGCCTAAATAACCAATCAACGCTTAAATTAGACTATAATTAAGGGTTATTAAAGGTATTTTTAATGTCTGAATAACGCGCGGTTAAAACCCGAAAAATACCCGAACGGCACCCGAACGACGGGGGATTAAACATAACAAATATTGGGTAAATATTTGGAGTTGTGGACCCCACCTAGACCCACCAAGGGCCGGCCTAAATGGCCTTGTAACCATCATGCAAGTTGCTTTAATAATAACCTACTAATCTAGTAAGGCATGCATGGACACAAAAGATAATGTGTAAGAATTCACAAGTACAAGGCATGCAATAAACTTGCTTTTGTGTAAGAAAGATTTCGGCCCTATGGCCCCAATAATCCAAGACAAATGTAATCAAGCTAAACACTAGGGCACACATGCATACATGCTTCCAAAAGATCTCATATCCTACTAAAGATTTAAGTATGATTACATGATATCTTGGAAAGATTATGAACCTCTTTTCCTTCTTAAAAACCCACGGCCAAAACACCCCACAATATCCACCCAAGATCACTTCCTTGTACTTCTTAAATCTCCTAAATCTTTAGAAAGATCATGTGTAATCTATGGAAGATATGGTAAGGATATATAACATGTGTTAGATGCATGAGTTAACAAGCAAAAACAATCTTCTTCTCTCTTCCTTCTTATGGCCGTGGGTATTATGCACACACACACACATTTCTTCAAGTTCAACACTTCCAAATTACTCTTAAACATCCATCCATCAAAACCCCATTGTGTGTTTCAAGAGCTTGGAGCTAAACCACTAGGAAGAACACACTAAACCCCTCTCAAATTCAAGGTTTTTGTCTTCCCTAGCCTTGTGCTAGTAGTAAGCTTCTTAATCTTGTTTTTGATTGTTATTATTCATGTATGTGTTCCTAGTAGCAAGTTGTACATGAAGGGTTTAAAAATGGTTTTGAACATAATCTTTAATAAGTTTTCATGTATAAAATGGAAGATTAAAGATATGAAAATAAACCATGGATTTGTTGATGATGATGTATTAGTCTTGAAAATATATATATTTTACATGTAAGACTAAGTAGGATGATGTTTTGGTTAAGATTTTGAAATGAACTTGAATATGTTAAAACTAACTTTAATCCATCTTATTATGACCATTTAAGTTATAATATGTGGTAAAACATGTTAGAAGTTCATAAATGAATAAGATGGAAAATTAAAGTTAACTCACTTGGATGAATGATATTTTGAAGAAATGGACAAATACATAAAACACACACATAATTAGTCTTCCATATGGAATATAAGACTAACATAAGTGTTTGGATACAAAAATAACTTACCAATAAAAAGTTGAATCTTCAAAGTTAACTATTTTGAGTGAAAAATGCTAACTTTGGAAGTTAGAGTGGAAAAATGCAACTTTTGTAAGTTAAGGGACTAAAGTTGTAACTTTGAAAGTTAAGGGACTAAAATGGACATTTTAGAAACTATTAGTCCAAAAATACAAGTATGGAAAGTTCGGTGTCAAAAATGTAAGTAATAAAGTCTAAGGATGATTTTTGTAAATACTAATAGAAATACTTGGGTATTTTGTATAAAAGTGTATTTTTGAAAGTTATAAAAATACAAAGGGTTTTAAAATAAGGATTTTTATAAAATAGAGATTTTATAAAAATGTTAATCAAACTTGAGAAACTTATACAAAAATGAATACTTTTATATAAATGGGAATATAAGAGTATTGGAAGCATTTTTGTATCTAAGTTAACAAGTTGGGCTAAAATACAAACCTTCCAAGTAACATGGGTTAGAAATGTGGATAATATTTCTATAAAGCACATGTTGGGAAAGACTTGGAAGAATTAACTAATCGAGTTAAGATATCGAACTAAGACGCGTTAACGAACCGTACACGGACAAATCATGAGAAAAATGCCATTGCGGCAAGATGAGAAAATATATATTTTTAGGAAGTAAAATATATATATACATGGGTGAAAACCAACAAACACTTTCCTAAGTGTTAAGGGGATTATTCGTGGGAGAAAAGTATAACATAAACAAATAAGACGTTAAACAAACGTATATACTTAACAAGAAAAACTACACATTTATATATATGTACGCTCGTCTCGGCAAAATTCTAGTATATCTACTTAATGGGAAAGTAGATATGTGGGAAGGAAAGCCGCGACGAGTAGACAAAGATATATATGTGTATGCCGTACCAACAAGATCTTAGTATATTTATTTGAATGGGAAAATAAATATACGGTATGGTGAGTTGAGTCGGGTGTTAAGAATATACAATCGAACGACAAGATCTTAGCATATTTGTTTAAATGGGAAAACAAATGTGCGGCAAAGTGAGTCGGGTCGGGTATTGAAATATATATTATATCGAGCGATGCGATCTTAAGTATAATTATTTAAATGGGAAAAATAATTATATGTTAAGTGAAGTCGAGCCGATGATAATAAAATACAAGTTAAGGAAATATTAACAAGAGTAATATATAACTTGTAACACAAAGGGTAATGTAACGCCAACGAAACCTAGGATACGCGCTTAATTAAACGGGATTTGGAATAACTTGTGGTCGGGAGTTGGGTGTACAACTTGCCAAGGCACATGCACTATAGGAATAGTGGCTTATACGTCTAGGACGTTTGTAGGTGCGGGACCCTCTATGCTATCTACCTAGTGAGCCAGACAGTGATTCAGGTGAGTTTCACGGCCCCATTTTACTGTTTTAACTGGGGGAAAGATATGTTTGTCAAATATTGTCACATGTTGAAAAGGTTTTCAAAGGATAAAATGTGATAAGTGGTATGATGAGTACTTGAGCAGTGAACGCCACTCGGGGTTGAGTCCTCTCTTCCGTAATCATTAATTCAGGGAAATGAAACCGAAGGAATATTTGGATAGTACTATTGGTGCCTGACAAGGCCCACCCCTAATCGATAGCGTCGATTATGCATTAGGTTATGCCTGGGGTGCATATATTCTGAACTTAAGTCGTGGGAAAACCGAGTAACGACTTGGAGCGGGGCATTATTATTAGTCTTGGTTTGGTTATGGGGCTCAAGGGATTGCTCATCATTATAGTTTGTAGGAGCTAGCTACTCCTTACAAAGGCCACGAGTTGTGCAGGTTCGCACATGTTGTAAAAACGGAATATCGATCGACAAGATCCTAGTATAATTACTTAATGGGAAAGTAATTATACGGTAAAGTGAGTCGAGTCGATGGTTGTGAAAATGTTACTGTTATGAAACTAAAACCTGTGAACTCACCAATATTCTATATATTGACGTCTTTTTAAACATATCTTTCAGGTAACTAAGTGCTGGATAGATATGGGGCTAGTGCGGTGGAATTCGGAATGTCGGATACTGGTCGGGGTTTCATTCCTTGTTACCATCGGGCTGGAACATAAACGGAAATACCCCACATTGAAAACTTAATGATTATCGTTTTATGTAATGCATTGTGCAATAATGGAACGAGATACTCGTTTTTCGACATTCTAATAAATTGATCTTTTCTAATTAAATATAGTTTGTGTTAATCTTGATTTTGATATGCTTTCGAGCGTTGCGCCACGTGTTTCCGCCATTGGCGTGGTGTGACAGAAGTGGTATCAGAGCCAAGGTTATAGCGAACTAGTGTTTTTGAAAAATCTAGACTATAACCGGTTTTGGCTCGAAAACGAAGTTTTCAAAAATAAAACACAACGAAATATTTTCAGAAAAGAAAGAAGATTGTACATGGATTGTACAAGGGGAAATTCCGACCGACTAGCCTTGTGTGTCAATATATGAAGTATTAGAAAATGCGGATAAGATGTTTATGTTGCATAGGAATCCGATTTTCTAAGATTAAGTTAATACATATACGTAGTACGGAAATTTTGCCAGTAAGGTTGTTGTGTCACGCTTCACATTAGTCCACACTCCTGCATCGATCACCGGTACCAGCCAAGAGGAAGGACACTGTGATCTACGAGGAGCCTACCTGCTTGCCTGTAGACGGGATGATCGGAAGGACTAATCTCTATCGCGTTAATGGATGTCGCCACGTTGTTAATGAGTTAGAGGCGAAACTAGATCAAGTCTTGTTGTATGAAATCTCGGAGTTGGATCAGGAAGCTCGGAACTAGCGGGCAACAAGATTACCTGGCAACACAAATTATCATTACGGGTGCACACGTAATAATAGTTTGGGGTGCACGGTAACCTTGGTGGGCGCTAGGGCCGGGATTGGTGATCACTCCTTGCCTTAGTTGTTCTTGTACTTTAGATTCAGTCTTAGTTTTGATCGACCAATGGGTGAAACGGGAGGTCTCGTCGATGTCCCTTTATTTTGATCCTAGCTAACCTAATAAGCGTTCTTCGACATCACCTTTAAGGTACGAGCACGGAAGAGCTCGAACGTCTACCCATTTGAACAATCTGACGTAAATCTTCGCATCGGATAGAGACGGGAGACGAAAACATCCTTGCATGGGAGTTAAATGCCTGGAACGATGCGAGGAATGCTAAACTTGGAACCCAGTGAAGACTTAGGGTGCGTCCCTGCTAGACTAGTGCGTCTAGAGAGCGGGACCCTGCGTGGATTAAATATGAGACTCGCGGCCGTGTGCTGCGGTGTTATCATGGTGAATAAGTCATGTTCGACCTAACGCATGCCCAGGTTGTCTTCAAGGGTTGGATATTTTTCCTCTCCGGTTGGGAGACAGAATCGAAGTTACGGGATTAGGAAGCTTGATCATTGTTACCCCGAAAGCTCGGTAGCCCTTGTCTGAAGCAACAGTATTGGTTGTTCCCGTGCAGTCATGGACTGCTGATGAAAGCAGCATGCCGCATTGCACAAGACATGAGTGCTTTGTTAAACTCTGATGATGTCAGAATTTCGGCCACTAATCATGACTGCGACATGGTTTGCCAGTGATAGGATGACGGCAGGTAGTAGAACAGCAAGCCCCAGTCGGCATTTGGCAATGGACTCACTCGGAAATGCAGACGATTAACTCGTGGGAAGCCACTACTCGGTGTATTGTGTATTCAAGTACGGATTAACAACTTTTGAAATAGCGCTGGATCGTGTTCGGAAGATGAATTGTGATGGACTCAGCATGTTGGTACTTATGTCATACTACCTTCCTGAGGTGCAAAGGTTATCATAAGATTCCTCTATCTACCTCCTGTTTGTTTTCAAGGATTGGTGGCGGTCTCGCTTCAGTCAAAAAAAAAAAAAAACGTCAGAGTAGATTCATTACATGTACTGTGCCTGAATCCGTCATAAATCCCAGAGGGTGGAACCACACTTTGGGAATCGTAATCGTAAGAGTGTTCTGTGATTGTCAGAATGTTGCAAGACACTCATTGCTGACATTAAATTCCCCCTCGAAGATCAAGTGGCGGACTACTAAATGTGGTCACGTTATTCTGTTAAACTAAATTTACCCATGGGACGACAATTCCATTGCTCTTGTTGCAATGTTGAGTGTCCATCACCGTCGTCGCGGTAACAAGTCTAGTTATTTATTGGTCGACGATTGATGGAAAATGTTTTTGTCAATCCCCGAAAATATTGAGACGTTGTGTCCCCTCGTTACGGTGATTTATAAACTAAGGTTGCAAGGTCCATTCGTTGCGGACCCGATGACCTGTCAAATCTCTTGCCGTATTTCGATACTCTCACGGCATGGCTTATCAAGAAGAAAGTTCACCGGCCTTGCTTGAGTGACAGAGAGGCATTCCAGCTAATTACTATCGGTGCTAGATAGCATGTAAGGAGACCCTAATGAGAAGAATGACTCGGCTGGTTTGCCAGAGTCGGTATCGTTTTCCTTTTATCGTGGTGTATCGATAAATCGTGATTCTTTTACCGCTACTTGCTATGCTCGTTGTGACCACTACCCTTGTATCGGGAAAGATGTAGGTTGGTTTCCAGGTCCTATGGATACCAGTCACCACACATATAAAAGCTACGACGAGTCTAAGGCTCCAGTCGAGCCTGACGTTGCTGCTCCTATTATTATCCTATGGCTCAAGCAAGTCCTGTTGACGCTAATAAGTGTGTAGCTCTCGCTGAGTTTGTTGTTGTCAGTGGTTTAATAGCACTTATCGGGCTTGATGTCGTTGTTTCTATGTCTGTTGTTGAGTTTATTGTTGTCATTGTCTGTGCAGTCCATGTTGGGCTTGATGATGTTGTTCCATGGCTCTGCTCGGGTTGACGTTGTTGATCTATTTGAGGCTCCTGCAGAAGTGAATGATATTAACGGAGACGTCTCTATGACCCTTCCCAGGCCGCTATGACCATCTATGTGTCTTCGAGGAGTTTGTTGTTATTAATTCCATTCTCTTTGAGGTTTTCATTGAACTATTAGTTATCATTCCTTGGGCTCTTAGGAAGCCTAACATTGTCGGTGGTTCTCAGGCCTCAGTGGAAACTGTCGATGTTTCTGTTGCCATTGTTTGAGTGACTCATAACAAGCCTATGGTCGTTCTCTCCATGAACAATATCGGCTTTAGAAGTCAGCTAAATTATGTGGAACCCGCCAAGGATAGGCTCGAGGCTGAAGGTGCGAATGCAAATCCCACCTCCACAAGTGATCTGAGACGCACGGGGATGCGTGCTCACCATAACAGAGCTTTATGGTAGTGTGGACTATGGGTTCTCCATGTTGAGCGTCATATTGTCGCGTGCATTCGTGCTACTGTGTTACCCCCAGCCATTGTGCATACTTGCAGTTGCATTATTTTTTTTGCTAGTTGCGTATCCAGGTGGTTACGCTGCATTGTCAATGATGCATTCCTATTGTTTACTGCTCCTGCAGTAGTGTAGCCTTGCCATCGTATTTCTCTGTGTCGTACGGTTCCTATTGCGGCGTTGCCTTGTCGTCATACTTCTCTGTTGTCATGTTGCTCCTGTGTGGTGTTCCCTAGTTGATGTGCTTCGTGGATATGTTGCTGGCATTGCCATGTTGTTCCTACTGTCGTGTTGCTCAGAGGGCGTATTGCTACAGCTGTTGGATTACCTCGATGACGTGATGATTTGTCGTTTGCATCGCTCTTGTTTCTCTCGGAATGGAGACATCGCCTAAACCCCTCGTGCCGTCATTGTTCTATTTGTTTGATTGTGTAGTGCCGACATTGATTATGTAGGATTTCAGGTGTCCAACGGACCTTCTAACAGTCGTGCTTAGACACTCTAGCCTTAGTGATTACGGGTGTATACCCCTAAAGTCTGAATCTCGTGGTCGTCTGAGTAGGTGACCAAGTCATGTGCCGACTCCTGTATATGCGCACGCATTTCGTGAGCGGTACGTCTTCAGAATCTGAGGCACCAGTGACGCTATGCCCAGCCCTAACCTTTCTGTGCAATTTGGTCGCCCAGCGATCGGTTATGCAAATCAATGTCGGGAAGAAACCCTGTGATCTGCACGTGACAAGGCGAGACTTGCCTTTGTGATAAGGGATTCCGAATACGTCTCGAACCTGAAGGTATCGAGAATTTATGAGCGATATTATGATCTATACCCTTGGGGCTAGCAAGAGTTGAAAGGTTCAAATCATTTATTGCTCACACCAGTGGATTCATTTGGAGTCATACGTACCATACTGATGGTTAAGGGAAAACCGTTGTGGACCCACCCATGGGCGTGCATTGGTGAAGTCCCTGATACATGATTAAGAGGTTTTATGAACCCTGAATCCAGAAGGGCGTGCAGCATTATCTACTCTTTAAAGGTGCCACACTACTGGATTGAGATGGTTGATCGTCTCGACCCATCGACTAATGTTGTTATTCCTTTGATGGAAGGTTTATCCTACCTTGGTGTCGTGGCGTAGATTCTTGGAACAATGGAATACAATTTCGACCTTGAGTCGATAGTGGTGTTCCCAGTCATCTTTAAGTAGCATTGCTCACACTAGAGCAAAGCCCCTTGTCCTTGATGGACGCTGTTAGAGACACCATAGTAATGTGAGCTGCCAGGTCAGGGCGTATGGCACCGGACTAATCAGAACGAGCTTGAAGGCTTACATATTCCGCCCATATGTGTGACTACTGAGGCATTGAATGGGATGCCTTATGGGAAGGCTCAGGACTATTACCTGTGGTGCGATATCAGTCGCTCGCTTGTTTAAGTAACGACTTGAGCGCATGAAGCCGTCAAGCCAAATGTGAAATCTATGCTAAATGCATGCATCTATGACCCGATTACACCATTTACATAAAAAGATTCCGAAAGGATGGAACCTTCGATGAATGAGGGTTTTGGTTTCAGGACCCCTTTCACTCAGATCTCTGCATAAGATCTGAAGGCCAATGTAAGGGCATGTGGCCTGTACTATTCGGAATTGATTTACTAGGTTGCTATTGACGATAGAACACTAGTGCCCATGAAGCACATATAACAGAACTGGTACTGGATACCCATGGTTTGGGTAGCTACTGGTGTTCTGTATACTTGTCGCAATGGGGGCCAACGTGTTGATATGTCATAATAAACCTTATACGTTGTTCATTGCGACAACAATTTATGATGTTTCATATATCTCTTTTCGGTATAGGCCTATGTGCTGGAAGCACCTTATCGTTGGTGTTTGAGTCGGCTAGTAATTCTCGAGGATTGTGAAATCGTACGGCCCGGGCGCCATGTATACACTGCTTAATGTAAGGGAACTGAGGGGTGAAAGCGACGCAAAAACTTTCGACCTCCATCAGTCCATACTAAGCGTCCTAGTACCACTAACCACAATTACTCAGGAAGAAAGCAGCAATTCAGTACCCAGAGGATTCTACGGAAATAAAGTCCCATTTTGGATGTGATGGTTCGGTCGACAAGAACCTAGTATATTTATCTTAATGGGGAGGTAAATATACGGTAAAGTGAGTCGAGCCGAAGGATAAATAAAATGGGATACCCGACGAGGTGTCCAAGGGGACTTTTATGTGGTGCGGTAAGATCACCTGTATAACATCACCATGACACCCGAGGTGTCCCGGGGTCAGATGTGACCCAAGTGATGATTGATTGTTGCTTGGAGCCCTCTCATTCCGTACTCATCTGTGGCTTCGAGATGAGGCATACGGACAGTTACCTATACTCTCGGAGAGAGTTGTGACTAGACACCGAATTGCCGACTTACATTATATCGGATTGTAGTAGTCACTCTACCTCAAGTTCGACAAACTTTGTACACAAGCATGGGATACTCGATTTGAGACGAGTATGGCTTGTCGTTCTCGAACAAATTGAATGTACTTGACGGAATTGTTCCGTGTTGACACGATTGGTGTTCGTGGCAGATCAAACCCATGAGCTTCCTCACCAAAATTTCCTATGTGATAGGAATTAGCATCCCAGTGCTCGGGGTGTACTACTCAAAGCCCTTGGAGGGCATACGTGTAAATCTCCAGTACGTCGATTGACAGACGGAGATAGATACATAACCTGGTTTAGGTTATTCAAGAGATGGCCAGTAGATCTTGCAGAGTAAAGACCGTTTGGACGAGATGCGAACCTATTAAGAAGTCATACAGACAAGGCGTAGGCCTTAAGAACTTCGGTCTAATAATAGGTTTTCGCCAAGAGTCATACTCCGAGGAGGTGTCAATAAGCTTAGATATTGTGGTAGGACAAGTTCCTAATACTTCGGTGATACGGAGATATCAAGCGAAATTGGTCTCGTAATGATTAAGCTCGGACTATCGTAAGAGCTTGGTGGGACTCTAGGTGAATCCTGCAAGCCCAGACTGAGGAAGCTTGGTCAATTCCTCGACCGGCGGAAGTCCGGTTGACAATAAGCTCCACTATTTCAGGAAACCGATAGATGTGGAATGACCAAGAGCTTAGTCGTAGTTGGACTATGACATTGTGTTTGGTAGAGCACTAAGCGTGAGCCGAGCATGAATCTGGGCTCACTAGGAAAACAGGAGATCTCATGAAGCGCAAACACCCCGCCCTGTTCAAGGTTACTATTGTGATGGGTAACCTGAATTGAATTCCGGGACGGAATTCTCTTAACGGGGGGAGAATGTAACAACCGGCAAAAATAAGGTAATTCCGTACAGATTAATTAGTATATGATTAACGTAATTAAATGCAATTATGTGTGATTTAATTATCAAGGCCTTAGGAGATAGCAATTTCCAATTAGTGCATAGGAATGCATACGTTTAATGGTAAAACATGATTGGATCATGTGCGAATAAGCTATCCGGTATGGACGTTGGCAATTACCCGGTAATAATTAAATAAACGAAACGGATCCCGGACACCCAGGATATAAAATAAAGGGTATTTTCATAAGATATAATGAGTTTTGGAACTCCAAAACCATAAATGAAAACGTCTTATACAAATCTCCCGGTAACGAATAAAGTGCGCGTACCGCACCCGATACGCGCATAACTCATAATTTCACCCGGTAAAAGCCTAAATAACCAATCAACGCTTAAATTAGACTATAATTAAGGGTTATTAAAGGTATTTTTAATGTCCGAATAACGCGCGGTTAAAACCCGAAAAATACCCGAACGGCACCCGAACGACGGGGGATTAAACATAACAAATATTGGGTAAATATTTGGAGTTGTGGACCCCACCTAGACCCACCAAGGGCCGGCCTAAATGGCCTTGTAACCATCATGCAAGTTGCTTTAATAATAACCTACTAATCTAGTAAGGCATGCATGGACACAAAAGATAATGTGTAAGAATTCACAAGTACAAGGCATGCAATAAACTTGCTTTTGTGTAAGAAAGATTTCGGCCCTATGGCCCCAATAATCCAAGACAAATGTAATCAAGCTAAACACTAGGGCACACATGCATACATGCTTCCAAAAGATCTCATATCCTACTAAAGATTTAAGTATGATTACATGATATCTTGGAAAGATTATGAACCTCTTTTCCTTCTTAAAAACCCACGGCCAAAACACCCCACAATATCCACCCAAGATCACTTCCTTGTACTTCTTAAATCTCCTAAATCTTTAGAAAGATCATGTGTAATCTATGGAAGATATGGTAAGGATATATAACATGTGTTAGATGCATGAGTTAACAAGCAAAAACAATCTTCTTCTCTCTTCCTTCTTATGGCCGTGGGGTATTATGCACACACACACACATTTCTTCAAGTTCAACACTTCCAAATTACTCTTAAACATCCATCCATCAAAACCCCATTGTGTGTTTCAAGAGCTTGGAGCTAAACCACTAGGAAGAACACACTAAACCCCTCTCAAATTCAAGGTTTTTGTCTTCCCTAGCCTTGTGCTAGTAGTAAGCTTCTTAATCTTGTTTTTGATTGTTATTATTCATGTATGTGTTCCTAGTAGCAAGTTGTACATGAAGGGTTTAAAAATGGTTTTGAACATAATCTTTAATAAGTTTTCATGTATAAAATGGAAGATTAAAGATATGAAAATAAACCATGGATTTGTTGATGATGATGTATTAGTCTTGAAAATATATATATTTTACATGTAAGACTAAGTAGGATGATGTTTTGGTTAAGATTTTGAAATGAACTTGAATATGTTAAAACTAACTTTAATCCATCTTATTATGACCATTTAAGTTATAATATGTGGTAAAACATGTTAGAAGTTCATAAATGAATAAGATGGAAAATTAAAGTTAACTCACTTGGATGAATGATATTTTGAAGAAATGGACAAATACATAAAACACACACATAATTAGTCTTCCATATGGAATATAAGACTAACATAAGTGTTTGGATACAAAAATAACTTACCAATAAAAAGTTGAATCTTCAAAGTTAACTATTTTGAGTGAAAAATGCTAACTTTGGAAGTTAGAGTGGAAAAATGCAACTTTTGTAAGTTAAGGGACTAAAGTTGTAACTTTGAAAGTTAAGGGACTAAAATGGACATTTTAGAAACTATTAGTCCAAAAATACAAGTATGGAAAGTTCGGTGTCAAAAATGTAAGTAATAAAGTCTAAGGATGATTTTTGTAAATACTAATAGAAATACTTGGGTATTTTGTATAAAAGTGTATTTTTGAAAGTTATAAAAATACAAAGGGTTTTAAAATAAGGATTTTTATAAAATAGAGATTTTATAAAAATGTTAATCAAACTTGAGAAACTTATACAAAAATGAATACTTTTATATAAATGGGAATATAAGAGTATTGGAAGCATTTTTGTATCTAAGTTAACAAGTTGGGCTAAAATACAAACCTTCCAAGTAACATGGGTTAGAAATGTGGATAATATTTCTATAAAGCACATGTTGGGAAAGACTTGGAAGAATTAACTAATCGAGTTAAGATATCGAACTAAGACGCGTTAACGAACCGTACACGGACAAATCATGAGAAAAATGCCATTGCGGCAAGATGAGAAAATATATATTTTTAGGAAGTAAAATATATATATACATGGGTGAAAACCAACAAACACTTTCCTAAGTGTTAAGGGGATTATTCGTGGGAGAAAAGTATAACATAAACAAATAAGACGTTAAACAAACGTATATACTTAACAAGAAAAACTACACATTTATATATATGTACGCTCGTCTCGGCAAAATTCTAGTATATCTACTTAATGGGAAAGTAGATATGTGGGAAGGAAAGCCGCGACGAGTAGACAAAGATATATATGTGTATGCCGTACCAACAAGATCTTAGTATATTTATTTGAATGGGAAAATAAATATACGGTATGGTGAGTTGAGTCGGGTGTTAAGAATATACAATCGAACGACAAGATCTTAGCATATTTGTTTAAATGGGAAAACAAATGTGCGGCAAAGTGAGTCGGGTCGGGTATTGAAATATATATTATATCGAGCGATGCGATCTTAAGTATAATTATTTAAATGGGAAAAATAATTATATGTTAAGTGAAGTCGAGCCGATGATAATAAAATACAAGTTAAGGAAATATTAACAAGAGTAATATATAACTTGTAACACAAAGGGTAATGTAACGCCAACGAAACCTAGGATACGCGCTTAATTAAACGGGATTTGGAATAACTTGTGGTCGGGAGTTGGGTGTACAACTTGCCAAGGCACATGCACTATAGGAATAGTGGCTTATACGTCTAGGACGTTTGTAGGTGCGGGACCCTCTATGCTATCTACCTAGTGAGCCAGACAGTGATTCAGGTGAGTTTCACGGCCCCATTTTACTGTTTTAACTGGGGGAAAGATATGTTTGTCAAATATTGTCACATGTTGAAAAGGTTTTCAAAGGATAAAATGTGATAAGTGGTATGATGAGTACTTGAGCAGTGAACGCCACTCGGGGTTGAGTCCTCTCTTCCGTAATCATTAATTCAGGGAAATGAAACCGAAAGAATATTTGGATAGTACTATTGGTGCCTGACAAGGCCCACCCCTAATCGATAGCGTCGATTATGCATTAGGTTATGCCTGGGGTGCATATATTCTGAACTTAAGTCGTGGGAAAACCGAGTAACGACTTGGAGCGGGGCATTATTATTAGTCTTGGTTTGGTTATGGGGCTCAAGGGATTGCTCATCATTATAGTTTGTAGGAGCTAGCTACTCCTTACAAAGGCCACGAGTTGTGCAGGTTCGCACATGTTGTAAAAACGGAATATCGATCGACAAGATCCTAGTATAATTACTTAATGGGAAAGTAATTATACGGTAAAGTGAGTCGAGTCGATGGTTGTGAAAATGTTACTGTTATGAAACTAAAACCTGTGAACTCACCAATATTCTATATATTGACGTCTTTTTAAACATATCTTTCAGGTAACTAAGTGCTGGATAGATATGGGGCTAGTGCGGTGGAATTCGGAATGTCGGATACTGGTCGGGGTTTCATTCCTTGTTACCATCGGGCTGGAACATAAACGGAAATACCCCACATTGAAAACTTAATGATTATCGTTTTATGTAATGCATTGTGCAATAATGGAACGAGATACTCGTTTTTCGACATTCTAATAAATTGATCTTTTCTAATTAAATATAGTTTGTGTTAATCTTGATTTTGATATGCTTTCGAGCGTTGCGCCACGTGTTTCCGCCATTGGCGTGGTGTGACACATTAGAAATACCGACTTTTTAAATCGGTATTGATAGATATACAGTGAATCGGATTTACCTTTAAATGGACTTAATCATTCTATGTTTTACTTATTTTAAAAAACAGGATCTCATCTGAACACACCAACGTTATTATATCTTATCACAAAGGTTCTCAATTCTTCAAGGTTTTGCATGACCCTTCGTCACCCGTGTTCGTATGTTTGTTAGCTTTTTTGTGTAAAAATGCCTATTTCATTTTATAAAATGATTTTTTTATACGTGTCTTTCCAGACAGTGTCGAATGCCATGAATAAATTTCTGTTATCTAAAAACATCATATGCAATGACGTTACAGTTTCCACATACGAATTATGATTAGTCTTGATTGCAATTAATAAGATTTATTCATTTTTAATGTTATTTATTAAGATATTTAATATTAATTATTGACATTAATAATAATTTACCGAATTTAATGTTATTTATTAAACATTTTAATCTCATTTATTTATATTACTTTTTTTTGAATTTATGTTTAATAAAATTTAATCATTTTAATGTATTTTTAGTATGTTAGAATTAATGTTATTTATTGACATTAATAATAATTGACCGAATTGAATGTTATTTATTACGATTTTTTAATCTCGTTTATTTATATTAATATTACTACAAAATTACGTTTAATCTATATTTATGAAATTATGTTTAATATTATTTATATTACTATTTGTTCGAATTATTATTGGTGTTTTCTGCAATTAATAGGATTTATTTATTTTTAATGATATTTATTATGAGTTTTAATGACATTAATAATAATTGACTGAATTTAATGTTATATATTACGATTTTAAGCTCATTTATTTATTATTGACCGAATTAATTTACGAATATAATACTAATACTAATATTACGATTTTTAATTTTAATCTACAGTGAATCGGATTTACCTTTAAATGGACTTAATCATTCTATGTTTTACTTATTTTAAAAACAGGATCTCATCCGAACACACCAACGTTATTATATCTTATCACAAAGGTTCTCAATTCTTCAAGGTTTTGCATGACCCTTCGTCACCCGTGTTCGTATGTTTGTTAGTTTTTTTTGTAAAAATGCCTATTTCATTTTATAAAATGATTTTTTTATACGTGTCTTTCCTGACTGTGTCGAAGGCCATGAACAAATTTCTGTTATCTAAAAACATCATATCAAATGACGTTACAGTTTCCACATACGAATTATGATTAGTCTTGATTGCAAATAATAAGATTTATTCATTTTTAATGTTATTTATTAAGATATTTAATATTAATTATTGACATTAATAATAATTGACCGAATTTAATGTTATTTATTAAACATTTTAATCTCATTTGTTTATATTACTTTTTTTTTCGAATTTATATTTAATAAGATTTAATCATTTTAATGTATTTTTTGTGACACCCGGCAAACTCAGGTTAGTAACGTTGACTAAACTAGTAAGTCTACCTTAGCGAGTCATGCATATTACGTCCTTAACAAGGTCAGTCGAGTCGGTACGATGATTCGGGGGAATTATCGGGAGTCATTATGATGATCCGCGGGGTCATCGGGAGTCGGTCCATAACTATGGGTACAAGGATCGGCGATTCGTGGAATCGCCGGGTCTAACGCACACACGAGTCTCGAGTCCGGGAATTGGTGAACGGATGTAAACGTGTTGGATATCATGCATTATATGTTTGGAATCATTATGTGACTTATCGGTATGTGAATACGTGTTTAAATATGTTAAAATAGTGTTTAACGCGCCAAAAACCCATTTCAGCACATTATAGGCGATTAGGAGCCTGGGGGACCCCTAATCGCGTGTACTAGGGGCGATTACAGGATGCTTGGGGCGAGTAGGAGGCCTACTCGCATGAATAGAGGCGAGTAGGGTCCCTACTCGCCTGATCTGAAAGCCTACTCGCCTATACTGCAGGGTCCGGGTCAAAACACCTATAAATAGAACCCTTAACTCCCCAAACACCTCTAGAACAACCCTAGCTGCTCCCAAACCACCCACACACCTTGAAACACCTCTGGAACTCTTTTTGCTACAAAAATCACCATCCTCAAGCTTATACACCTTTCTTTAGCAAAATCCAAGGTGTGTTCTTCATCCCTAACCTTTGTAAAGTTGTTATTTTGAGTTCCCCTAAAGTTCCAGACCTTGTTTTACCAAATGTGTCTTTAAAAACCTTTCAAGAGAGTCTTAAACCAAGTTTACACCTTAATGCTTGTTATATGTGAAGTTTATATGCAAATGTTGGTCTTATTGGTGATTTTAACATGAATGTTTTTAAGATATGAGTGTACTTCTGTTATGTAGAGGCCATTAGGAAGGTTGTCTTAGAATCTTAGCCATTATTATGGTGTTTTGAAGAAAATGCATATTTTGACCCATTTGTGTGTTCTTGAGGATTTAGGGTGATTGTGGTGAGATTGTTGATGCAATGTTGTTAGGATTCACACTAGGATGATGTTAGATCAGAGATTTTATGAGTTACATGTTGTAGAGTTTGAAATCTGATTATTTCCATTTAAGGAAAGATAAGGTTGGTAGAAGAAACCTAGTACTTTGCCATTTTAGGAAATAATTGCATAGAACATGCTAGATCAGTGATATGTTGGGGGTTTTTGCTTGAAATGGGTTGGTAAATGATTTAGGTTTGATATTGGGTGTTGTTGCATGTTTCGGATCTGATTTGGAGGGTTTAACGCGCGAAAACTCGTTGTACAGCAGCTGCAGGCGATTAGGCATCCTAATCGCCTGAGCTATAGGCGATTGTGCAGGTATAGGGGCGATTGGGACCCTACTCGCCTGATGTATCAGGCGATTAGGCCCCTAATCGCCTATAGGCTATTGCCTACTCGCGTGTAACCTTCCTAATCGCATGTACTGCTGTCGTGAACGCGTTTTGACATCCCGGAACACGATTTGACACCTAGGAACATGTTAGGAACCCCGGGATACACCCAATGACTTAGTAAGACGTATTCGGACCTGATTATGCGTTAATTGGACATTATGCTAGACTAGGTGAGTTGTTGCGCGTGCTAAGTGTTTAATTGCATATGTTGCATGATGTCTTGCATTTATCTAACACGTGGGGTGTCGGGTCACCAATGGGATGTCGGGTCTTGTCTGGCACGGTCGGTTTAACAGTTAAAGGTGTTTTCAAACGTTCGTGGTCACGGTCTGGACATTCGGGGACTAGTTAGCCTGCGAGTTATTAGTCCAATACTTATACGCATCTTATGATAGGTCGCCGCTATCTGGGGCTATCATAACATAATTACATAACTATTTTCAAGTAACGCAAACCAAGGTGAGTTTCACAGCCCCACTTTTACCGTTTTACTTACGGGGGAGAAACATGCTACTTACTTACTTACTAAAGGTCATGTTATACTATGGTTACTTTACATATACTATGCGGCTTTTACGGAAAGTCCCAGGGGGGAAACCATGAATGTGCGGGGATGCACAACGGGGGAAATGTGGATAGATCTATTGGGCCTCACAAACCCCACTCGACGGCTGGGCCGGGCGGGTGCATATTGTCTCTTATTACTGACTCGCCGAGGCATCGGTTATAGTCAAAACTGCTGGGCAAGTCTTAACAACTTATAAACGTATAGTAGTGGATTCCCAACCGCAGTAGTAAACAAACACTTAACGTCTAGCTAACGTTCTTATAACCTGGTAGTAACGGATATGATCTTTACAACTTACAGAAAATGCTTTATAAAAGAAAACCTGTGAACTCACCAGCATTATATGTTGACATTTTTGGCATGTTTTCTCAGGTCGCTGAGGTAGCGGTTATCGGACTAGGCGCACAGAGTCATGCACGGCGTCTATTATTTTGAAACATATTAAACAATGTCTTTGTAAACAATGATATGTCTTTTGGTTGTAAACAAGAATGCTTCCGCTGCTGGTTTACAGCTCAAAGCATTATATTTTGGTTTTAAATATAATCTTGAATGCATGTTTGTTGTATGTTTATTGTGATCGTTGACTGAGATCCTGGTGTGTCACGCGCCTCGCGGTAAAACCCCGCACGTGGAATTTGAGGGTGTGACAGATTGGTATCAGAGCCAACGGTTATAGTGAACTGAGACTGCATGTAGAGTCTAGTCTATAACTGAGTCGCACACACTAGACGGTCACAATTAGTCGAGTCTTAGCAAGTGGGTAACAATATGACTTGTCGGGGTGTCGGTGTCATCGTCTACTACGCTACGTCATCTATTTACTCTTTATCATTCTATTTCCTGACTCATCCTTACTATGATTCGATGGCGAACGATATACTATTGAACTTTCTTGACGGCGGTGTACATTGGGGTAGCTTCGGCGTACTCTCGAGATCTGTCCAGAGATTTGGACATCTCCCTCCTATGCCCTAATGAACACGCCCGTTCTGATGCATACTATCTTGTACTTATATTTATGATAATACCATGATTGGGCGCTAGTGTTCGGTGACTTGAACTTCAAACTTAAAGCGCGCCTGGAAGACCATGTGAAACAGTTTATCATGTCGGGTGCACACGAGATCATAAACTGTGATGCATGGGATCCCTGGCGGACTTTGGGCTTGGACGGATGGACCCGAGCTGGGCTCTATCTAATTTCTTGAAATTCCTAATGGGTTATACCACGGGCAAGCCTAAATCTTTTGTTTCATGTTGTGACAGAAGATGTCGGGAGCTCGTGGAGGTCGCAGGGGCGGCCGTGCTGGCGGTCGCGGTGGCGGCCGTGGTGGCGGCGGTGGCCGCGGGAACATTAATATGACCCAAGCTGAGCTGGATAATCCGACGCAGCAACACGTGAATATTGCTTTGGCTGCATTCCAAGCCGCTCATAATGCTATGGGTGGTACGTCGGTTCTCATCTATTCTACCTCGTTCTGGGGTACTTTACCTTTTCTTGATACTCACCTGTGTGTCTGTTCCAGGTGGTGCTGTCAATCCTCCTCCATCCCAGTGTTCCTATAAAAAGTTTATGGACTGTAAGCCCCACAACTTTAGCGGCACTGAAGGGGCAGTGGGACTGCTCCGATGGTTGGAGAAAATCGAATCTGTTTTCTCGATGTGCAGCTGCCCGGAAGGCGACCGGGTGAAATATGCTTCTGCGACCCTGGAGGGTCAAGCCTTGACTTGGTGGAACTCCACCACCCAGACTATGGGCATTGGGGAAGCTCACGCCATGCCCTGGGCAGGATTCATTCAGTTGCTGAAAAATGAGTACTGCCCGAGGGATGAGATCCAGAAGCTTGAGCATGAAGTCTGGAACCATAAGATGGTGGGTTCCGAGATTGAAGCTTATACTGCTAGGCACAATGAATTGGCGGTGTTGTGCCCCGATTTGCACACACCGGAATACCGAAGAATTGAGCATTATGTCGCTGGGTTGGTACCGGAGATTGCTGGGTTAGTTGTTGCGGGTAATCTCACTGTTTATTCTGAAGTAGTTCGGTCGGCTCACAGGCTGACCAACATGAAGGTGACTGAAGGGGTCTTGCCTCCTCGAGGCGCTGCTGTGAAGACCTCCGATAGTAACAAGCGGAAGTGGGAAACTGTGGGGAAAGGCTCGAGCTCGGCTCAGCCTCAGCAGGTGAAGAAGTCTGATACTGGGGGACCGTCGTCTGAACAGAAGATAGGGGGTTATCAGGGAAGGTTGCCAAAGTGTGAACGATGCTGGTTTCATCACACTGGTCGTTGCGACAAGAACCATTGCCGCCGGTGCAACAAGGCCGGACATGTGGCCCATGACTGCAGGGTTAATCTTCAGGGTAACCGGAACCCTCCTGCTACATCTACTCCGGCCCCTCCTGTTGCTGCTTCCCAGGGAAATCAGGGTAAACAGGGGTGCTACAATTGTGGTGAACTTGGTCACTATAAGCGGGAATGCCCCAAGTTGAAGCAGGGCGAAGCCGGGAAGAATGGGTCGGGCAATGGAAACAATGGAGGCGGAGGCAGGAATGCTCGCGCCTTCGTGATTGGTTCGAGCGGTGCTCGACAAGACCCCGACACTGTTACTGGTACGTTTCTCCTCGATAATCGCTATGCTACGGTTTTATTTGATTCTGGCGCCGATAAGAGTTTCATATCTCTTGGGTTTAGTCAATTGCTTGATAGGGTACCTACACCTTTAGAGGCTAAGTACTTGATAGAATTGACTGATGGTAAGAAAGTTGAGGCGACGCACGTCCTTAGGGAGTGTCGCCTTGAGTTGTCGGGTTACTCTTTCCCTATTGATCTTATGCCGGTGTCGTTGGGTAGTTTCGATGTTGTCGTGGGTATGGATTGGTTGTCCCTGTATCATGCCGAGATCGTTTGTTTTGATAAAGTCATTCGACTTCCTCTCCCTGATGGAGAAATTTTGTTGGTGCACGGTGAGAAGAGCGGGGTCCCATTGAGTATCATTTCGTGTATGAAAGCCTATAAGTATCTTCGGAAGGGGTATTCTGCCATTCTGGCACTTGTTTCGGTTTCGTCTGAGGAAGAGAAGAAGGTTGAAGATATTCCTGTTGTCCGTGACTTTCCCGATGTATTTCCTGAAGACTTACCTGGTCTTCCTCCTTATCGCCAGGTCGAATTTGGTATTGAACTTGCTCCGGGTGCGGCCCCTATTGCTCGTGCCCCTTATCGTCTTGCACCTCCCGAGATGCAGGAGTTATCGAACCAGTTGCAGGAGCTGTTAGAGAAGGGTTTCATTCGACCCAGTTCGTCCCCGTGGGGAGCCCCTATTTTGTTTGTCAAGAAGAAGGACGGAAGCCTGCGGATGTGTATCGACTACCGGGAGTTGAATAAGGTTACCATCAAGAATCGCTATCCTCTTCCTCGCATCGATGACTTATTTGACCAGCTTCAGGGTTCCAGTTTCTATTCGAAGATCGATTTGAGGTCGGGGTACCATCAGTTGAGGGTTCAAGAAGCTGACATTCCGAAGACCGCCTTTCGAACTCGCTATGGCCATTTTGAATTCCTGGTCATGCCTTTTGGTCTCACCAACGCACCTGCCATCTTTATGGATCTGATGAACCGTGTTTGTAAGCCCTATCTTGATAAGTTCGTGATTGTCTTCATCGATGATATTCTAGTCTATTCTAAGAACGAGGTGGACCACCAGGAACACCTACGTCTTGTTTTGGAACTTCTGAGGCGGGAACAGTTGTACGCCAAGTTTTCTAAGTGTAGCTTCTGGTTGCGTGAAGTTCAATTCCTTGGTCATGTGGTTAATGAGAAAGGAATTCACGTTGACCCAGCGAAGATTGAAGCCATAAAGGACTGGGAAGCACCAAAGACGCCATCTGAGGTGCGGCAATTCCTAGGCCTTGCAGGTTATTACCGTCGTTTTATCGAGGGATTTTCGAAGATCGCTCAACCCCTCACCTCGCTTACCCAGAAGGACAGAAAGTTCGACTGGGGTGATTCGCAGGAGTCGGCCTTCCAGTTGTTAAAGGCTAAACTCTGTTCTGCTCCTATCTTGTCCTTGCCTGAGGGTACGGACGATTTTGTGGTATATTGTGACGCTTCTATCCGGGGTCTTGGTTGTGTACTGATGCAGCGCGAGAAGGTCATCGCCTATGCTTCTCGTCAGCTTAAGGTTCATGAGAAAAACTACCCCACCATGATCTGGAGTTGGGTGCGGTGGTCTTTGCTTTGAAGATTTGGAGGCATTACTTGTACGGTACCAAATGCACTATTTACACCGATCACAAGAGCCTCCAGCATATCTTTGATCAGAAGGTGTTGAATATAAGACAGCGTCGTTGGGTCGAGCTTCTTAATGATTACGAGTGCGCCATCAAATACCATCCTGGCAAGGCGAATGTGGTCGCAGACGCCTTGAGCAGGAAGGAAACGGCTAAACCTCGTCGTGTTCGGGCTCTTCAGCTCACCATCCATTCCGGCTTACCTGACCGAATCCGTTCAGCGCAGCAAGAAGCTTTGAAGGAGGAAAACCTTAAAGCTGAAACCATGCATGGTGCTGATAGTCACCTTGAACTCAGACCCGATGGGTTACACTATTTCGCTGAACGTATTTGGGTTCCTTTATTTAGGGGCTTGCGGGAGCTCGTTCTTGATGAAGCTCACAAGTCCCGGTACTCTATTCACCCTGGCTCCGATAAGATGTATCAAGACCTAAAGATACTTTATTGGTGGCCGAACATGAAGGCGGACGTGGCTTCGTATGTAAGCAAGTGCTTGACCTGTGCTAAGGTCAAGGTCGAATACCAAAAGCCGTCCGGCCTCCTGCAACAGCCTGAAATCCCCGAGTGGAAGTGGGAGCGGATTACGATGGACTTTGTGACCAAACTCCCGAAATCGCCCAGTGGTTGCGACATGATCTGGGTAATTGTCGATAGGTTGACAAAGTCTGCGCACTTCCTCGCTATCAAAGAGACCGATGGTCTCGAGCGTTTGGCACGGTTATATCTCAAGGAAGTGGTCTCTCGGCACGGGGTGCCCGTCTCTATTATTTCTGATCGTGATCCTCGGTTCGCCTCTAACTTCTGGAAGTCTTTGCATAAGGCTCTGGGTACTCAGTTGGACATGAGCACAGCGTATCATCCGCAAACTGACGGTCAAAGTGAGCGGACAATCCAAACGCTAGAAGACATGCTTCGGGCATGTGTGATCGATTTTGGCAAGGGTGGGAGAGTCACTTACCGTTGGTGGAATTCTCCTACAACAACAGTTACCATTCTAGCATCAAGGCAGCTCCGTTCGAGGCTCTTTATGGGCGGAAATGCCGGTCTCCTCTTTGTTGGGCCGAGGTGGGTGAGAGTCAACTCACCGGCCCGGAACTTGTGTACGAGACTTCTGAAAAGATCGTACAAATCCGTAACCGCATGGCAGCAGCTCGGGATCGTCAAAAGAGCTATGCCGATCGTCGTCGCAAGCCTTTGGAGTTTGAGGTTGGCGACAGAGTTTTATTGAAGGTATCTCCGTGGAAGGGCGTTATACGTTTCGGGAAACGGGGCAAATTGAATCCTCGGTATGTGGGACCGTTCGCAATCCTGGAACGGATTGGACCGGTAGCATACAGGCTTGATCTGCCGGCTGAGCTCAGTAATGTTCATAACGTCTTCCATGTTTCTAATTTGAAGAAGTGTTTGGCGGATGAATCTTTAGTTGTTCCTCTCGAAGAGATCAAGGTGGATGATCGTCTGCGTATCGTGGAGGAACCGGTTGAAATTCTTGACTATAAAATCCGTAGCCTTCGCCGGAGTAAAATCCGCATTGTTAAAGTCCGTTGGAACTCTAATCGTGGACCGGAGTTCACGTGGGAACGGGAAGATCAAATGAAGGCTAAGTATCCTCATTTATTTCCTAAGCGCGCGTTCGAATCAAGACATGTCTCTACTGAAGCTGAATGAATCTCGGGTCGAGATTCCTTTCAACAGGGGGATGATGTGGCAACCGGAAAATTTTCTTCTCTTTCGTCTCTTCCTTTTTGGCCTTGGGCAATTTTCGGGACGAAAATTCTTTCAACAGGGGGATGATGTGACACCCGGCAAACTCAGGTTAGTAACGTTGACTAAACTAGTAAGTCTACCTTAGCGAGTCATGCATATTACGTCCTTAACAAGGTCAGTCGAGTCGGTACGATGATTCGGGGAATTATCGGGAGTCATTATGATGATCCGCGGGGTCATCGGGAGTCGGTCCATAACTATGGGTACAAGGATCGGCGATTCGTGGAATCGCCGGGTCTAACGCACACACGAGTCTCGAGTCCCGGGAATTGGTGAACGGATGTAAACGTGTTGGATATCATGCATTATATGTTTGGAATCATTATGTGACTTATCGGTATGTGAATACGTGTTTAAATATGTTAAAATAGTGTTTAACGCGCCAAAAACCCATTTCAGCACATTATAGGCGATTAGGAGCCTGGGGGACCCTAATCGCGTGTACTAGGGGCGATTACAGGATGCTTGGGGCGAGTAGGAGGCCTACTCGCATGAATAGAGGCGAGTAGGGTCCCTACTCGCCTGATCTGAAAGCCTACTCGCCTATACTGCAGGGTCCGGGTCAAAACACCTATAAATAGAACCCTTAACTCCCCAAACACCTCTAGAACAACCCTAGCTGCTCCCAAACCACCCACACACCTTGAAACACCTCTGGAACTCTTTTTGCTACAAAAATCACCATCCTCAAGCTTATACACCTTTCTTTAGCAAAATCCAAGGTGTGTTCTTCATCCCTAACCTTTGTAAAGTTGTTATTTTGAGTTCCCCTAAAGTTCCAGACCTTGTTTTACCAAATGTGTCTTTAAAAACCTTTCAAGAGAGTCTTAAACCAAGTTTACACCTTAATGCTTGTTATATGTGAAGTTTATATGCAAATGTTGGTCTTATTGGTGATTTTAACATGAATGTTTTTAAGATATGAGTGTACTTCTGTTATGTAGAGGCCATTAGGAAGGTTGTCTTAGAATCTTAGCCATTATTATGGTGTTTTGAAGAAAATGCATATTTTGACCCATTTGTGTGTTCTTGAGGATTTAGGGTGATTGTGGTGAGATTGTTGATGCAATGTTGTTAGGATTCACACTAGGATGATGTTAGATCAGAGATTTTATGAGTTACATGTTGTAGAGTTTGAAATCTGATTATTTCCATTTAAGGAAAGATAAGGTTGGTAGAAGAAACCTAGTACTTTGCCATTTTAGGAAATAATTGCATAGAACATGCTAGATCAGTGATATGTTGGGGGTTTTTGCTTGAAATGGGTTGGTAAATGATTTAGGTTTGATATTGGGTGTTGTTGCATGTTTCGGATCTGATTTGGAGGGTTTAACGCGCGAAAACTCGTTGTACAGCAGCTGCAGGCGATTAGGCATCCTAATCGCCTGAGCTATAGGCGATTGTGCAGGTATAGGGGCGATTGGGACCCTACTCGCCTGATGTATCAGGCGATTAGGCCCCTAATCGCCTATAGGCTATTGCCTACTCGCGTGTAACCTTCCTAATCGCATGTACTGCTGTCGTGAACGCGTTTTGACATCCCGGAACACGATTTGACACCTAGGAACATGTTAGGAACCCCGGGATACACCCAATGACTTAGTAAGACGTATTCGGACCTGATTATGCGTTAATTGGACATTATGCTAGACTAGGTGAGTTGTTGCGCGTGCTAAGTGTTTAATTGCATATGTTGCATGATGTCTTGCATTTATCTAACACGTGGGGTGTCGGGTCACCAATGGGATGTCGGGTCTTGTCTGGCACGGTCGGTTTAACAGTTAAAGGTGTTTTCAAACGTTCGTGGTCACGGTCTGGACATTCGGGGACTAGTTAGCCTGCGAGTTATTAGTCCAATACTTATACGCATCTTATGATAGGTCGCCGCTATCTGGGGCTATCATAACATAATTACATAACTATTTTCAAGTAACGCAAACCAAGGTGAGTTTCACAGCCCCACTTTTACCGTTTTACTTACGGGGGAGAAACATGCTACTTACTTACTTACTAAAGGTCATGTTATACTATGGTTACTTTACATATACTATGCGGCTTTTACGGAAAGTCCCAGGGGGGAAACCATGAATGTGCGGGGATGCACAACGGGGGAAATGTGGATAGATCTATTGGGCCTCACAAACCCCACTCGACGGCTGGGCCGGGCGGGTGCATATTGTCTCTTATTACTGACTCGCCGAGGCATCGGTTATAGTCAAAACTGCTGGGCAAGTCTTAACAACTTATAAACGTATAGTAGTGGATTCCCAACCGCAGTAGTAAACAAACACTTAACGTCTAGCTAACGTTCTTATAACCTGGTAGTAACGGATATGATCTTTACAACTTACAGAAAATGCTTTATAAAAGAAAACCTGTGAACTCACCAGCATTATATGTTGACATTTTTGGCATGTTTTCTCAGGTCGCTGAGGTAGCGGTTATCGGACTAGGCGCACAGAGTCATGCACGGCGTCTATTATTTTGAAACATATTAAACAATGTCTTTGTAAACAATGATATGTCTTTTGGTTGTAAACAAGAATGCTTCCGCTGCTGGTTTACAGCTCAAAGCATTATATTTTGGTTTTAAATATAATCTTGAATGCATGTTTGTTGTATGTTTATTGTGATCGTTGACTGAGATCCTGGTGTGTCACGCGCCTCGCGGTAAAACCCCGCACGTGGAATTTGAGGGTGTGACATTTTTAGTATGTTAGAATTAATGTTATTTATTGACATTAATAATAATTGACCGAATTGAATGTTATTTATTACGATTTTTTAATCTCATTTATTTATATTAATATTACTACAAAATTATGTTTAATCTATATTTATGAAATTATGTTTAATATTATTTATATTACTATTTGTTCGAATTATTATTGGTGTTTTCTGCAATTAATAGGATTTATTTATTTTTTAATGATATTTATTATGAGATTTAATGACATTAATAATAATTGACCGAATTTAATGTTATATATTATGATTTTAAGTTCATTTATTTATTATTGACCGAATTGACCGAATTAATTTATGAATATATTACTAATACCAATATTACAATTTTTAATTTTAATCTACAGTGAATCGGATTTACCTTTAAATGGACTTAATCATTCTATGTTTTACTTATTTTAAAAAACAAGATCTCATCCGAACACACCAACGTTATTATATCTTATCACAAAGGTTCTCAATTCTTCAAGGTTTTGCATGACCCTTCGTCACCCGTGTTCGTATGTTTGTTAGTTTTTTTTTGTGTAAAAATGCATATTTCATTTTATAAAATGATTTTTTTATACGTGTCTTTCCAGACTGTGTCGAAGGCCATGAACAAATTTCTGTTATCTAAAAACATCATATGCAATGACGTTACAGTTTCCACATACGAATTATGATTAGTCTTGATTGCAATTAATAAGATTTATTCATTTTTAATGTTATTTATTAAGATATTTAATATTAATTATTGACATTAATAATAATTGACCGAATTTAATGTTATTTATTAAAAAATTTATTCTCGTTTATTTATATTACTTTTTTTTCGAATTTATGTTTAATAAGATTTAATCATTTTAATGTATTTTTAGTATGTTAGAATTAATGTTATTTATTGACATCAATAATAATTGACCGAATTGAATGTTATTTATTACGATTTTTTAATCTCATTTATTTATATTAATATTACTATAAAATTATGTTTAATCTATATTTATGAAATTATGTTTAATATTATTTATATTACTATTTGTTCGAATTATTATTGGTGTTTTCTGCAATTAATAGGATTTATTCATTTTTAATGATATTTATTATGAGTTTTAATGACATTAATAATAATTGAGCGAATTTAATGTTATATATTACGATTTTAAGCTCATTTATTTATTATTGACCGAATTGTCCGAATTAATTTACGAATATATTACTAATACTAATATTACGATTTTTAATTTTAATCTCATTTATTTCTCATTGACCGAATTAAATTACGAATTTTTTACTAATACTAAAACTAATATTACGATTTTTAATTTTAATCCCATTTATATCTTATTGACTGAATTAAAATTTTCTATTACTATTTTTACGAATATATTACTAATTACTAATAATTACTAATACTAATCCCATTTAGTTTTACTATTCCACAAGATGTCGTTGATTTTTGAAATTTAAATTATGATTTTGATGTTATTTATGAAAAGTTCTAATATTATTTAAGATGATTTTAATGTCATTGGTTTGAATGATTGATTATGATTTGGTTGTTATTTATTAAGATTTTTAATCTTATTTATTGATATTACGAAATTCATTTTAATATTGTTGACCAACTTTAATTTTGATATTACAACTTTCCTTTAATCAATTGTCATGAAACGATATTCTCTTAAACATATACGAATTTCTTTCAAACATTTATTTAAATATATTTAACAATGTTAAACCTATTTAATAGTTTATAATTTAAATATAATCCGACGATAACAATGTACATTTATTTTCATAAACTTTTATTATTCTTTTAATAATAAATATAATTTAAATATATTTAACAGTTTCCTGAAATATATAATGTATTCATAATAAATTTCAATGCTATTACTAATATTACGACCTTAATTTTAATATTGTTGACCGAATATGAGTACAAAATTATTTACATTTTTGTTAAATTGATGGAGGTCAATTCTTTGACTATATGTCCTTGAGTTTGATTGTGCTAATTTTAAGCGTTGTTGACCAATTCACGTCAATTACCAATCCTTCCATTTTTTATAATTCAAAGACTTTCCTTTAATCAATTGTCATGAAACGATATTTCTTTTAAACATATATGACTTTCCTTTAAACATTTATTTAAATCTATTTAACAATGTTAAATCTATTTAACAGTTTATAATTTAAATATAATCCGAAGATAGGAGTGTACATTTATTTTCCTACACTTTTATTATTCTTTTAATAATAAATATAGAGTAAAAATCAAATACAAAGTGTTTTTTTGGTGAGAACTGTGAGAATCAAGTGGGGGGGGGGGGGGGATTTATTTTTTTTTTTAGAATTTTTTTCCCATGTGCTTAAACATACTTTCTAGATGAATAATACAAAAAAATTAAATTTTTTTAGTGTAATTACGTCATTAAAGTAAATACATTAGTTTACACTAGAGTAATTATGTAATTACTCTACAACAGTAATTACGTAATTACTCTACACCAAAATTTATTTATTTTTTTGTTGTTTTAGATTTCAATACTATAATATATGTTTAACAATATGGGAAAAAAATTTCGAAAAAATACCCTCATTTGATTCTCACAGTTCTTACAAAAAAACACTTTGTACAAGATCTTTCCCCAATAAATATAATTCAAATCTATTTAACAATTTTCAAAAATATATAATGTATTCAAGATAATTTTCAATGCTATTACTAATATTACGACCTTAGTTTTAATATTGTTGACCCAATTTGTGTAAAAACTTTTTACGTTTTTGTTAATTTGATAGAAGCCAATTCTTTGACTTTATGTCTTTGAGTTTGATTGTGTTAATTTTAAGCGTTGTTGACCAATTCACGTCAATTACCAATCCTTCCATTTTTTATAATTCAAATATATAAATAAATTCCTACTTGATCACGTCAATCGAGGCATAACATTTCCGATTTTGCAGAATTGTTCGAGACACATCAATACTATATAAACCTTAACAAATAATAAAATCATTTAATCATCATACCAATTTTAAAACGAAATTAAATGATAATATAAATTTTCAAAATGTTACTTTCTATTAAATAATTATATTACTTCAATCACAACTAATAATGATTACTAAATATGTCAATGATAATTTGTATATAATGGGTAAGGAATTTCGAGACGCAGGTGATTTTAATGTTGTTTATTTGAATGATTGATTATGATTTTGATGTTATTTATTAAGATTTTTAATCGTATTTATTGATGTTACTAATATTACGAATTTCATTTTAACATTGTTGACCGACTTTCATTTTGATATTACGACTTTTTCTTTAATCAATTGTCACTAAACGATAATCATCATCTTGATTTCAATAAGTGTGCTAATTTTAAGTGTGCTAATTTTTAGATGTCAATAAAAATTTGTATATAATGGGTAAGGCAATTTCAGACGCGGATTAGTTTAATGCCATTGATTTGAATGATTGATTTGAATGATTGATTATGGTTTTGATGTTATTTATTAAGATTTTTAATTGTTAAGTACTATATTTGCACAGTTTAAATAATGACTTTTTTTGGCGGCATTTTGTAACATGTCAAAAGTTGCTTAAAGTGTGTGTACAATGGGTCCTTTTGGCTACATGTTGAAATGGGTCTAGGGTTGATCCTTTTGGTGTCTATTTTTTTAATAAAACATAGGAAATTTATATTACAGCATGTGACATTGGACCCATTTTCTTATTAGTTGTTTTTTAGCCATGTAATCGGTTTAACCCATTAGAGAGATAGCATGTAAAATTTAAGCTACCCATTCAAGTAAGTGGGTTAAGGATTGTTTTTTGATTTACTCATCACCGTATCCATATCTTTACAACAACTATATTTTATGTAGAACACAAATATGGAATACAATGGTGGAGGTTTTCATAAATTATTGAAAATAAGCTGCATTTCGAGGATTGTGATGACAATGATAACAACTTCGAAGGTGAAAAATCAGCTATCAATGAGGAAGACTTGGAAGATTTTGATTGAAGTAATGAAAATGGACCATTGGTTGAAGTTCGTTAAGCCCCAACTAAATGATAAGTGTTCTATGCTTAATTTTAGTTATGATTAGAATATAGATATTATCCAAATGATGTAATGTGTGATATTGGTTGAAGTTCGTTAAGTCCCAACTAAATGATAAGTGTTCTATGCTTAAGCTTAGTTATGATTAGAATATAGATATTACCCAAATGATGTAATGTGTGACATTGTGATAGTATGCTATGTAGTTTGCAGTTGTCAAATTAAACTTTACTTACTCGATATATCCATCATTTCGTTGCATTAAACTCTTAGATGACATTTTGCATTTAACATCAAAATTCATACATGTTGCATTATCAAACATTTAGTAACCGAAACAAATTGCATAATACAATTCTTATTTTCCTACTTTTTTTATTTTACTTTCGGATGAACCGTGGGTCCCCACAGGACTCTAACCTAGTAGACATTATAACAATTAACCAATGTGAATGGGCTGATTTGAGTAGCCGATTAGTTTATAGTATAAGGTAACAACATTCAACAAAAAATGATTTACTATCATTAGGTTCTGTGACACCCGGCATGTTCGGCTTAAACATAATAGTAACATCTAAGTCTACCTTAGCGAGAAACGTTTATAAACAAACTTAACTGGGTTAGTTGAGTCGGGTCAAATCAGGATTGTCCAGGGTTCAGTGATCTGGAGGATCATTGGGAGTCGCTTTGGGAATACATTAGTACCGGGTTCCGTCGTTGGTGACATTACATGAACTAATTAAGTATATGTGTAGATTATGGGTCGTGTGGTGGATTGTATGCTTATGCTTGCTTAAACGATGTACAAATGATTATACGTGCCTAAATATGCTAAGTATAGACTATGGATGCATGCTTATGTGTTAAGAAGTATTAGAATGCGTTAAACACGACAAACTGGAAAAAGGTTAACATGTGTTAAAAGTGCTGTTAACATGTGTTAAAAAGTGCTGATGACCTGAATGTGGAAATAATGGGCGAATGTGGAAATGGAACTTGAGAAATGGGCGAATGTGGAAACAAAGTGGGCGAATGTGGAAAGATTCCACATTCGACCATTACAAATGGGCGAATGTGGAAAAGTTCCACATTCGACCACATAAAATGGGCGAACCTGGACCTGGTATAAATACCATCCATAGCCATTTTTCACCATTTCACAAACCCTAAACGCCTCCAAACACTCTCTATCAGCTATTATCATTGGGGAAGGAGTTTTTGAGCTTGTTTTTCATAACCTAACTCTCTAAATCATTACAAGTGAAGATCTAAGGTGTGTTCTTCATTACAAATCCTTTTTAAACAATTTTAACTTGTTTCATCTAAACCCCAAGGGTCCAGATCTGATATCAACATGTTTTATGGGTAAAAACCTTCCTAACATCTTTCTAAATAAAGCCTATTCATAAACAATGAGTTTTTATGCAAACTAAACATGTGTTAATATGATATTATGCATTATTTGATGATTACTTGTTGTATAGATGATATGACAACAACCTAGGGCTGTTATTAATGATGGGTTATGATTGAAACATGTTACCTTTGATTGTTAATGGTGTTTTGACGATTAAAGGGGTTTTTAGTGAGATTTAGGGCTTGTTTTTGGATGGCTATGATAAGGTTATGATAGGGGTTTCTTGTTCATGATGATCTGAGTATGATGAGCTGATTATTGATTGATTTCAGAAAGTTTCCTAATTGGGTAATATTTTCATGCATGATGATGTGACATCTCCATAATTTACTATTTTAGGAAACTTGTAAAACGGATAAATTTTGGGGTAAAATTGGTAGGGTTTCGTAGGAATATGTTAATGATGCTTGACTGCTGTAACTCATGCTGTTTCGTGATGTTTTCGGATGTTTTTGGACGCGTTTTTGAGTAAACAACACAGCAGGGTCGAACCTGGAACACCTTCGGCCAGTCGAACGGGCGAAGGTGGGTTCCAGGGGTCGAACCTGGAATCAAAAAGGGGCGAACGAACTAAAATGGGCGAAGGTGGGAGGAAAAGGGGCGAAGGTGGAGGTTCAAAGCCACATTCGACCAGTTAAGGCCACCTTCGACCACCCCAAAGCCACATTCGACCCTATGTTAGCAAAAATAAGATTTTTGATACAAACTAAGTGTTTTATGCTTGAACCTTACGTGTAATCTATGTGTACTTGATTAGTTAGGGTAATGGGTCACCAACGGGATGTCGGGTCGGTCTAGTGTGTCGGTTAAACATTTGAACACGTTTTAAAACATACTTGGTTATGATCTGGACAATCGGGGACTAGATAACCTTATGGTTATTAGTCGGAACACTTATGTGAACATTTTGATAGATCTCCGGTAGAGGGATTATCAAGGGCTAAACATCTTTACTTATAATTGAAGAACGCAATCTAAGGTGAGTTCACGGCCCCACTTTTATATGCTTTAACGTTTGGGGGAGAAAACATGCGCTAAACAGTTTTGGTAACATATGTTATACTATGGTTTTAACTTTATATTGCTATACGATCTTTTGGAAAGTCCCGGGGGAAACCATGAATGTGCGGGTTTGCACAACGGGGGAAATGTGGATAGATCTATTGGGCGTGACCTGCCCCACTCGTCGGCTTGGAGGGCCGGGCGGGTGCATATTGTCTCGAACAGGAACATTATCGTGCTGAACATTACGGGCTGCTAAACATGCTAAACATTGCTAAACGTGTCCAGTAATGGTTTCCAATCGTAGTAGTAATAATACATACGCCTAGCTAGCGTACTTGGTAGTATTGATATAGTATGGACATGGTAACATTTGGATAACATTTTTGAACAAACCTGTGAACTCACCAGCATTATATGTTGACGTCTTTTGGCATGTTTTTCTCAGGTCGCTAAGGTAGCAACAACTGGATCTAGGCGTACGAGTCGGCACGGGCGTCTAGGGTTTAGAGCATGGTCTTCATTAAACTTTTGAACTGTCTTTTGGGTTGTAAACATTTAAAGCTTCCGCTACAGTTTATGTTTTTATAACTATATCTTTTGAGTATTGTGTTATGCATATAGTGTTGTTTATTGTGACCGTTGACTTGAATCCTGGTTTGTCATGCGCCTCGCGGTAAAACCCCGCAAGTGGAATTTGAGGGTGTGACAGATTGGTATCAGAGCCAATGGTTATAGTGAACTAGGACTGCATTTAGAGTCTAGTCTATAGCCGAGTCGCACACACTAGACGGTCACATACTTGTGTCGGTTTGGAACAAGTACTAACTTTGTCGGGGTGTCGTTACATTATCATCACACTTCTCTGTTACATCATCCGATCTTACTCTTGGCTTTATACACTCTTATGTTCTTCTTCGGGGTTTGAAGGAGAAGGAGTTGACTCGTGGGTTATTGCACGGCAGTGTCGTACGTTGGGGTGGTCTTACGTACTCTCGGGGTCTGTCCAGGATTCGGACATCTCCCTTTCATACCCCAATAGACGCACTTGCTTACACATTATCTTGTGCACTTATGCTTGTGATAGCATGATGCTAGATGCCGATATTCAGCGACTTGAGTTCAAGCTGCGGGAAAGCCTGGAGGACCATGTAGAGCAGTTTATCATTTCGGGTGCACACGAAATCATAAACTGAAATGCATGAGAATCCAAGTGGACTCTGAACTTGGATGCATAGTCCTGGATTGGGTCTAGACATAACTTTTCTAGCTACTAGTGGTTGACACTAGCAGTGAATCTGAATCTCTCGATTTCTGATTTGTCAGATCATGTCGGGCGCACGTGGTGGTGGACGTCGTGGTGGTGGCCGTGGCGGCGGTGGCCGTGGTGGCGGTCGTGGTAACATCAACATGACCCAGGCAGAGCTGAACAACTTGCTCCAACAGCAAGTGAACATAGCCTTGGCTGCTTTCCAGGCTGGGCACAATGCTCTGGGTGGTAAGTTGGTTCTTACCTGCCTTGTTTCATTCTTAGGTGTCATGTTTCCTTTGTGGTTTACCTTTGTGTCGTGTTTCAGGTGCTGCTGTCAACCCACCTCCATCCCAGTGTTCCTACAAGAAGTTTAGGGACTGCCAGCCCCATAACTTCGCAGGGACTGAAGGGGCAGTGGGACTGCTCCGATGGTTGGAGAAGGTTGAATCTGTTTTCTTGATGTGTAACTGTCCTGTTGAGGACCGGGTCAAGTATGCCACTGCAACATTTGAGGGTCCTGCTTTGTCATGGTGGAATGCTACTACGCAGAACATGGGCTTGGGGGAAGCTCATGCTATGCTTTGGGTGGATTTTGTTCGGCTGCTGAAGAGCGAGTACTGTCCCAGGGAGGAAGTGCAGAAGTTGGAGCATGAAGTCTGGAACTACAAGATGGTGGGGTCCGAGATTGAGGAGTATACCGTGCGACGCAATGAGCTGGCGGTGTTGTGTCCTGACATGCACACACCTGAGTACCGTAGGATTGAGCATTACATCTCTGGGTTGGTGCCGGAGATTGCTGGGTTAGTAGCTGCTGGGAACCTTCCTACACTGGCTGAGGTCGTCCGTTCTGCACACAAGATGACCAACATGAAGATTTTGGAGGGTGTTTTACCTCCCAAGGGTTTGACTGTGAAGGGTTCTGAAGGCAACAAGAGGAAATGGGAGAACGTGGGTAAGAGTGCAGTGCCGGCGCCGTCTCAACCGGCCAAGAAGTTTGATGGATCTGGGTCGTCTTCAGCGCAGAAGACAGGTGGATACGTTGGGAAGCATCCCAAGTGTAACAAGTGTGGCTTTCACCATTCGGGAATTGTGATCGGGCTCGTTGTCATCGGTGCCATCAGTTGGGGCACCATGCTAAGGATTGCAAGGTGGCGCTCACCCCAACTCAGACTCCTGCGGCTACTCCTGCTCCTGCTGCTCAGGGGACTCAGGGGAGACAGGGGTGTTACAACTGTGGTGACACGGGACATTTCAAGCGTGATTGTCCCAAGCTGAAGCAGGGCGATAATGGGAGGGGCGGAAAACGGTAACGGTAACGGGAATGGCGGCGGAGGCAGGACTGCGCGTGCTTTCGTCATTGGGTCTGCGGAGGCTAGGCAGGATCCAGACACAGTTACCGGTACGTTCCTTCTCAACAATCGCTATGTTTCTGTTTTATTTGATTCTGGTGCCGATAAGAGCTTCGTATCTGTGTATGTTAGTCAGTTGCTAGATGTAGTACCCACACCTTTAGAGGCTAAGTACTTGATAGAATTGGCTAACGGTAAGAACATCGAGGCGACTCATATCCTTAGGGAGTGTCACTTGGAACTGTCGGGTCTGTCATTCCCATTGACCTTATGCCTGTACCTTTGGGTAGTTTCGATGTCGTTGTGGGCATGGATTGGTTATCGTTGTATCGCGCAGAGATTGTTTGCTTTGACAAGGTTATTCGGATCCCTCTCCCCGATGGAGAGATTCTTTCGGTTCACGGCGAGAAAAGCGGTGCTCCGCTGAGTATCATTTCCAGCATGAAAGCCCGTAAGTATCTTCGAAAGGGCTGTTCGGCCATTCTGGCACTTGTTAACGTTTCTACTGACGATGAGAAGAAGATCGAGGATATTCCGGTGGTTCGTGACTTTTCTGATGTGTTTCCTGATGATTTGCCTGGTCTTCCTCCCCATCGTCAGGTTGAGTTTGGTATTGATCTTGCTCCGGGCGCAGCTCCTATTGCCCGAGCTCCGTATCGTCTTGCACCTCCTGAGATGCAAGAGTTATCCAGCCAGTTACAGGAACTCTTGTAAAAGGGTTTCATTCGTCCGAGCTCGTCCCCGTGGGGAGCTCCTATTTTGTTCGTAAAGAAGAAGGATGGGAGCCTTCGTATGTGTATCGATTACCGTGAGCTGAACAAAGTGACCATCAAGAATCGTTATCCTCTTCCTCGCATTGATGATCTCTTTGACCAGCTTCAGGGCTCCAGCTACTACTCGAAGATTGATTTGCGGTCCGGTTATCACCAGTTGCGCGTCAGGGAAGCTGACATCCAGAAGACTGCTTTTCGCACTCGTTATGGCCATTTTGAGTTCTTAGTCATGCCTTTCGGTCTCACTAACGCACCGGCGGTGTTCATGGATTTGATGAACCGCGTTTGTAAGCCGTACCTTGATAAGTTCGTCATCGTGTTCATTGACGACATTCTGATTTATTCCAAGAATAAGGCGGATCATGAGGAACATCTGCGGTTGGTCTTGGAACTTTTGAGACGGGAGCAGCTGTATGCTAAGTTCTCAAAGTGCGATTTTTGGTTACGTGAAGTTCAATTCCTAGGGCATGTGGTGAATGAACTGGGAATTCATGTCGATCCGGCTAAGATCGAAGCTATTAAAGACTGGGAAGCACCAAAGACGCCATCTGAGGTGCGGCAATTCCTGGGTCTTGCAGGTTACTATCGGCGTTTTATCGAGGGATTTTCGAAGATCGCTCAACCCCTCACTGCTCTCACCCAGAAGGACCGAAAGTTCGACTGGGGCGAACCACAGGAATCAGCATTTCAGATGCTGAAGCTTAAACTTTGTTCTGCTCCTATCTTATCCTTACCCGAGGGTACGGATGATTTCGTGGTGTACTGTGATGCTTCGATTCGGGGTCTCGGTTGCGTGTTGATGCAACGCGGGAAGGTTATCGCTTATGCTTCTCGTCAACTCAAGGTTCACGAGAAGAACTATACTACTCACGACTTGGAGCTGGGTGCAGTAGTTTTTGCGTTGAAAATCTGGAGACATTACTTGTACGGTACCAAGTGTGAAGTTTACACCGATCACAAGAGTCTCCAGCATATTTTCGACCAGAAGGTGTTAAACATGCGGCAGCGTCGTTGGGTTGAACTCTTGAACGACTACGACTGTGTGATTAAGTACCATCCTGGCAAGGCAAACGTTGTGGCGGATGCCTTGAGCAGGAAGGAGTCGGCGAAGCCTCGGCGTGTCCGAGCCTTGCAGCTTACCATACATTCCTCCTTGCCTGACCGGATCCGTTCGGCTCAGGTGGATGCCTTGAAGGAGGAAAACCTTGAGGCCGAAACGATGCACAGTGCGGACAAACACCTTGAGCTTAGGTCTGATGGCCTACACTACTTCGCTGGGCGTGTTTAAGTTCCTTTACTCGGGGGATTACGGGAGCTTGTCTTGGACGAGGCTCACAAATCCCGGTATTCTATTCATCCAGGCTCCGATAAGATGTATCAGGATCTGAAGATACTTTATTGGTGGCCGAACATGAAGGCTGATATAGCCTCCTATGTGAGCAAATGCTTGACCTGTGCTAAGGTCAAGGTGGAGTATCAGAAGCCGTCTGGTCTCCTACAGCAACCTGAGATTCCAGAATGGAAGTGGGAGCGGATCACGATGGATTTCGTCACCAAGTTACCGAGATCACCAAGTGGTTGTGACATGATTTGGGTGATCGTCGACCGGTTGACGAAATCAGCACACTTCATACCTATTAAGGAAACGGATGGACTCGAGCGATTGGCTCGACTCTACCTTAAGGAGGTGGTCTCTCGGCACGGGGTGCCTGTTTCTATCATTTCTGATCGTGATTCCCGCTTTGCTTCGCGTTTCTGGAAGGCTCTTCATAAGGCCTTGGGTACTCAGCTGGATATGAGTACGGCTTATCATCCGCAAACTGACGGGCAGAGTGAGCGGACGATACAAACACTGGAGGACATGCTGCGGGCATGTGTCATCGATTTTGGCAAGGGTTGGGAGACTCACCTGCCGTTGGTGGAGTTCTCCTACAACAACAGCTACCACTCCAGTATCGGGGCAGCTCCGTTCGAAGCTCTGTATGGATGGAAATGCCGATCTCCCTTGTGTTGGGCTGAGGTGGGCGAGAGTCAGCTCACTGGCCCGGAACTGGTGTACGAAACTTCGGAGAAAATCGTACAGATCCGTAACCGTTTGGCAGCCGCGCGGGATCGTCAGAAGAGCTATGCCGATCGCCGTCGCAAACCGCTAGAGTTCCAGGTTGGGGACAAGGTGCTTCTGAAAGTTTCACCATGGAAGGGCGTCATACGCTTTGGAAAGCGTGGCAAGCTTAACCCTCGTTACGTCGGGCCGTTCGCAATCCTGGAACGGATTGGGCCGGTGGCGTACAGACTTGATTTACCAACGGAGCTCGGTAATGTTCATAACGTCTTCCATGTGTCTAACTTAAGGAAGTGTTTGGCTGACGAATCTCTTGTTGTACCACTGGAAGAGATCAAGGTTGATGATCGTCTTCGCATTGTGGAGGAACCCGTGGAGATTCTGGATTACAAGATTCGTAGCCTTCGGCGGAGTAAAATCCGCATCGTTAAAGTTCGTTGGAACTCGGATCGTGGACCGGAGTTCACGTGGGAACGAGAGGACCAGATGAAGGCTAAGTACCCTCATCTCTTTCCGAAGCGCGCGTTCGAGTCCAGGCATGTTACTGCTGAAGCAGAGTGAATCTCGGGGCGAGATTCCCTTTCAACGTGGGGATGATGTGACAACCGGTAACTTTTCTTTTCGTTTTCTTCCTTTTCGTCTGTTTCATTTTTGGGCTTCGTGCAATTTTCGGGACGAAAATTCTTTCAACGTGGGGATGATGTGACACCCGGCATGTTCGGCTTAAACATAATAGTAACATCTAAGTCTACCTTAGCGAGAAACGTTTATAAACAAACTTAACTGGGTTAGTTGAGTCGGGTCAAATCAGGATTGTCCAGGGTTCAGTGATCTGGAGGATCATTGGGAGTCGCTTTGGGAATACATTAGTACCGGGTTCCGTCGTTGGTGACATTACATGAACTAATTAAGTATATGTGTAGATTATGGGTCGTGTGGTGGATTGTATGCTTATGCTTGCTTAAACGATGTACAAATGATTATACGTGCCTAAATATGCTAAGTATAGACTATGGATGCATGCTTATGTGTTAAGAAGTATTAGAATGCGTTAAACACGACAAACTGGAAAAAGGTTAACATGTGTTAAAAGTGCTGTTAACATGTGTTAAAAAGTGCTGATGACCTGAATGTGGAAATAATGGGAGAATGTGGAAATGGAACTTGAGAAATGGGCGAATGTGGAAACAAAGTGGGCGAATGTGGAAAGATTCCACATTCGACCATTACAAATGGGCGAATGTGGAAAAGTTCCACATTCGACCACATAAAATGGGCGAACCTGGACCTGGTATAAATACCATCCATAGCCATTTTTCACCATTTCACAAACCCTAAACGCCTCCAAACACTCTCTATCAGCTATTATCATTGGGGAAGGAGTTTTTGAGCTTGTTTTTCATAACCTAACTCTCTAAATCATTACAAGTGAAGATCTAAGGTGTGTTCTTCATTACAAATCCTTTTTAAACAATTTTAACTTGTTTCATCTAAACCCCAAGGGTCCAGATCTGATATCAACATGTTTTATGGGTAAAAACCTTCCTAACATCTTTCTAAATAAAGCCTATTCATAAACAATGAGTTTTTATGCAAACTAAACATGTGTTAATATGATATTATGCATTATTTGATGATTACTTGTTGTATAGATGATATGACAACAACCTAGGGCTGTTATTAATGATGGGTTATGATTGAAACATGTTACCTTTGATTGTTAATGGTGTTTTGACGATTAAAGGGGTTTTTAGTGAGATTTAGGCTTGTTTTTGGATGGCTATGATAAGGTTATGATAGGGGTTTCTTGTTCATGATGATCTGAGTATGATGAGCTGATTATTGATTGATTTCAGAAAGTTTCCTAATTAGGTAATATTTTCATGCATGATGATGTGACATCTCCATAATTTACTATTTTAGGAAACTTGTAAAACGGATAAATTTTGGGGTAAAATTGGTAGGGTTTCGTAGGAATATGTTAATGATGCTTGACTGCTGTAACTCATGCTGTTTCGTGATGTTTTCGGATGTTTTTGGACGCGTTTTTGAGTAAACAACACAGCAGGGTCGAACCTGGAACACCTTCGGCCAGTCGAACGGGCGAAGGTGGGTTCCAGGGGTCGAACCTGGAATCAAAAAGGGGCGAACGAACTAAAATGGGCGAAGGTGGGAGGAAAAGGGGCGAAGGTGGAGGTTCAAAGCCACATTCGACCAGTTAAGGCCACCTTCGACCACCCCAAAGCCACATTCGACCCTATGTTAGCAAAAATAAGATTTTTGATACAAACTAAGTGTTTTATGCTTGAACCTTACGTGTAATCTATGTGTACTTGATTAGTTAGGGTAATGGGTCACCAACGGGATGTCGGGTCGGTCTAGTGTGTCGGTTAAACATTTGAACACGTTTTAAAACATACTTGGTTATGATCTGGACAATCGGGGACTAGATAACCTTATGGTTATTAGTCGGAACACTTATGTGAACATTTTGATAGATCTCCGGTAGAGGGATTATCAAGGGCTAAACATCTTTACTTATAATTGAAGAACGCAATCTAAGGTGAGTTCACGGCCCCACTTTTATATGCTTTAACGTTTGGGGGAGAAAACATGTGCTAAACAGTTTTGGTAACATATGTCATACTATGGTTTTAACTTTATATTGCTATACGATCTTTTGGAAAGTCCCGGGGGAAACCATGAATGTGCGGGTTTGCACAACAGGGGAAATGTGGATAGATCTATTGGGCGTGACCTGCCCCACTCGTCGGCTTGGAGGGCCGGGCGGGTGCATATTGTCTCGAACAGGAACATTATCGTGCTGAACATTACGGGCTGCTAAACATGCTAAACATTGCTAAACGTGTCCAGTAATGGTTTCCAATCGTAGTAGTAATAATACATACGCCTAGCTAGCGTACTTGGTAGTATTGATATAGTATGGACATGGTAACATTTGGATAACATTTTTGAACAAACCTGTGAACTCACCAGCATTATATGTTGACGTCTTTTGGCATGTTTTTCTCAGGTCGCTAAGGTAGCAACAACTGGATCTAGGCGTACGAGTCGGCACGGGCGTCTAGAGTTTTAGAGCATGGTCTTCATTAAACTTTTGAACTGTCTTTTGGGTTGTAAACATTTAAAGCTTCCGCTACAGTTTATGTTTTTATAACTATATCTTTTGAGTATTGTGTTATGCATATAGTGTTGTTTATTGTGACCGTTGACTTGAATCCTGGTTTGTCATGCGCCTCGCGGTAAAACCCCGCAAGTGGAATTTGAGGGTGTGACAGGTTCGGTCATCAACATGATGATTTGATACTTTGTGTGTAACTTAGGGGTGTTTGGGATTGATTATTCAAAACAGATTATGCGTTTTGAAAAAGCAGACTGAATTACAAGTTTTGTCCTTTATATTTATACCCGATTACAACGTCTGCCCTTTAAGTTTAAAATTGATTAGTTTTGTACTTTATGTTTCAAAATCATACGAGTTTTGTCCTTTAACGCTAACTCAGTTAATTTTTTTCGTTAAGTTATATCATGTTCAAGTCACATGAGGGTAGTATTGTAATTTTACTTATTTATTTAAACAAAATGCATAAACCAAACATCTCTCCCAAAACACTTCCTCACTCGTCACTCTCCATCTCTCTTCTTTCTCTCTCTCTCTCAATAACCTCCTGCATCAGTGCATCACCATCATTATCTCCTATTAGCATCACCAAAAAACTCCAGAGAACCATACACAGATTCCGACGCCGACGCCACCACCACAAAACTTAATCAAGAAACAACTGAACACAAATTCCGATTTAGATTCGCTGGTACTCAGGGTTCGAATTAGATCCACCTGCTTACCCAACGATCGTTTGTACAACTCCATCTAAATTTATGGATTGAAGTTAACCGATAGGTATAGGCCGAGCCTTGAGTTGCAGCCGCTTCCGCCACTGGTGGCGGCTATGGCTTGTTCCGGACAGTTCTCCGGCAAAGCAACCAACAAAACGGAGCTCCAGATTCCAGTCCTGGTCGCCTTGATTCAGGTCGCGGGAGGAGGTAAGATCAGGAATCCAATGAATTAGAACTCCGGTCGAAGAACTCCAACGATGGGGGTAGGTAAACGGTCTCCCGACTTGTAAACTGTACGATGGGGGTAGCTTAGGATTTGTTTGTGGATCCAAAAACCCCTAATTTGTACATCAGGATCAGAGGTTAGATTTGAATGAGAGTGACTGTTATTTAGATGAAATTGATACTTTGACATGGGGATTCTTTTGGAGTTTTGATTATTTAGCTATGAAGAATGTGTTTTGAGATTGAATTGAATGTTATCTTGATGGATCCTTGAGATGGGGTCTGTTAATCGTGACAGCGATGGATTTTTATTATTATTTTTTTGTGGGTAAAGACAGTGGTGGAGCTTTGAGGTGGTGTGCGCGCAGGTGGAGGTGGTGTAGAACTGTGGTAGCTGTGGAGGTGGTGGAAGATGGTGGAAGGCGGCGGTAGGCGGTGGCAGTAGGGTGTGGTAGGTGGTGGTGTGGTAAGTGGGAGAGGTGAGAAAGAGATGAGGGTAAAAGTACAATCCTACCCTCATGTGACTTGCACATGACACAACTTAACGAAAAAAATTAACTGAGTTAGCGTTAAAGGACAAAACTAGTATGATTTTGAAACATAAAGTACAAAACTAATGAATTTTAAACTTAAAGGCAAACGTTGTAATCAGGTATAAACATAAAGGACAAAACTTGTAATTCAGTCGAAAAAGCAGGAGTGGAGCTGCTTATAGATTATTGCGTTTTGATAGCCTAAAAATTGATTATCCACGTTTTCAAAACGCAATCCCAAACACTAAAAACTAATTATTTGCGTTTTTCAGAACGCAATAATCTAAAAATCAGATTCAAAACGCAATCCCAAACAAGACGTAATGACTTTCGTTTTGTTACCTGGACAAAACATTAAGAGCATTCACAATGAAGTCCTCATCCCCAACATACGATCCCCAACATACGAGATTTTGTTATTTTCAATACACTGTCTCCATTTTCATACCCCATACTCAAAACTATATGAAAACGCAAGTAAACCTCCATATTTTGGGGGTGCTTATCTTATATTACTAGATTTTAGCCCGCGTGTACACGCGGTTCACCAACGTACATCTATTTAGGGAATTATAACGTATAAAAAAATACAGTAGAAATATTGTATTAAAGTATAACACAACGAATACAAATTTTATTCAAATATCACTAAATATTTCTTTATACACCACATTTCTGGTTTTAGTTTTCACATTCACATCACCATCAAGTATAAGTAATTTCACTCATGTCCTGCTTTTAACTCTTGAAAATGCAACATAAAGTTGGCCATGTGAGAAAACAAGTTATCTTAAATAGAATCCAACCTTAGATAAAGACTGTCCTTGCCTTTTATTGACGGTCATTGCGAAACATACACTTATTGGAAATTGACGCATTTGGAAATTTACTGGAATCTTGATATCAGATGGTTTAATATTTATTCTAGTAATAATAGTTTTGATACCAATGTTTCCACCTGATATGAAATCTAAAAGATACGGGGGAGTCCCGAGGCTGAAATCTAATAATATTTAGTGTAAGAAATGTGGAATGTGTCTCAAAGAATACGAAGCTGAATATATGATGGGAACATTAGAATGTATACATAGGTAAACAAATTGGTAAATAGTAATTTGACGGAGTTGAATAGTAACCTAACGGAGTTGAATAGTAACTCCGTTAAGCTAAATAACAACTTAACTGAGTTAAATAGTAACTTAACGAGTTGAATAGTAACTCCGTTAGTACTATTCATTAAAGTTTTAAAACTAATGTATATATAATATAATTGAACAAATTGGTTCCAAAGTTTTTATGTATTATTATTCCCAATAAATATACAGCCAAGAAAATTATATTTTAGGAAATACAAAGACTTGGCCTTAATTCAAGGAGTCAAAATAAAGAGCAAATAAATGGTAGATAGAAAAACACGTCATTTCCAATAATAATAAAACAAAAAAAAGACTTCAATTCTCTTTTCTTTTGCCTATCATCTCATCTGTGAGTAATAAAACAAAAAAAAAATCTCTTTTTTGTTTACCCTTCATCTTCATATGCTTATCTTCTCCATTAAACCTCCATGAAGCTTTCTAACACCACCCAAGCATGAACTGAAATGTATCGTTTGAGAAAAAAATAATTTAAAAACAAAAGAAAATGGCTCAATAACCGAGAAAAACCAAGACCTCAACTAAGGGCGCCTCACCTTCGGAGGTGGCTCCAACGTAGCACATAACTTCGGATGTCTCCAACGAGGCTTGGATGACTGGATTTCGGATGCATTGGAGTTGGTCTTATGTAAATCCAAAAAAAAAATTTTTTTGATAATAAACCTCACCATCTAATGATCATTTATTAAACAAAGTTCAGTAACAAATTGCACAAATTATCATATGGATAAAGTTCAGAATTACACTTTACACTACAGCAAGCAACTAATGAATCACATGGATAAAGACCTTGCTCTATACATACACTTAGCTTGTCAGAACGTCACCACAATTTTTTTCTTTTTCTTCTAGTGTATACATACAGAACCTGAAGCTAAGCAAGGCCAGAGAAATTAACTGCATTCAGCTCAGTGCGGTTGTTGTATGAGCTTTGAGTGGATCTTCGGGCTAAAAGATTTCAATGACTTTTCTGGATACCTTGCCATCTCCACTTGTGACCCGGGTGTTGATTTTGACAAGCTCAAACTACTAATTATTGTTTCAACCTATGTTCCCCGCCCTGCAAAATAACCGATGCAACACAAATCAATACCAACAATGACATTATTATTACACTCTTATTTTAAGCGTATGTCTTGCAATTGCAACTTACCATTTGAAGGCATTTGTTGGTATATGGGATTCGTTTGACCCAAACAAAGTCAACTTGTTCCACTTGAAGCTGTTCGAAGGGATCCCATCTGCATTTATCAGTCCCAATGATTCTCTCACAAGCCTTAACCGAAAAGTCTTTCGCCGCATTTTTCGTTGTCCACCTCCATATATCATCCGAATTATTAATCTTAAATGATCTTAACTTAACCTTGAGCGAGTCCCATTCAAGTATTTCAGCAGCTGAAGCTAGATTTATCTTCCACATTACTTCCTAAATCGCCTCCCCATTAACAATCTTACAACAGTCCGCAACTTTAATTCTTTTTTTTCCTGCACAATTCGAATAGAGATGGGAACTTTACCTTAAGACTGCTATCACAACACCATATTTCATCCAAAAACCAACCGATTTACCCTTCCCGGCGACACACGAAAACTTCGACTCAAGCAATAATCCCCTCTTACTGAATTCAGAATTCAGCGTGCCAATGGACCTCCAAATGTCTGGAATACTTCTCTTGCACGAGACAAAGCTGTACCTTGAGCTACCCGAATGGATTGCAGAACCGACCTTTCGCCACAATTGATTTTCTGAATTCTTAAAGCGCCACCACCATTTTGAAAGTAGCGCTAAATTAAGATCTTCAATACAACCAAACCCGAGACCGCCAAACCTTTTCGGTTTAAGGATTTTCTCCCACACCACCCACTTGATTTTATTCGAGTTAGATGATCCATTCCATAAGAATTTTCTGCGAATACCTTCCAGAAATTAAAAGTCAGACTTGAAATTTAGATATGACCATTAGCATAAAATTAAAAGATAAAGATACACAAAAATACAGTAATAATAGGTTGTGGAAAAGTTGGACCTTTTCAAATAGACTGAGAAAATCTTAGTTGTCTTCAAACTCCACTTTTACGCGGTCATCGCCATCAAGACCCCGGTGCAGAACAGTTAACTACAATGAAAGAGACCCTGCTTTAGACGGTTCAAAAGTCATTAAATCAGATTTAAAGAAACCCATTTAATAAACTCAACAAACATCCGTGCAACTGAAATGAGTCAAGTTTAACCTCCAACTATTCCAACTATTCTAAACCTATTTTAAGCCACCAATATAATAAATTCTTACAAATCAAATAATGCATGAACTACCATGAATAACTTAACTTAAGATAAAAACTCACTGCCAAACAATTGGTAGAATGACCCACTATACACATCAATGCAATAAAGCAATGAAAGATGTAAATCCACAAATCCCCAAAACAGTAGTAACTGTAAATAGATAATACCTGACCTGACCTCAGGTGCCTGCGTTCTCCTTTTCCCTTCTCCGTGAATTCTGGAACGTCTTCGGCATCATCACCACCAGGTCAAAGTTGCCACACCTAAAAATAGTCATGTTTAAGAACATTGTACCTCATAAGTGGTTTGCTTGTATTTACCACTATCAACAGCGCAGACTCACTTTGAGCCGAGTTGTTTTACTGATCAATACAACAAATTAAACAGCTACGCTTACAAACCTATTCATGATCAGAATCACAACAATCAACAAAATAATCTATACATAATCGCCTTACCAAAATAATAGTCGATAAACTGCCATATGGATGAATAATCACTTCGCCTTACCACTACCAGTTTTGCTCGGACGTGTTCCACTTCAAAATAATAGTCGATAAAATGTCGTGTAGATCAATAATCATAGCCTCCAGCTCAGCGTTGCGCCGAGCCGCTCTTTCAACAACTGCTTCCTTTTCTCTTATTATTCACGACGCTGACTCCTTTGCTGCTCCTATCAGCGCATATTGTCGTTGCTTCCTTTTCTCTTATTATTCGAACCCTATAATGTAACAACCCAAAGTGGACCCCAAATTTTTTTTTTTTCGCATATTATTATTGTTATCGTGTAATAAACAATGACCAAAACAAATATTAAGCAAGTCGGTTATGTTTGAAACTGAAAACCGAACCATTGTATATATATATAAAATTATTAGAGTACGTGTCACGAGACCGAACTAATACACGATACGAACCCGGACCCAACCCCATGACTAATTGCTTAGTCATTACATGGGGACACATGGCACCATTACCATGTGTCCCATGGCACCTTATCTTTGAGACACATAACCCACCCCCTTCTTTATACACCACTCTCCTTTTGTCTTCCCTGCCAAAACCCACGCAAACCCTCCACTCTCTCTCATCTCTTGCATAACACACCACACATTCACCAATCCTTCATCTAACACACACATACACTGATAATATTAGAGAGAGGGATCCGAGAGAGGAGATGGATCCTCGGCGGTATCCGGCCGCTTCCGGTGGAGCTCCAGCAGCCAAACAGCAACCATTCACCACCCATTCACCTTATTACGATTCCAGAGACGAGCAGGGAGAGAGAGAGACGCGGGAGAGAGAGAGAGAGACGCAGAGACAGAAGAGGAAGCACAGGAGACGACGGTGACATCACCAATCGCAGGTACAAACCCAACCCACCCCCTTTTCCTTCGAGGTTATGTGTGAGTCGTGATGTGGGCTGTTCAAGTGGCTGTGGTGATGGCCGACGAAGGTGGGGATTGTTGCGGTGGTTCTACATAGTAAGCAGAGACGGTCGATGGTGATTGATTGGAGATGATTGGACAATGATGATGGTTGTTACAGTGAAGAAGGAGGTGGATGTGATGTTGATATCGGGTACCGAAGGTAGGAGATGGCTTTGGTATAGATTAGTGGTGATGACGATCATTATTATAGAAGGGTGACGGTTGGTAGATGTAGGCCGAGGACAGATTTGAGTATAACCAGTTACGTCTGGAAACGGGTTCGGTTAAAGGAGACGGATCAGGCTTCGGTCAACAGAAGTCAACCCAGACCGAGATTGGACGCGAGGTATAATCGAACCCACTAATTCGATAGTTAGATTAATTATAACCTTTATATTATAGATGTGAACCGCGTGGAACTTGACGAGCTTATGCGAACCCGAGACAACATTAAAACACATGGCAACTTGAACTTTCGACTAATCATAGGAACTATCGAGCTTGAGAAATGAGATGTTGATTTGGATACAAATACTAGTTTAGGATAAGGAACTTTGGACCATGGGACCTAAGCTTGGACATAAGGCGTATAGAACTTGCGACTTGAGACTCGACAATAATATTAAGTACTAGTAATATGAATTAGGACATGGACAAAACCAACGTATACAAACTACCTCAACACTAGAACTTGGAGCTTGATACATAACATGGAAGATTGGTGACTTTGGACTTGTAACATTTGGACAATAACACCTAAGAGTCGACACTCTAATATGGATTGGAACTTAAGGACAAATATAGAACACTTAGAACTTCAAGCATTGCGACTAATAATTCGGACATGGATAGACTCGCGACTTATAAACGAATACTAGTATTAAGACAATTAGTACAGATATTAGCATGCGGTGTTGGACATAGGGAGAGACAGACACCTTATTAACTATATATGCTCACACACTCAACTAAGTATATTTGGCGAACACATTTACATAGATACATGTGCACCTTGAAAGGAACCATGGAGGCAATATTGAACGTAGGACCCTAAATCTGAGACGTGATATAAGAATAATAGAATGCGATACTTGAACTATAAGTGCAAACATAGTTATAGCTACCACTTGTCAAGTACAAAGGGATAGGTTGAGGATTATTGGAAACCGAACGTAGACGTGGTACTGTAATAAATAGAAACCATACGCTCGAGCTCGTCCCCACGTATGACCAGTTGTAATTAAGACCGAACACTAAATAATATTTGTCGATTTAGGATTCACTCAGGAAGATACCGGAATACGATGGCAGACACTCATTCTCATATTCTTACGACCGTAATGCATCCAGGTGAGTTCCGTGAACCATCCCCCTATTTTTATACTTTTTAACTGTTTTGGGGTGAATACATGCTTCCAGGGAAAAACCAGTAGAATATGAAGAACCAGTGATGTGACAAGATGTGCTCCCGATAACCAAACCGTCACACTCATTAACCCAATGGGAGATCGGGCCGCCTAATATGTGGGTAGCGCTACTTGGGGAATCCCCTGCACGCAGTGGACCCGGAAGCCCGGGAAACCCTCCACTGAGTTATGTGTCATGTATTTTTGCCAAGGGAGTCCATAATGGGAGCAGATGGATCCAGTGTTAGGTTTGAGGTGTGGCTTGTACATCACCACGTGTAAACCTGTTTTAACTTATTAAACTTGTTTTTGAATGATAACTTGTTTTGAAATGATAAACCTTATTTTAGAACTATTTAAACACACGCACGAACTCACCAACATTATTGTTGACCCAAAACTATTTTAAGCATGTGTTCAGATACCTGTTCTGGAGTTTCGAGGATTATGCAGCTGCAACTCAGAGTATCCCCGACGGACGAACCTGAAGGCAAGCGAGAACCTTAGTTATTACTTAGAATACTTGTGTTAGAGATTGTATATCACTATAAATGTAACTAGATATTTATAAAAGATTAGTCATTTATATTACTTCCGCTGTTTGCTTGCATTACGAGATGTTTGGTAACAATCTGGAATTCCGTCTAGGCCCACCTAAGTCGGGGTGTGACATATAACCTCTTGGCAATAAAAGTAGAAACAATCAACATCTGTCCAGTAAATATTAAGTTTGTATGGAAAAATTTATATAAAAAAGAATCGTACAGTTTCTTTATGTTATGGAGAGATTTGTAAAACTTATATTGGAAAGTAATGGCACTTTGTGCTTCCTTAATAGCAGTATCAAAACGAAACGTCTTATCCGTTAGCTTCAGCAGCGGCTCGAAGTGCATCCCATATTTTTGAAAAATTACACAGTCAAATCACAAGATTTAAGATAATGAAAAATAATACACACAATTTCTTATATAAAACGTGTTTATCCATTATTTTCGTATTTATATTGATCTCCATGTATATAATAAATAAACAAAAGATATTAGAAAAATGAATTTCGTATTTAGGTATTATAATTATAATACAAATAAAAGAAATATTTTATCGTGAAGAAACCTACTGCAACACTCAATTTCATTCATTTCATTCTTGGATCTCCTATATAAACTGTAATGATGTACTCATGAGTTAGAGGTGAAAACTTTAGTGAGGATTGAAATGGGTTAGATGTGGTTATGTTTGACCCACCACTACTTATTTGTCCATAGATTGATTTTCTTATACTGTGACATATATAAAAACACAACTATACAGCAACAATCACCTTTTACAGCAACAATCATCTCCAGGAAACAAAAAGTAAAGTCGTTTTCAAAATCAAATCAAGACGCGTATAGATCTTACCATGTGAACTGCAGAATCGAGATGATCGCCTTGATTAGGGTTTGTGGCTCGCGGAGAAGAAGATCGTTGAATACCATGTGAACTGCAGAATCGAGATCATGGCCTTGATTAGGGTTTGTGGCTCGCGGAGAAGAAGATCGCTAAATACCATGTGAATTGCAGAATCGAGATGATCGCCTTGATTAGGGTTTGTGGCTAGCAGAGAAGAAGATCGCTGAATTGGGAATTAGCCAATTAGGTTATGTCCGCGTCTTTTTTTATTTATATATTTTCTGTAATTTTAATTTTAAAAAATAGAAAAAACTTATAAATTCTCACAATGGGACACTTGGCATAAGTTGATTGGCTATGTAATTGGAGGCTCAATGTGGGATTGACAAGTGTCCACATTGAGTTTCATATATTAGTTGTATAGATAGATTACGTGGTTATTGTGAGTGGAAAATGGAATTATTTAACTGATTATGAATATATATGAGGAATCAGCTGTGTGGGATTGTTTTTTTTTTTTTTTTTTTTTTTAATGACAAATTTTCTTAAAAAGATGTATACTTAGGCTCTCTGGTGTGGGGCTCGTCATAGGCACGGTAAGGAGAAGCAAGGGTGGCAACACCGCCCCCTGGCGCAGCATCGTCCTGAACGGCAGGGGCGAAGGTTACTTGGGGCCAGGGGTGGCCCTGGCCCCCCTGTTTTTTGGCGCAGTAGTGGAAATTTGTGATTTTCGTAGGTAAATTGCGTCTGGGTTAAGTCCGCCCCCCGCTGATTTTCCACTACCGATCGAAAAAATTTGAGTCCGGCCCCTGCCGATTTCAAAACCAAGCTTCGCCACTGCTGAACGGCATTGTGTTGCCGGGGTAGCCGGCCCTCTACGTGTCGAATTTGATTGCTTTCAACCGTTGGGTATTAATTAATAAAAAAATAAAAAAATAAAAAAAGGGTGATGATGCTCCTAACTCCACACCCTTGGACCATCATGGTGATGGTGTTCCTAGGCCATGGTGATGTGACAGCTGAGGTAAAAGGACATCATCTATGATGGGTCTCCTCCACACCCATCGGCCTTAGTTGACAAAAATTAAACGTGAGATATATTCAAGAAGACACATAGACCTGGCAATTTCAACCCATCTAGTTGAGTTTGGGTTGTTTTGGGTTTAAAATTTGACCTTGTGAGTTAAAATGGGTTTAGTATAATTTTCAAGGAGGTTAGGATGGGTAATTTTAATTCTAAGAAATAAGTAAGTGGGTCAGGATGAGTATGTCAAAAAAAACAAATGAGTCAGGATGAGTATTTTTAGATAACCATATACAAATCTGAATTAAAACTCACCCAACACCAAAAACGTTGATGCCTCATAGAAATCAATGTCATTAAAAACAAAAAAATTATATCTTTTGCATTTGTTGATCACCCCAGTCGGCTCGAAACCGTTAGAGACGTTAGCGGGCTTAATCGAGTCCAAACGGTCTGGGTTGTTGACCGGCCAGTTCGGGTAAAAATGGTTTGGTCGTTGACGGGCCCGGTTGGGTCGAAACGGTTTGTGTTGCAAACAGGATTGGTCAGGCCGAAACGGTCCGGGTTGCTAACGAGCCCGATCGGGTCAAAACAATACGAGTCGTTACGCGACAGGTCAGGTTGAAACGGTCTAGGTCGTTACCGGGCCCGGTCGGGTCGAAACAGTTTGGGTCCCTACTGGGTCGTTACAGGACGTGTCAGGTTGAAAAGATCTGGGTCGTTACCGGGTCTGGTCGGGTCAAAACGGACTGGGTCGCTATCGGACCTGGCAGGGTTGAAACGGTTTGGGTCGCTACGGAACGGGTCAGGTTAAAACGGTCTGGGTCGTTACCGCGCCTGGTCGGGTCGAAACGGTCCGGGTCACTACCGAGCCCGGCCGGGTCGAAACGATTCGGGTCGCTACGGGACGGGTCAGGTTGAAACGATCTGGGTCGTTACCGGGACCAGTCGGGTCGGTAGCGGCCCCAGCCGGGTCGAAACAGTCTGGGTCGCTACGGAACGGGTCAGGTTGAAACGGTCTGGGTCGTTATCGGGCTCGGTCGAGTCGAAACGGTCCGGGTCGCTATCGGGCCTGGCTGGGTCGAAACGGTCCGGGTCACTACCGGGCCTGGCCGGGTCGAAACGGCCCGGGTCGCTACGGGACGGGTCAGGTTGAAACGGTGTGGGGTGTTACCGCGCCGGTCCCGTCGATACGGTCCGGGTCACTACCGGGCCCGACCGGATCGCTACGAGACGGGTCAGGTTGAAACGGTCCGGGTCGCTACCGGGCCGGGTCAAAACGGTCCGGGTCGCTACAGGCCCGGCCCGGTCGAAACGGTCTGGGTCGCTACGGGACGGGTCAAGTTGAAACAGTCTAGGTCGTTACCGCGCCCGGTCGGGTCGAAACGGTCCGGGTCGCTATGGGACGGGTCAGGTTAAAACGATCTGGGTCGTTACTGGGCCAGGTCGGGTCGAAACGGTCCGGGTCGCTACCGAGTCTGGTCGAAAATGTCCGTGTCGCTATGGAACGTGTCAGGTTGAAACGGTCTGGGTCGTTACCGCGCCCGGTCGGGTTGAAACGGTCCGGGTCGCTACCCGGCCCGCCGGGTCGAAAAGGTCTGGGTCGCTACAGGACGGGTCAGGTTGAAACGTTCTGGGTCGTTACCGCGCCATAAAGACACATAATGGCCTCTTTGCAAAAACTTTGAACACGTGTGATAGAAAGATGAACTTTTCCTCTGTGTTCTATATGTGCAACAAACCTAAAAACCAAAATACACACATAACCTTCCTTCTACACACACATACACACACCATTTTACATCAACAACAAATCCTTCCATTCCATTGCAATCATTCGTCATCCTCTTCTTCCCTTCCTCCCATAATTCACACCAAAAACAATGTCATCATCACCTCAACAATAATAACAATAATAATAATCCCACAACAAATGAAGAAACCCACGATCCATTCCATAACCCACCCTCAATCCCTCTCAATAACCATAATATTATTATTCACTCTTTCACTCATCACCGTCCACTCCCAACCCTATTTCAACGACACCCACATCATGCACACGTTAAAACACAATATTAACCCATCTCCATCACTCAATTGGTCCGACCCAAACCCATGCAACTGGGCTCACGTAACATGCAACCAAGATAACCGTATCATAGCCATTCAAGCCAATGGCCTTAACCTCAAAGGCTCATTACCTAAAACATTAAACAACCTCACTCAACTCCAGCTTCTTGAGCTCCAATACAACCAACTCACTGGCCCGTTACCGAGTCTCACCGGGTTAACTCACCTCCAGAATCTCTTCCTCAATAATAATAAGTTTACGTCCATTCCATCCGATTTTTTCGACGGTTTGTCCTCGTTGCAAAAGGTGTTTCTTGATCACAATTCATTTGATTCTTGGTCTATTCCTGATAGTTTAAAAATTGCTTCTAACTTGCATATATTTTCTGCTACTGCTACTAATTTAACTGGGAAAATCCCTGATTTTTTTGGGAGTGGTACGTTTACTGGATTAGTTTCGCTTCGTTTATCTTTGAATCGTTTGGAAGGTGGTCTGCCCAGTACGTTTTCGGGGTCTTTGATTAAGAGTTTGTGGTTAAATGAGCAGAAAAGTTTGCATAGGTTAAATGGTAGTGTTGCAGTGTTACAACATATGACACAATTAACTGAAGTTTGGCTTCATGGAAATATGTTTTCGGGTTCGTTGCCTGAACTATGGGGTTTGAATCACTTGCAGAGTTTGAGTTTGAGGGATAATAGATTAACCGGCCCTGTGCCGGCTTCTTTAACTGGTTTGCAGTCTTTAAAAGTTGTGAATTTGAGTAATAATATGTTTCAAGGGCCAATGCCTAAGTTTGATGAGTCGGTTTTCGTTGATCATATGGTTGGGATTGATAGTTTTTGTTTGAAAGTGCCTGGAAAGGCGTGTGATTCGCGTGTTAATATGTTGATTGATGTTGCTGAATCTGTTGGATATCCACAAGCTTTTGCTGAGAAGTGGAAGGGGAATGATCCATGTGCTTTGTGGTTGGGGATTACTTGTTCGAGTCGCGGGGAGATTACTGTTGTTAATTTTAGGAATATGGGGCTTTCGGGTGGTATTTCGTCGAATTTTTCGTCGATTAAGTCGCTGCAAAGGTTGGTTCTTGCGGATAATAATCTTACTGGGGTTATACCTAAAGCTCTTAAAGATTTGCCTCATCTTGTGCAGATAGATGTTTCAAACAATCAACTTTATGGTGAAGTGCCTAGTTTTAAGGCGAATGTTACGGTGGACGCTAGCGGGAATCCGAAGATTGATGGACTTGGTCCAGCTGTGGCACCTGCTCTTGGTGAGCAAAGACCGCGTGGCAGTGTTGGTGGTGGTGGCAATGGTGGTGGTGGCGGTGGCAATGGTGGTGGCGATGGTCGTGGTAGTGGTGGTGGTGGCAGTGGCAATGGGTATAGTGGTGGTGGTTATGGTGGTCATGGTAGTAGTCATGGTCATGGTCATAGTCATAGTCATCCAAATACAGGGACTGTTATAGGATGCTTCATTGGTGGTGTTTGTACCGTTTTGCTATTGGCATTGCTAGCTTATTGTGGTTATAGACTTAGATTTAAACTTAGATTTAAACGTTCGGGTAGTCCGGTTAATCATGGTACAATGGTGGTACATACGCGCCACTCAGGTTCTGATGGTGACGGGGTAAAGATCACGATTGATGATGTGTGTACTGATAACAACAGGTCGCGGGAGATAACCAGTATGTCAAGTAGTGGACCTAGTGACCACACGATCGACATGGGCAAGTTAGTAATTTCCATCCAAGTTCTGAAAAGCGTGACAAACAATTTCAGCCCGAATAACATACTTGGGAGAGGCGGGTTTGGAACAGTTTACAAAGGCGAGTTGCACGATGGAACCAAAATTGCAGTCAAGAGAATGGAATCAAGTGTCACAAGTGAGAAAGGTTTAGATGAGTTCCAGTCTGAAATCTCGGTTCTTACTAAGTTTAGACATCGAAACATAGTTGCGCTTTTAGGATATTGTTTGGATGGAAGCGAGCGGCTACTTGTTTTTGAATATATGCCTCAAGGGACACTGAGTCGGTTTTTGTTTAATTGGGAAAGGGAAGGTTTGAAGCCTCTTGATTGGGCTACAAGATTGGTCATTGCTTTAGATGTTGCTAAGGGTGTTGAATATTTACATGGTTTAGCGCAACAAAGTTTCATTCATCGTGACCTTAAACCGTCTAATATTCTTCTTGATGATGATATGCGCGCTAAAGTTGGGGACTTTGGGCTTATTCGCCTCGCCCCAAGTGGTAAAGTTTCGCTTGTTACACAATTGGCTGGAACATTTGGGTATCTTGCACCAGAATATGCAGGTAAATGACTAACCGTTTAAACAATTAGATTTTGTGTTTAATTTTATGCTGAATTATGTATCCATGTTTGTTCAGTAATGGGCCGAGTGACTACCAAGATCGACGTGTTTAGTTTTGGGGTGATTCTAATGGAGCTAATTACAGGACGAAAGGCCTTAGAAGAGACTCAACCAGAGGACAGTGTTCATCTAGTCCAATGGTTTAAAAAAATGCACATAAAGAAAGCCACCTTTAGAAAAGCCATTGACCCATGTCTTGAACCATATCTCGACGAAACAGCTTTAGCCAGTGTGACCATAGTAGCTGAGTTAGCCGGTCATTGCTGTGCTCGTGAATCATGGCAGAGACCTAACATGAGCCATGCAGTCAATGTGCTCTCGTCCCTTACCGACCTTTGGAAACCAACTGAATCGGACCCTGATGATATTTATGGAATTGACCTTGAGACGCCTTTGCCTCAGGTGGTTAAGAGATGGCAGGCCATGGATAACCAGTCTGGGCGCACTGACAACACACGGTCGAGCTTGAACTCTGCAGCCTACGCGTGCCATGATCCTATGGCATCAGCTGTCAATTCTGATGGCGAGAACCGGTTTTGATTGGAGATCTGTTTGGTTTGTGTATTCTTTGTGATGCTTCTATAGCTGCTACCTTTAGTTATAATCTGTTTAATAATCAAGAGCTTATTTTCTATTTTTTTTTTTGGTTGGTAGTATTATTCATTCTTCTTTTGTTAGTTTCTGTTGTTTTTTGTAAGTTTTGCAATGCACATATTGATTGCTGTTTCTGAAGATAGTTTGTGATAAGTTACTTTTGTCTTTATTTCTTGGTTAAGGTTAACAGTTTGGTTTTGTTAGTTTTTGGTGAATGTTCTACGCCGAATTACTAACTATGGTTTCAGGAAATGATAAACCACCCGACGACGGCCTAAAGTCCGCAACTAACGTCGTCCACCCTAAAGCAGCGAGATTTAAAATAAAAACGAACTGTACAGTAAGGCTTCATTGGTTGTCTATGTAAAATAATAGAAATACTGAATAATATTATTGAAAGGTTAGGTTACAATATATAGAGATCACAAGGAACCCTAGAAACCTAACTGAGCCCGTGGGCTTATCCTAATTACCATAATAATAATAGGGTCCAATACTCCCCCGCAGTCAAAGCGGTAGAAAATCGGACGCTTAGAGTGGAAAAAAAACATAAATAAAAACAAAAAAGAAAATAAATAAAAAACTAGTCTTGATCTCGGTTCTTGACTTGACTTGTAAGTCCAAAATTTTGCCATAAATCCACAACTTTCAGGTCAGTCCCGTATTCCTGCAATCTTATTTGCCAAAAACAACAGACCCGTAGTCTTCAATAATGACTTTACTTCAGTCCACAAATTCCCTATGTTTGGTTTTGTTTCTTATTTCCCATATTGACAAACAAGATCCACTAGATCCCAATAAAGTCGCAATGCCATCTTTGTTGGTCATGACAATACAAAAGATAAAAGAAAGAATAAAAGAGAGGGTGTGGGAAAAAAAAGAAAAACAAAAAGATAAAAGGAAGAACAAATAGACACCCTACGACGCTTGTCGTGAGGCGGGCTGTCAAAGAGATGAAAGAGATGGTGAAAGCCCGGTGACCGTTGTCAGGCGGTGGTTTTGAGAAGAAGTGAGATGCTTAGATCAAAGAAAGATGTCCGACTAAACCGTCGTTTAATCTGCTGAGATCGATGGTAGCGGACCGTGATCCGGCTAGAGAATAAAGATAAGAAAATAAATAGAATGGAATAGAGATAAAGCAAAAGAAAACAACTAAATATTAGAGGGATGGAACTCAAATAAGAGAAAGAACAAAAAATAAAAAAAATAAAAAAAACAGAGGATGTTTGTGGCGAGTGAATGAATCGGTATTTGACTTTTGAAAAAATAGAAGAAACAAAGGGATGTTGGTGGTGGGAAGAAAAGACAAACATAGGCGGCGACAAAGGGATTTGTGGTAGGGAGAGGCAGATGGATCAAAGGAGATAAATATTGGGCAAATATAGGAATAATGGTTGGGATCTATAACTGAAACCGATGCTTTATTTAGAACGAAATTTAAGAAAAGAACAGGAAACAAACAATGGCTGGACAGGGCGGCGGCGGCAATGGCGGCATGCCGCCCTGTCTAGGGTTTTTCTCAAAGTGGTGACGGCTAGGGTTTGATTATTTGTGTATGGCGTGGTGGAGACGGTTGTCACACCACGACAATGGCGGAAACACGTGGCGCGACGGTTCAAAGCATAAAGTCAAGGTTATTGCTAAACACAAGTAATTTAAGAAAATGGGTCATTTATTATGACGTCAAATCTTGTTCAAATATTACACAAAAGTAAATTGTTTTTAAGACAACATAGAGGTTTCTCAAATATATCCCAAAGCCTTGGGAAATAAAGGTGAAACCCCGCAAAATGTTTGACGCCGCATTGGAGGATTCCACGACCCAGCTTGCCCGGTTCTCCTTCATCTAATTACCTGAAAGATATGTTTAAAAGTTTCGTCAATATAAATATATTGGTGAGTTCACAGGTTTTTAGTTTCCAAATCTTGAATACTTGGGAAATACCATGTTATGACAATATATAGGAGTTGCAAATTCCTATAACTCTACTTGAGACTATAATCAAACCAAGACGTATAAAATAAATATGCCCCGCTCCAAGTCGTTACTCGGTTTCCCACGACTTAAGTTCAGAATATATGCACCCCAGGCATAACCTAATGCATAATCGACGCTATCGATTAGGGGTGGGCCTTGTCAGGCACCAATAGTACTATTCAATATTCCTCCGGTTTCATTTCCCTGAATAAATGATTATAGAGGCGAGGACTCAACCCCGAGTGGCGGTCACACCTCAAGTAATAAATCCGTCATACATTTTCCCTAACATATCTTTCCCCTGAAAAACGTAAAAATAGTTTAAAATGGGGCCGTGAAACTCACCTGAAACTCTGTCTGGCTTACTAGGCGGATAGCAAAGAGGGTCTCGCACCTACAAACGTCCTAGACGTATAAGTCACTATTCCTATAGTGCATGTGCCTTGGCAAGTTGTACACCCAACTCCCGACCACAAGTTATTCCAAATCTCGTTTAATTAAGCGCGTATCCTAGGTTTCGTTGGCGTTAGATTACCCTTTGCGTTACAAGTTATATATTACTCTTGTTAATATTTCCTTAACTTGTACTTTATTATCATCGACTCGACTTCACTTAACATATAATTATTTTCCCATTTAAATAATTATACTTAAGATCGCATCGCTCGATATAATATATATTTCAACCCTCGACCCGACTCACTTTGCCACACATTTGTTTTCCCATTTAAACAAATATGCTAAGATTTTGTCGTTCGATTGTATATTCTTAACGTCCGATTCAACTCACCACACCGTATATTTATTTTCCCATTCAAATAAATATACTAGGTTCTTGTCGGTACGGCATACACATATATATATCCTTGTCTACTCGTCGCGGCTTTCCTTCCCGCATATCTACTTTCCCATTAAGTAGATATACTAGGATTTTGCCGAGACGAGCGTACATATATATAAATGTGTAATTTTTCTTGTTAAGTATATACGTTTGTTTAACGTCTTATTTGTTTACGTCATATTTTTCTCCCACGAATAATTCCTTCAACACTTAGGAAAGTGTTTATTAGTTTTAACCCATGATGTATATATATTTTACTTCTTAAAAATATATATTTTCTTATCTTGCCGCAATGGCATTTTTCTCAAGTTTTGTCCGTGTACGGTTCGTTAACGCGTCTTAGTTCGATATCTTGGCTCGAATAGTTAATTTTTCCAAGTTTTTCCCAACATGTGTTTTATAGAAATATTATTCCTATTTCTTTTTCCTAACACAAGTTACTTGGAAGGTTTAAAATACTTATGTATTTTTAACCTAACTTGTTAACTTAACTACAAAAATGTTTCCAATACTTTTATATTCCCATTTATATAAAAGTATTCATTTTTGTTTAAGTTTCTCAAGTTTGTTTAATATTTTTATAAAATCTTTATTTTATAAAAATCCTTATGTTAATGTCATCCATATTTTATAACTTTCAAAAATATACTTTTATACAAAATACCCAAGTATATCTACTAGTATTTACCAAAATTATCCTTAGAGATTTATTTCTTACACTTTTGACACCAAACTTTCCATCCTTGCATTTTTGGACTAATAGTTTCTAAAATATCCATTTTAGTCCTCCAACTTTCAAAGTTACAATATTAGTCCCTTAACTTTCAAATGTTGCATTTTTCCACTCTAACTTCCAAAGTTAACATTTTTCACTCAAAATAGTAGACTTTGAAGATTCAACTTTTTATTGGTAAGTTATTTTTGTATTAAAACACTTTTATTAGTCTTATATTCCATATATAAGACTACTTGTATGTGTGTTTTATGTATTTGCCCATTTTAACAAAATATTATTCTTCTAAGTAAGTAACTTAAATTTTTCATCTTCTTTATCCATGAACTTCTAATATGTTCCACCATACATTATACCTTAGATGATCATAATAAGATGATTTAAAGTTACTTTTTAACATATTCAAGTTCATTCCACAATCTTAACCAAATCATCATCCTACTTAGTTTAAGTGTAAACTTTATATATTTTCAAGATCATTACTTTATCATCATCAAATCCATGAACTTCTAATATGTTCCACCATACATTATACCTTAGATGATCATAATAAGATGATTTAAAGTTACTTTTTAACATATTCAAGTTCATTCCACAATCTTAACCAAATCATCATCCTACTTAGTTTAAGTGTAAACTTTATATTTTTCAAGATCATTACTTTATCATCATCAAATCCATGATTTATTTACATATCTTTAATCATCTATTTTACACAAGTAAAACCTATTAAAGATTATGTTCAAACCACCTTTTAAACCCTTCATGTACAACTTGCTTCTAAGAACACATACATGAATAATAATAATCAAAAACAAGGTTAAGAAGCTTACTACTAGCACAAGGCTAGGGAAGACAAAACCTTGGATTTTGAGAGGGGTTTAGTGTGTTCTTCCTTAATGGTTACGCTCCAAGCTTGAAACACACAATAGGGGTTTGGATGATGGATTGTTTTGAGTGATTTGGAGATGTAAGAACTTGAAAGAATGATGTGTGTGGGAATGATATACCCTACGGCCACAAGAAGAAAGAAAAGAGAAGAGTTTTGCTTTGATATCCAAATCTCTAACACATGTTATTTATAGCCTTATCACATGTAATCTTCCATGGATTGCACATAATCTTCCCAAAGATATAAGAGATTGTGTTGTACAAAAAATGATCTTGGAAGATTATGTAAGTGTGTGTGTGTGCCGTAGGATTAGAGAGAGTGGGAGAGGTTGCTTGTAAATCTTGGTTAAATCTTTGTAATCTATCATGATCCTTCACTTGATCTTATACATGCATGTGTGTACTAGAGCATCATTAGATTGATTTTGGTCTTGGATTTTATGGCCATATGGCCGAAAATTTGTAAAGGGGTAGACAAAAGTTTGCATGCTTTGTACTTACATGTCTTACACCTTTTTGTCTTTTGTTCCATGCATGCTTTATACTAGATCATAGGTTATTATTATTATTAACACAATGTATGGATATTATATGGCCATTAGGCCGGCCCTTGGTGGGTCTAGGTGGGGTCCACAACTTCAAATATTTACCCAATATTTGTTATGTTTAATCCCTCGTCGTTCGGGTGTCGTTCGGGTATTTTTCGGGTTTTAATCACGCGTTATTTGGACATTAAAAATACCTTTAATAACCCTTAAATATAGTCTAATTTAAGCGTTGATTGGTTATTTAGGCCTTTGCCGGGTGAAATTATGAGTTATACGCGTATCGGGTGCGGTACGCGCATTTTATTCGTTACCGGGAGATTTGTACAAGACGTTTTCACTTATGGTTTTGGAGTTCCAAAACTCATTATATTTTATGAAACTACCCTTTATTTTATATCCTGGGTGTCCGGGATCCTTTTCGTTTATTTAATTATTACCGGGTAATTGCCAACGTCCATACCGGATAGCTTATTCGCACATGATCCAATCATGTTTTACCATTAATCGTATGCATTCCTATGCACTATTTGGAAATTGCTATCTCCTAAGGCCTTGATAATTAAATCACACATAATTGCATTTAATTACGTTAATCATATATTAATTAATTTGTACGGAATTACCTTATTTTTGCCGGTTGTTACATTCTCCCCCCGTTAAGAGAATTCCGTCCCGGAATTCACTTCGAGTTCTCCGGTACCGGTGTCTTCTCGAATAGGGCGGGGTATTTTTGCTTCATTCGGTCCAGCCTTTCCCACGTGAACTCCGGTCCACGCTTGGCATTCCAGCGCACTTTGACCAGTCTGATCTTGCTGCGCCTTAGTTTTTGGACCTTCCAATCAGTTACCTCGATTGGTTCTTCAACAAAATGTAACTTGTCGTCAATCTGGATTTCGTCGGCTGGAATGATGAGAGTTTCGTCGGATAGGCACTTTTTCAAATTTGACACATGAAACGTGTCGTGTATTCCACTAAGCTCTTGAGGCAACTTGAGCTTGTATGCCACTGTGCCTACCCTGGACAAGACTTCGAATGGTCCAATATATCGTGGGTTCAGCTTTCCGCGCTTTCCAAAGCGCGCGACACCTTTCCAAGGTGACACTTTTAGTAGGACCCTGTCTCCGACTTGAAACTCTAAAGGCTTTCGCCTCATATCAGCATAGCTTTTCTGGCGGTCACGGGCCGCTTTGAGGCGTTCCTTTATCAAAAAGACCTTGTCCGTGGTCTCTTGAACAATTTCGGGCCCGGTGAGTTGTTTTTCTCCAACTTCCGCCCAACATAATGGCGATCGGCACTTGCATCCATATAGAGCTTCAAACGGTGCGGCTTGAATGCTCGTATGATAACTGTTGTTATAAGAAAATTCTACCAATGGCAAGTGCGTATCCCAATTACCTCCGAAATCAATCGCGCATGCCCGTAACATATCTTCCAAGGTCTGGATGGTTCGTTCACTTTGACCATCCGTTTGGGGGTGATATGCGGTACTCATGTCGAGGCGAGTGCCGAGGGCTTCATTTAAACTTTCCCAAAATCTGGAAGTGAAACGACTATCCCGATCGGAGATGATAGAAACAGGTACACCGTGTTTAGACACCACTTCCTTAATGTACAAACGGGTCAGTTTCTCCAACTTGTCCGTTTCGCGAATCGGAAGGAAGTGTGCAGATTTTGTCAATCGATCAACGATTACCCAGATCGTGTCATGGCCGCTTGTTGTCTTAGGTAACTTGGTAATGAAATCCATGGTAATTCATTCCCATTTCCATTCCGGTATTTCCGGTTGCTGGAGCAAACCGGAAGGTCTTTGATGCTCAGCCTTGACCTTTGCGCAAGTCAAACATCGCGCAACATATGCTGCTATATCCCTTTTGAAATTCGGCCACCAATAAAGTTCCTTCAAATCGTGGAACATCTTGTCTGCACCAGGGTGAACCGAATATCTAGAACTGTGAGCTTCGGCCAACACTAGCTCACGCAATCCTCCATACACTGGAACCCAAATTCTATTCATGAAATACAGTGTCTGGTCCGTCTTTGGTTCCAGTGAATCAACCATCTTTCGTAATCTTTCACCCTTAACATTTTCGGGTTTAAGGGCGTTAACCTGAGCTTCACGAATTCGTTCAGTCAGACTCGTGTGGATAGTCAGACCCAAAGCTCGAACACGCAATGGGTTAACCCGTTCCTTGCGACTTAAGGCGTCGGCTACGACGTTCGCCTTACCGGGATGGTACTTTATCTCACAATCGTAATCGTTTAATAATTCGACCCATCGCCGTTGTCGCATGTTTAAGTCCTTTTGGTCAAAGATGTGTTGCAAACTCTTATGATCAGTGAAAATCGTGCACTTGGTTCCGTACAAATAGTGCCTCCATATCTTGAGAGCGAATACCACTGCACCTAATTCCAAATCGTGTGTAGTGTAGTTCCTCTCGTGGATTTTCAGTTGCCTGGAAGCATATGCTATTACTTTTTCTCTTTGCATCAATACGCAACCCAGGCCTTGATGTGAGGCATCACAGTAAACCACAAAGTCTTCCGTACCATCTGGAAGTGATAGTATCGGAGCGCCACATAACTTGTCTTTTAGCAATTGGAATGCGGCCTCTTGCTTTTCCGTCCACTCGAATTTCTTATCCTTTTGGGTTAACGTGGTTAAAGCTTGTGCTATCTTGGAAAAGTTCTCGATGAACCTCCTGTAATAACCCGCAAGGCCAAGAAATTGTCGTACTTCGGTAGGAGTTCGAGGGGCTTCCCAATTTTTAATTGCCTCGATCTTGGCGGGATCGACATGTATGCCCTTCTTGTTTACCACGTGGCCTAAAAAGTGAACTTCCCGAATCCAAAAGTCACATTTTGAGAATTTAGCATAGAGCTTCTCCTTGCGTAGTACTTCAAGAATTAACCGAAGGTGATTCTCGTGGTCTTCTTTCGTGCGTGAATAGATCAGAATATCGTCGATGAAAACAATGACGAATTTATCCAGGTATGGCTTACACACGCGGTTCATTAGGTCCATGAAGACCGCTGGTGCGTTGGTTAAGCCGAACGGCATTACCAAAAATTCATAGTGTCCATACCGGGTTCTGAAGGCCGTTTTTGGTACATCTTCTTCTTGTATACGCAACTGGTGATAGCCAGACCTCAAATCGATTTTGGAGTAATAGCTAGATCCTTGGAGCTGATCAAATAAATCGTCGATCCTGGGGAGAGGATAGCGATTCTTGATGGTTAGCTTGTTCAGCTCTCGATAGTCGATGCACATGCGAAATGTGCCATCCTTCTTCTTTACGAATAAGACGGGAGCTCCCCAAGGTGAGAAACTCGGTCTTATAAAACCTTTGTCCAATAATTCTTGTAGCTGGCTGGACAGTTCCTGCATCTCTGATGGAGCTAGGCGGTATGGCGATCGTGCCACAGGAGCTGCTCCAGGAATGAGGTCGATGCGGAACTCGACTTGCCGAGGTGGTGGCAACCCCGGCAAATCTTCTGGGAATACATCCGGAAAATCTCTAGCTACTGGAATGTCTTCCAACTTTCGCTCGTCGGCCTTCTTGTCCACTACGTGTGCCAAGAATGCGACAAGCCCTTTTCTCAGACACTTACGAGCCTTCATGCTTGAAATAATCCTTAGTGGTGTTCCGTGTCTTTCCCCTTGAATTGAGAGAGTTTCACCGCTTGCGAGGGGGACTTGAATGACTTTATCGTTGCAAATCACGACGGCATGGTGCGCGGACAACCAGTCCATGCCGACAACTATGTCAAAACTTCCCAACACAACTGGCAAAAGATCAATCCCAAACTCGTGCCCACAGAGTTCTAATTTACAGTCTTTTGCTACCTCTCTCGTTTCAATAGTTTTACCATTAGCCAGTTCTATAGAGTAGGGTGTATCTAGTTTGCTAGTTTTTAGTCCAAGTAGCCTTTTAAACTCAATGGATACGAAGCTAAAGTCAGCACCGGTATCAAATAATACAGAGGCATAATGACCATTAAGAGGAAACGTACCAGTGACCACGTTGGGGTCTTGTCGTGCATCACCGGCTCCAATCACAAATGCCCGCCCGCGGGCCTGGTTGTTGATCTTGGGGCAATCCTTTTTTCAATGATCTAGCGACCCGCATGCAAAGCATGGTCTAGCTCCTCCATTTTTCGGTGCTCCGGACCGACAGTCTTCAGTCTTGTGCCCTGTGTGGTGGCACTTTCCACAAGTTAACCCATTGTTTCTTCCCTGATTACCCTGTTTGTTACCATTACCACGTCCCGTGGCAACATATCCTTTTCCCTTCTTGTTTGAGCTACCCGACGCTCTGTCCCTTTTCCCTTCATCCCGTTTCCTTTTCCCAAATCTTGGCTTGTTACTCTGATCGTTCGACACAACAGCTGAGTTTGACCCCTGATTCTTGGCTTCTACACTGCTTGCCTCAGAAATTTTCAATCCCGATACTTGTCGGATCAGTGTAACCATGCGTATAGCATCTTCGGTGAGGCTTAGCGCAAGATCAATGGCTGCGCGCATGGTCGTAGGTTTAGAAGCAGTGACCATGCTGCGTATTTGCGGTGCTAGGCCGAACAAATAACGCTCAATTTTGTTGCTTTCAGGGGTGACCAACCGTGGCACTTGTAACATCGCAAAATTTTTCCCCCAAATTTTTATATAAACGCCCTTATTTTTGTTACATTTTAAAAATATAGTAAAGTCTTTATTTTTTTTCCTCATTCACAACCTATACATATATATATATGTGTGTGTATAATAATAATAATAATAATAATAATAATAATAATCATAATAAAAAAAAAATACTCACATTATAAACTTCATCACAAACCCTTTTGTCCTTTTTTTTCGGAAGCCCAACTGATGGCCCTAGCCCACACCCCAAAAGCCCAGCCCAAACCCCCTCCTTCTTATACCTGTTAAACAAAAATAAAACAAAAATTTTTGCTTCTCCCGTGATTCGAACCGGAGTCCGTCCGGAACAAACACAACACACCACACCACTAAGCCACACTACTAGTTGATGTATTTTGTGGAAACCTTATTTATTTAAGGCATTTATTAAACGAAACTGTTGGTTCTTCTTTCCCTCTGTCGCGCGCAGCAGCAGATTTGTTTTGTGTTTTCAAATTTTAACAAACCAATCAACTTAATTAACGTGTATTAATCAAGGGTTGACTTGGGAGCTTGATTATCGGCCATCACCAAGTCAAACACACGAACAATCGCCATCAATTACTTCCATTTTTATGTAGAACGCGTCAACATTTAAAACCGAGTCAATTCTTACCATTTCAGCGATGGAGACCACCACACTATAAATTGACCCTCTGCGAAGCTTTACAACTCGCTCACATCTCTCTCTCAACCTCCAATTGCTTCTGAAACATTCTAATAATTATCCTTCTACTCGCTGTTTGACTTTTGGCTTTGACCATTCAATCAAGCTCGAATCATCATTGTAAGTATGATTTTTTTTGATGGGTTTTACTAATCGGCATCAACACGACAAAAACCCTATGATTAATCGAGTTCATATTGTGTGAATTGCCCAATTGCAGAATCTAGGGCTTGTTTGCAATTTTGGGGAAGAACACGATTATAATATTTATATTATACAAACTTAAATCAAACACAACCACTGGTCTAGACCAAGTGGTTGTGTCTGGTGCTTTGTGACCTGAGACCACAGGTTCGATCCCCAGCAAACCCACCTATTTTTCTTTCTTTTTTTTTTACAAGTAAACTAATATGTGTATATATATATACTTATTAGTATTTTAAAATTTGTTTTAAAATACTAAAACTCTTTTAAAAATCCTACAAAAATTATTTTTTAGTTAGACTGATAAAAAGGTTTAACACCCAATTTTTAGTTTTCAAAAATTTATTTATTTAATATATATAATAAATAAATCAAGTTTATTCTATTATATTTATAAAAATCCATTAAAATATCAAAACGATCTTATTAATTTCCACAAAAATTATTTTAAGTTTTTATAACATTTAGCTTTTCAGAAATGATTTTTATTTCTGAAAAATCATTTATTTTATATTTTTAATCAATTTTTGTTAGTTTTAATCATAATTAAATCATAATAAATCCAATTTTTGGTATTTTTGCACCAAAATTTTATACAAATTATTTCTGGTCATTTAGAACAGAAATATGAATTTTAAACTAAAAATTATTTAATTTTAATAATTTTAAATATTAAAGTTAGATTTTGACAATTTGTTATAAATAGATTAAATAATCTATTTTAAAGAAAATAATTTTATAAAAATTATTTTTACACTTTAAACACATTCTTGTGACCATCCTAGATTTAACATTTATAAAAAGATTTTTGGTTATTTATTTACTAAATTTCTCTCAATTGGCGAACATTTTTAATATTAATCAAACGAGCAATTATCCCCAATTCAAAGCCCTAGAACTTATACATTTGTAGACTCTATAGACTTAGACATATTTATTACTTCATTTTAGGGCGATACTTGATACATTTGGTCAACACATTTCTCAACAGATATAACATTTTATCAAGGTGAGTTTACATAGCCCCTTTTTCTATTTTACATTTTTGGGGTGAAACATGTTTAAACATTTTATACACTATCATTTACTCATTCTTACATTGTTGAAACTTATGATTCAATTACACTATCATTTTACTCATTCTATCATTTGACTGTAACAAAAAGACACAGTACAATCATTAACATTGATCAAGCCGCCTGTTTAGATTATAGCGCTATAGGTCTGACAAACCCATCCCACCCGCATAGACTCAGGGATGATCGATAACAGTAATAACATTTAACTAACTTGCGAGTTAGTCATCAGTCGACACAAGGTTTGGTTGTACATAGACGCATTGTTGCATGTCGGTATCATACTCTATCATCATACAACCCTGAGTGTTGTACAAACTATTGTTATCAACTATTTCTCAAAAACCTATGTAATTCTCACCAACTTTTGTTGACCCAAAACATTTTCAACTTAACATGTTTCAGGTTCTATTTGCTTGAAGATTTGATTTGATGCTTGAAGATATGTGTATAGTTCTATTCAAATTTGATGTACAAATTCTAGAACAATTGTATGTAATTCATTTAAATCAATTATTGAAATTTATTATTTACCATGAGCTACTGAACAGTCATCAATACGTGGCACCCCGATGTTTCCGCCATCGGTTGGGGTGTTACAGATTGGTATCAGAGCCATGGTTATAGGGAATTAGGTTATTAGAGAAATAATCTAGTCTATAACCATAGGATTTAACCAGTACTTGCTTCCTTTGTTTGCTATTCTCTATCTCCCTCCTACTTCATATCCCTACTTTCATCCCTACAAGTGGATTCACTCTTAGACTAATAAGGCGAAATCCTCAGGTTTAACCTGAACCACCTTGAGATCTCGTCAAAGTTCTAGATTTTAATAACGAACACGTGCAATCTGGAAGGGTGAACGCCTGTATTCTGAGTCTTCTGTCTAGGCTGGCATTGCGCATATATCCCAATCAGACGAGGGACCCGGATGCCTACCTGGGAATTCTCGGGATGAGTGTTCACTTATAGGCTAAAGCACGTCTTCATATGTTATTAGAATTGAGAATCTTTGATAAGTCAACGTTTTCGTTTATTCGTTTTAATTAATGAATAAATGATTACACTCCTTATATAATCTCATTCATTTCATTGTGTCTATTACAGATCATGCCTCCTCGTCGCAGCACTCGCAACAGCAATGGTGAGAACCACGAAGAAGGTGGTGATAACCATAACCACAACCATGACCAAGTTCCTAACCACAACAACAATGGGGTTGATGCTCAACTGGCTGCGATCATTTCTCAACAAATGGCGCAGCAAATCGCAACTCTGGTTCCCAATTTACTCGCTCAGGTCATCCAATTGAACGGCAACGGGAATGGTCACAACAACGGGAACGGGAACGGCAATGGCAATGGAAATGGACCCCAAGCCTGTACCCTTAAGCATTTCAACTCTTGTAACCCTCCAAAGTTTAGTGGTGAAGAAGGAGCTACTGGACTCCTCCAATGGTTTGAGGGTATTGAGAATGCCTTCATCAACAGTGAATGCCCCAACAACTTCAAGGTTCGTTACGCCATGAGTGTTCTCCATAAACGAGCACTCACATGGTGGAATGAAGAAAAGCGTACTCGTGGGGCCGAGGTTGCTCTTGCTATTACATGGGACCAAGTCAAAGAGATCATGAAGGAAGAGTTTTGTCCTCGCAATGAAGTTAAGAAGCTTGAGGATGAGTTCCACACCTTAGCTCAAGACAGTGGGGAAAACCTTGCCTACAACACCCGCTTTCATGAGCTTAGCTTATTGCTGCCCCACAAAGTCACTCCCCTGTCGGTAGCCATCGAGAAGTACATCGGTGGTCTGCCCATGCAAATCCAGGATACGGTGTGGGGAAGGAATCCTGCCACCTTGGAGGAAGCCAAACGTTTAGCAGCTACCTTAACTGATAATCACGTAAAGAACGGGACCTTAGTTCGGAAAGGCAATAAAACAAGTATTGTAGCCGCGGTAACCACTGAGAACCAGAAACGTAAGACCAGGGATCCTGCTGCAAACCTCACTCCACAAGCTTCTAACAAGAAACCTTATACAGGAAACCATCCATTGTGCAACACATGCAACCGACATCATCCCACTGCTTCAGCATGTCGCTTGTGCACCAATTGTGGTAGGTATGGCCATCTAGTTAATACATGTCGCGAGACCCCAAATCCTAATGCCAACCAACCATCAACCCTGCTCAAGCTGCTAATCCTAATCGATACAACTATGGTCAATGCTATGAATGTGGAGACCCAAATCACTTCCGTAACCGATGCCCTAAACTGAACAGAGATCAAGACCCTCCAGCTACTTAACAACAAGCCCCACCATTTAAATGTGTTGCTTTTAATTCTATGTATTGACACTTTTTGGATTCAAGTAATAAATTCGAGTATTATTATAACATCTGTGTGCATGCCTGTTTGAATGTGAACTGATTGCTATATCTATGATCATACGTGCTTACTTGTACAACAAATAGTTGACTACCAAACAATCTACTTAACGATTGGTAGAGGTCATCATGTCTTTCCAACAGTCGGGAGAGGCCCTATCACCTGCTCAATGACTGGTGGGGACTATCAGACCTGCTCAACAATCGGTAAAGTCATAAAAGGACACAAAACCCTAATATAAGGTAAATTGGTAATTACGGTCCGGAACGTAATCATGAATTTACAGGTACATTAAGGTAGTGTGAAATTTTATCAAGAGTGTCGGTAGTCGACCATTTGCTAATCTAGTGTCTTCCTTTAACTTCGGGACGAAGTTCCTAAAAGTAGGGGAGACTGTAACATCGCAAAATTTTTCCCCCAAATTTTTATATAAACGCCCTTATTTTTGTTACATTTTAAAAATATAGTAAAGTCTTTATTTTTTTTCCTCATTCACAACCTATACATATATATATATATGTGTGTATAATAATAATAATAATAATAATAATAATAATCATAATAAAAAAAATACTCACATTATAAACTTCATCACAAACCCTTTTGTCCTTTTTTTTCGGAAGCCCAACTGATGGCCCTAGCCCACACCCCAAAAGCCCAGCCCAAACCCCCTCCTTCTTATACCTGTTAAACAAAAATAAAACAAAAATTTTTGCTTCTCCCGTGATTCGAACCGGAGTCCGTCCGGAACAAACACAACACACCACACCACTAAGCCACACTACTAGTTGATGTATTTTGTGGAAACCTTATTTATTTAAGGCATTTATTAAACGAAACTGTTGGTTCTTCTTTCCCTCTGTCGCGCGCAGCAGCAGATTTGTTTTGTGTTTTCAAATTTTAACAAACCAATCAACTTAATTAACGTGTATTAATCAAGGGTTGACTTGGGAGCTTGATTATCGGCCATCACCAAGTCAAACACACGAACAATCGCCATCAATTACTTCCATTTTTATGTAGAACGCGTCAACATTTAAAACCGAGTCAATTCTTACCATTTCAGCGATGGAGACCACCACACTATAAATTGACCCTCTGCGAAGCTTTACAACTCGCTCACATCTCTCTCTCAACCTCCAATTGCTTCTGAAACATTCTAATAATTATCCTTCTACTCGCTGTTTGACTTTTGGCTTTGACCATTCAATCAAGCTCGAATCATCATTGTAAGTATGATTTTTTTTGATGGGTTTTACTAATCGGCATCAACACGACAAAAACCCTATGATTAATCGAGTTCATATTGTGTGAATTGCCCAATTGCAGAATCTAGGGCTTGTTTGCAATTTTGGGGAAGAACACGATTATAATATTTATATTATACAAACTTAAATCAAACACAACCACTGGTCTAGACCAAGTGGTTGTGTCTGGTGCTTTGTGACCTGAGACCACAGGTTCGATCCCCAGCAAACCCACCTATTTTTCTTTCTTTTTTTTTTACAAGTAAACTAATATGTGTATATATATATACTTATTAGTATTTTAAAATTTGTTTTAAAATACTAAAACTCTTTTAAAAATCCTACAAAATTATTTTTTAGTTAGACTGATAAAAAGGTTTAACACCCAATTTTTAGTTTTCAAAAATTTATTTATTTAATATATATAATAAATAAATCAAGTTTATTCTATTATATTTATAAAAATCCATTAAAATATCAAAACGATCTTATTAATTTCCACAAAAATTATTTTAAGTTTTTATAACATTTAGCTTTTCAGAAATGATTTTTATTTCTGAAAAATCATTTATTTTATATTTTTAATCAATTTTTGTTAGTTTTAATCATAATTAAATCATAATAAATCCAATTTTTGGTATTTTTGCACCAAAATTTTATACAAATTATTTCTGGTCATTTAGAACAGAAATATGAATTTTAAACTAAAAATTATTTAATTTTAATAATTTTAAATATTAAAGTTAGATTTTGACAATTTGTTATAAATAGATTAAATAATCTATTTTAAAGAAAATAATTTTATAAAAATTATTTTTACACTTTAAACACATTCTTGTGACCATCCTAGATTTAACATTTATAAAAAGATTTTTGGTTATTTATTTACTAAATTTCTCTCAATTGGCGAACATTTTTAATATTAATCAAACGAGCAATTATCCCCAATTCAAAGCCCTAGAACTTATACATTTGTAGACTCTATAGACTTAGACATATTTATTACTTCATTTTAGGGCGATACTTGATACATTTGGTCAACACATTTCTCAACAGATATAACATTTTATCAAGGTGAGTTTACATAGCCCCTTTTTCTATTTTACATTTTTGGGGTGAAACATGTTTAAACATTTTATACACTATCATTTACTCATTCTTACATTGTTGAAACTTATGATTCAATTACACTATCATTTTACTCATTCTATCATTTGACTGTAACAAAAAGACACAGTACAATCATTAACATTGATCAAGCCGCCTGTTTAGATTATAGCGCTATAGGTCTGACAAACCCATCCCACCCGCATAGACTCAGGGATGATCGATAACAGTAATAACATTTAACTAACTTGCGAGTTAGTCATCAGTCGACACAAGGTTTGGTTGTACATAGACGCATTGTTGCATGTCGGTATCATACTCTATCATCATACAACCCTGAGTGTTGTACAAACTATTGTTATCAACTATTTCTCAAAAACCTATGTAATTCTCACCAACTTTTGTTGACCCAAAACATTTTCAACTTAACATGTTTCAGGTTCTATTTGCTTGAAGATTTGATTTGATGCTTGAAGATATGTGTATAGTTCTATTCAAATTTGATGTACAAATTCTAGAACAATTGTATGTAATTCATTTAAATCAATTATTGAAATTTATTATTTACCATGAGCTACTGAACAGTCATCAATACGTGGCACCCCGATGTTTCCGCCATCGGTTGGGGTGTTACAGCACTAGTCTGGCGAGGTCATGGAATCGAGACGTGTAACCAGTCACGTCCGCCCCCATCATAGTGAGGTTCCAGAATTCAGTTTCCAGTTTTTGTACCTCGCTCGCCGGGCGGTACTCAGCTATCATGAGTTCCTTCAATTCTGTCCATGACAGGGAGTAAGCAGTGTCATCACCCAATGACTGTACTTGTCCATTCCACCACGTCAGTGCTTGGTCCAAGAACAAGTTGGTGGAATACATGACTGACTGACGTGGGGTACACCCACTGATACGAATGACTGCCTCGGTCTTTTCAAACCACTTGACCAGGCCAACTGATCCTTCTGTGCCGTTGAAATTGATCGGCTTGCAGTCCAAGAAGGCTTTGAATGTGCAGCCACGCTCTCGCGAGGCCGTTTCTGCATTAATAAAGTTGTATGTTATTATGGAATAGGGGTTTTAGGGTATTCTCCCATCGCTTCATCAATTATTTTTAAACCTTCTTACCGTTAGGGGAGGTTTCTCGTCGGTCACTCCCAGTCAAGTCGCGTGATCGTTCGGAGCGAGCAGCTTCGTGCTCCGCGATCGCGCGGGCTATGCGCTCCGAAATCATGGTCTCAAGTTCGGCTGGTGTTGCGGGCAGTCCGTCTGCACCGCTGTTGCTTCTAGTGGCCGGTGCCATTTCTCTTCAATAATAATTATCAAAGGTTAATTTGGCAAACATTTATACAATATAAAGCATAAATAACAAACCAGAATATGAACACAACAATCAACACCATGTCATCACACAACATACCAACACATCATACAGAATAAATAGTAATCAACACAATATCACCACACAATCACACAAATCACAATATATGGAGTAAGCAACAATAATTGTAGACAACAACATATTTCACCATCATAATAATAAGATTTTTCATTAATTTCAATAGTACTAGTACAATGCTTGTTCATAATAACAAAATGGAGAATACATTTCTCATACAATACATTGTTTTTGAAATAAATAAAACATCATATCATGTGCCGTCGTACCCGTACGGCTAGGCAAAATGCAGACGAGTGTCATAACCCGTGCTATACTACCATACTGCGGCTACTATGTACATAAGCTGGTGATTCTTCCGTGCGTCCCTGATGCATCCTACTGTGGCGGTGGTGGCGGATACTGGTACTGTGGCGCATGCATACTGATCGTCATGCTGATCGTCATGATACGCTCATATAAGAACTGCCGATGCGCAAAATGCGCATCCCCTATAATACCACACTGAGCGTCCATGCTCAGTAACTCCTCCGCATAGTGCGCCAAAGCGTCTCGTGCATCAATCATCCTCATCCACATCAGACGGGTCTGCTGCTCTACCTGTGTCACGGTGCGCTGCACCGTGTCAGCGAGAGTCTGGAAATCTCGCTCTAAGGTGATGGCAGTGGACCATGCTGGTCCAGACAAGGGTGTCATCCTAGGTGGCTGGGATGGTCCGGGTATATCTGGGTGAGCTGATGGGAATGGCCCAAAGGGGGCTGGTATCGGTATGTGTGGAAGTAGCGGGGTAAAACCTGGTGGTCTGAGGGTAAAGTGGGGTGGCATCATGTAGGGGTCCCCTGCACCTAGGGGATACGGTGCAGGTGTCATGCTGGGAAGGGTGGGGATCGGTAAAGTCATGGCTACTGGGGGTGGTGGTACAGGCTCGGCTAATGGGGCTACCAGAGGCTCAGAAACAGTGGCCCACTCTGGGGTGGATACCACGACAGTGGGGGTGGGAGGGCTCGCGGTGGCAAAGGCTGCCATACCTGCCCTGCGTAGCTCAGAGCTATCGGCGGGGCTACCCTCAAGTACATGCGCTGCTATGGCTGGCCCCTCCTGAGGTGCGGGCTCAAGTGGTGCTGGTGGGGCTACGGGGTCAGCAGGTGCGTCCTCTATCATTGGAGCCACTGGCTCCTCCTGAACAGCTGGGATCTCGGGTACCAGCATGTGCTCAACCGAGGCTACGGACTCGTCGTCCGAGTCATCAGATATCCACCCGTTCCTCCCACGGGAGATCGGCATGAGTCTCATGCCTGGAGAAAGGTGAATGTGTGGTACAGGTGCTGGCTCATGCTCAACGTGAGCCTGTCTGTCGAACGGAGACTCTACTGTCTCCGACTGGGCTGGGATCGGCCGGGACGGACCGGCACAGCCTTCAGGGAAGTCCCTGATAGCTCGGATGGGGCGTGGGGCTAAAGGTGCGGCCGGTACAATAGGTAGCGGCGCGTCAACCACGGCGGGTGCCCAGTCAGGATCCTCGCTAGGATCCGTCTCGTCCGAATCGTCATCTGAACCTCCTGCGACGTTCATCTCCACGTCGTCGTCTTCCGCATCAAGTACAACCAGCTCGACTGGCTCAGGCGGTGGTGCGGGGATGATCTGAATACTGCTATCGTAACTGGGCGCTATGCTACCAGCGTCCGACATCCTGGCAAAAGAACCGTACATGTATATATGTGAATTAATTTAAATTAGATAGTTAAGGCGTACATTATCAGTATCCTTTCTAACCTCTAATACTACGTTAATGCATAACGATACCCCTGGCTAGCTTGGTCGGAATCTCCTCATGCCCAATGCTTCTTGAAAAATTACTTTATTTGCATTTAGCAACTATGTATATATTTTTTGAAAACTTTATCTTTTTGAACCAAATCCGGTTATAGTCTAGTTTTTAAAGAAAATACTCTAGTTCGCTATAACCTTGGCTCTGATACCACCTTCTGTCACACCACGACAATGGCGGAAACACGTGGCGCGACGGTTCAAAGCATAAAGTCAAGGTTATTGCTAAACACAAGTAATTTAAGAAAATGGGTCATTTATTATGACGTCAAATCTTGTTCAAATATTACACAAAAGTAAATTGTTTTTAAGACAACATAGAGGTTTCTCAAATATATCCCAAAGCCTTGGGAAATAAAGGTGAAACCCCGCAAAATGTTTGACGCCGCATTGGAGGATTCCACGACCCAGCTTGCCCGGTTCTCCTTCATCTAATTACCTGAAAGATATGTTTAAAAGTTTCGTCAATATAAATATATTGGTGAGTTCACAGGTTTTTAGTTTCCAAATCTTGAATACTTGGGAAATACCATGTTATGACAATATATAGGAGTTGCAAATTCCTATAACTCTACTTGAGACTATAATCAAACCAAGACGTATAAAATAAATATGCCCCGCTCCAAGTCGTTACTCGGTTTCCCACGACTTAAGTTCAGAATATATGCACCCCAGGCATAACCTAATGCATAATCGACGCTATCGATTAGGGGTGGGCCTTGTCAGGCACCAATAGTACTATTCAATATTCCTCCGGTTTCATTTCCCTGAATAAATGATTATAGAGGCGAGGACTCAACCCCGAGTGGCGGTCACACCTCAAGTAATAAATCCGTCATACATTTTCCCTAACATATCTTTCCCCCGAAAAACGTAAAAATAGTTTAAAATGGGGCCGTGAAACTCACCTGAAACTCTGTCTGGCTTACTAGGCGGATAGCAAAGAGGGTCTCGCACCTACAAACGTCCTAGACGTATAAGTCACTATTCCTATAGTGCATGTGCCTTGGCAAGTTGTACACCCAACTCCCGACCACAAGTTATTCCAAATCTCGTTTAATTAAGCGCGTATCCTAGGTTTCGTTGGCGTTAGATTACCCTTTGCGTTACAAGTTATATATTACTCTTGTTAATATTTCCTTAACTTGTACTTTATTATCATCGACTCGACTTCACTTAACATATAATTATTTTCCCATTTAAATAATTATACTTAAGATCGCATCGCTCGATATAATATATATTTCAACCCTCGACCCGACTCACTTTGCCACACATTTGTTTTCCCATTTAAACAAATATGCTAAGATTTTGTCGTTCGATTGTATATTCTTAACGTCCGATTCAACTCACCACACCGTATATTTATTTTCCCATTCAAATAAATATACTAGGTTCTTGTCGGTACGGCATACACATATATATATATCCTTGTCTACTCGTCGCGGCTTTCCTTCCCGCATATCTACTTTCCCATTAAGTAGATATACTAGGATTTTGCCGAGACGAGCGTACATATATATAAATGTGTAATTTTTCTTGTTAAGTATATACGTTTGTTTAACGTCTTATTTGTTTACGTCATATTTTTCTCCCACGAATAATTCCTTCAACACTTAGGAAAGTGTTTATTAGTTTTAACCCATGATGTATATATATTTTACTTCTTAAAAATATATATTTTCTTATCTTGCCGCAATGGCATTTTTCTCATGTTTTGTCCGTGTACGGTTCGTTAACGCGTCTTAGTTCGATATCTTGGCTCGAATAGTTAATTTTTCCAAGTTTTTCCCAACATGTGTTTTATAGAAATATTATTCCTATTTCTTTTTCCTAACACAAGTTACTTGGAAGGTTTAAAATACTTATGTATTTTTAACCCAACTTGTTAACTTAACTACAAAAATGTTTCCAATACTTTTATATTCCCATTTATATAAAAGTATTCATTTTTGTTTAAGTTTCTCAAGTTTGTTTAATATTTTTATAAAATTTCTATTTTATAAAAATCCTTATGTTAATGTCATCCATATTTTATAACTTTCAAAAATATACTTTTATACAAAATACCCAAGTATATCTACTAGTATTTACCAAAATTATCCTTAGAGATTTATTTCTTACACTTTTGACACCAAACTTTCCATCCTTGCATTTTTGGACTAATAGTTTCTAAAATATCCATTTTAGTCCTCCAACTTTCAAAGTTACAATATTAGTCCCTTAACTTTCAAATGTTGCATTTTTCCACTCTAACTTCCAAAGTTAACATTTTTCACTCAAAATAGTAGACTTTGAAGATTCAACTTTTTATTGGTAAGTTATTTTTGTATTAAAACACTTTTATTAGTCTTATATTCCATATATAAGACTACTTGTATGTGTGTTTTATGTATTTGCCCATTTTAACAAAATATTATTCTTCTAAGTAAGTAACTTAAATTTTTCATCTTCTTTATCCATGAACTTCTAATATGTTCCACCATACATTATACCTTAGATGATCATAATAAGATGATTTAAAGTTACTTTTTAACATATTCAAGTTCATTCCACAATCTTAACCAAATCATCATCCTACTTAGTTTAAGTGTAAACTTTATATATTTTCAAGATCATTACTTTATCATCATCAAATCCATGAACTTCTAATATGTTCCACCATACATTATACCTTAGATGATCATAATAAGATGATTTAAAGTTACTTTTTAACATATTCAAGTTCATTCCACAATCTTAACCAAATCATCATCCTACTTAGTTTAAGTGTAAACTTTATATATTTTCAAGATCATTACTTTATCATCATCAAATCCATGATTTATTTACATATCTTTAATCATCTATTTTACACAAGTAAAACCTATTAAAGATTATGTTCAAACCACCTTTTAAACCCTTCATGTACAACTTGCTTCTAAGAACACATACATGAATAATAATAATCAAAAACAAGGTTAAGAAGCTTACTACTAGCACAAGGCTAGGGAAGACAAAACCTTGGATTTTGAGAGGGGTTTAGTGTGTTCTTCCTTAATGGTTACGCTCCAAGCTTGAAACACACAATAGGGGTTTGGATGATGGATTGTTTTGAGTGATTTGGAGATGTAAGAACTTGAAAGAATGATGTGTGTGGGAATGATATACCCTACGGCCACAAGAAGAAAGAAAAGAGAAGAGTTTTGCTTTGATATCCAAATCTCTAACACATGTTATTTATAGCCTTATCACATGTAATCTTCCATGGATTGCACATAATCTTCCCAAAGATATAAGAGATTGTGTTGTACAAAAAATGATCTTGGAAGATTATGTAAGTGTGTGTGTGTGCCGTAGGATTAGAGAGAGTGGGAGAGGTTGCTTGTAAATCTTGGTTAAATCTTTGTAATCTATCATGATCCTTCACTTGATCTTATACATGCATGTGTGTACTAGAGCATCATTAGATTGATTTTGGTCTTGGATTTTATGGCCATATGGCCGAAAATTTGTAAAGGGGTAGACAAAAGTTTGCATGCTTTGTACTTACATGTCTTACACCTTTTTGTCTTTTGTTCCATGCATGCTTTATACTAGATCATAGGTTATTATTATTATTAACACAATGTATGGATATTATATGGCCATTAGGCCGGCCCTTGGTGGGTCTAGGTGGGGTCCACAACTTCAAATATTTACCCAATATTTGTTATGTTTAATCCCTCGTCGTTCGGGTGTCGTTCGGGTATTTTTCGGGTTTTAATCACGCGTTATTTGGACATTAAAAATACCTTTAATAACCCTTAAATATAGTCTAATTTAAGCGTTGATTGGTTATTTAGGCCTCTGCCGGGTGAAATTATGAGTTATACGCGTATCGGGTGCGGTACGCGCATTTTATTCGTTACGGGAGATTTGTACAAGACGTTTTCACTTATGGTTTTGGAGTTCCAAAACTCATTATATTTTATGAAACTACCCTTTATTTTATATCCTGGGTGTCCGGGATCCTTTTCGTTTATTTAATTATTACCGGGTAATTGCCAACGTCCATACCGGATAGCTTATTCGCACATGATCCAATCATGTTTTACCATTAATCGTATGCATTCCGATGCACTATTTGGAAATTGCTATCTCCTAAGGCCTTGATAATTAAATCACACATAATTGCATTTAATTACGTTAATCATATATTAATTAATTTGTACGGAATTACCTTATTTTTGCCGGTTGTTACAACGGTAGAGAGCCTTGGCTGGCTCTGATACCATGTAAAATATGATGGTTCAAACCCTTGAGCGGTACAAGGGTTTATTCGTAGCATGTGGCTATTTCGCCACAAATACAGGTCTGATGGCACTCTTGAGCGGTACAAGGCTCGTCATGTTTGTGATGGCAGTAACCAGGAGATTGGGGTTGATTGTGGGGAAACTTTTAGTCCGGTTGTCAAACCGGCTACCATACGGACTGTGTTGACTTTGGCCCTTTCTCAGTCTTGGACAATTCATCAATTGGATGTTACTAATGCATTCCTACATGGGCATCTCACTGAGACAGTTTATATGTATCAACCCATGGGGTTTCGACATCGGGACTACCCCGATCATGTTTGTCGTTTAACGAAATCTCTTTATGGTCTCAAACAGGCACCACGGGCATGGTACCAACGGTTTACTGATTTTGTCACATCGATTGGGTTCGTACAGAGTAAATGTGACAACTCTCTCTTCACCTATCACTACGGGGGTGATATCGCATACTTATTGATTTATGTTGATGATATCATACTGACCACTTCTACAGATTCTCTAAGGAAGAAGCTCATGGGCAGCCTTGCGGCTGAATTCGCCATGAAAGATCTTGGACCTCTCAGTCATTTTTGGGTATATCTGTCTCTCGCACAGGTAACCAGATGTTTCTCTCACAGAAATCATACGCATTGGATATCGTGAGTCGTGCAGGTATGGACTCATGTAACCCGGTTGCGACACCAGTTGACACCAAACCCAAGTTAAGTACCGACTCAGGCGCACCTTTTGAAAATCCATCTCTGTATCGCAGTCTAGCTGGTGCTCTACAATACTTGACTTTTACTAGGCCTGACATTACCTATGCGGTGCAACAAATTTGTATACATATGCACAGTCCTAAGATTGATCACTGGAACGTTCTGAAGCGCATAATCAGGTATATTCAAGGCACATCAGCTTTCGGCCTTACTCTTTCTGCCTGCCCGGATGTCTCTCTTCGTGCCTACACTGATGCTGATTGGGCTGGCTGCCCCAATACACGTCGCTCTACGTCAGGTTATTGTGTTTACATGGGTCCTAATGTCTTATCATGGTCGTCTAAACGGCAGAGCACCATTTCTCGGTCAAGTGCCGAAGCTGAATACCGTGCTGTTGCAAATGTGGTTGCTGAAGTTTGCTGGCTACGCAATCTCTTGTTAGAATTACGTCGCCCTCTATCTAAGGCTTTTTTAATATACTGTGACAATATCAGTGCCATCTATCTCTCACGGAATCCAGTGCAGCACCAGCGAACGAAGCATATTGAACTGGATATTCATTTCGTTCGAGAACACGTGCAACGTGGTACAGTTCGCGTCCTACATACTCCTACCCGTCTTCAAATTGCGGACATCTTCACCAAGGGTCTACCACGCATACTTTTTGATGACTTCCGCTCCAGTCTCAACATTCGCCCTCCTCTTGCTTCGACTGCGGGGGTGTAATAGATCACATAGTTGACTTGTAAATATAGTAATATGTATCATAGTTATTATCATTAATATTGTATTTAACCACTTCCCTAAAATATGGAAATGTGACTTGTATATATTGTAATGTTTATTGAAATAATATTCAAGGGTTTGAACCATCATATCTTACAGTCTACCACTCACATAAGGACACGTTGGTCCTACTGTAGCACCAACGTTTAGATTTGGAGTAAATAAATTAAAAAGGTAATATTTATTTAAATTTATTATCACATTTTAATAATTTATGAAATGGTTTGTATCTAATTAAAACTCAATAAAAAAAGCCAATGAACCGAATACGTTTTTGGTATATTTCAACTATATCTTTTATATTTTCTTTTTCGTTTGTTACGACGAATTAACTGAAACCGACCAAGTTCATGCTTGCCTCCTTTGAGAAAAATCACGACTTTGTTTTTTGAGTTTATCTTTCGGTTGTGATATCAAGTGACGGTACCATACCATACCATACGTACCGATACTGTAATGAAACCGAGTCAATAATGACTGAATTTCCGCTACAATGCGCAGGGTAATTCTTCTAGTTCAGTAACCAAACAACTTAATAGAGTAGAAGATAGTCTATACCATTTATATTCCGATCAAAAACATTGATCTATGGTTGTGTTGTAACCAATTTGGTAGAAATTACAAAGTTGTTCTCATGTAGAAAAATGTCTGCTCTTTGTAACTTTTGTAAAGTTGGTGTCTTAGATCATTTATGCTTATCATCAAATCGTGTACTTTTAATTGTGTCCTTTTAACATCTAATGTAATGTGTGTCCCTTCATTATTTTTTTTAAGGGCCAACGAAATTCATCAAGAACTCTTTTCGGAGTCTCTACTCAGTCAAATCAGGACCCATTCTACGCGGCATAGCCAGACATGTAAGGGAGCTCCTGGTTTCACCAAGTTCACCAGTTCCGGGGAAAACCCGACTATCCACCCGCCCTAAAGCACGCCAATGAAATAATCTGTAAAACCCAGCGCTCTTAAGAATCGAACCTATGACCTTTCAGCCATGGGTCTTCTATCATTAATTCTACATACCACTTCACCATGTGTCGCTTCATTATACAATAACAATTTACAAGTCTTACAAAATGCGATGTTATTATTTTCTTACCCAAAATAGAAAGCGAATGTATGAATTACCTCAACTAAGAAACGAATGCATACTTTCAAACCGTACTAATTAAACATTATTCTCAACCAGCAGGGAACCTGCGTGTTACGGCTGAGTCAACAATACAGGGCGGAAATGTAATTCAAACCTGTGCTTCGCAGTGGGGTAGTCTTTTAAAGGCTACAAGGAGACATGATAGCATGCTACGTTTTATATACCATACGCAATTTGACCTACATGCCGGTAAATAAAAATGAAAGTAGAGGTTTGACTCATTAGCAATTATTATACTAATAGTCCTACTCAATATGTTGAAAGTGTCAAATCTGTAGAGATTGCCGAGGAGAAAAATCATAGGGACCTTTATAAGATCCACATTAAGAGGAGGTTGAAACAATCAACATGCAAAGAAGCATACCCATAACTTATTTCACATGATAAAAGCAACGCAATACCCAATCAAATGCACCATAAATTTCTATCAGTGGCATCAGAAAGTAAAATTGGAAATTAGGTTAGTTGAAAATATTTCACATAAGACATCCCAACCTAAGAACTTTATAGACGTGCATAGATCGGTTTTTTTCTAGGAACCGAACCGGTTCGTGTCCAACCTGGTTTTGGTTCGGTTCGGCCCCGGTTTCGCCGGTTTGAAAGACCGGTTTCGGTTCGGTTTGTGAACCAATTCATGCGCACACTTTTTTTTTACGTAAAGTTTGACTTTTATTGATTTTTACAATCTTTTTAAGGAGTATAGGTATATATATTATACTAGGTTAGTACCCGTGCGATGCACGGGATTACCTACATTATTATTCATAACGGATACAACTTATTATATAAATAAATTAACTTACGGTGTTAATTGATTATTGACATATTCAAACATAAGGTCATAGTTGTTGGAAATTTAGTGAAAATGATATTTTCACAAATTATAGGAAAATGGGTTTTTTCTAACTTTGGACAGAAATATATATTTGAAACAGAGGTTTAATCATATATTTCTTTGTGGGTTTATGTTCTATGTTGTGAGAGCTTCGCAACGAACCAAACCACGTCCAAAACGGAGCTAAGATGAATGAGATATCGATGCTCAAAGATTGGTGATTGAAACATTTGATGCTGAAATGAAACAAGGTGGAACTTGTCCCACATAGGAGGAATGATGATACCATGAGTGGTATATAAGGAGGAACACTCCTTCCTTATTGTTTCATAGGAACTCACACTCGCACACGCACTCGCACGTGCGTGGCGTGGGCGCAATGTGGCGCTTTGATGGCGCACTTTACACTTCGCACACACGCATCACCGAGAGCCGCCTTAGTATTTTTGAAAGCAGGTTCGAGGTGGCACGCGAGTACGAGCAGACAACCAGGTAGCTTCCTGGTCTGCGCGGGGGCTTTCGCGCAGGCGCTTGGAGTGACGAGTGGTTCCGCTGACGTAGAACGTAAAGTTCTGCGCAAGTAGACACGCGCGCGGACCCGTCAGCTTCTCAGCAGATCTGTTCAGCAACTGTAACAACTCAGTGTGTAACTGTCCAGTCAAACTGTTTCGTTTGAAACTTTAAGAACGTAATAAATGCCATTGAAGACGTTCAATGACATTTATTTTTGTTCTTAAATGCGTCAATAGCTGTTTCGACTTGGGACTTATAAACCAAGGAAAGCCTTGGTTGAAGACACACCTTGACACACTATTCTTAAATCACCGATATTCTCCTCTCCAACAGTCTGTTCGATTTAATCTTCTTGTTTCAGGTACACTTCGGGTCAGAGCTAACTCCGGCAGCACTCTTGCTGTTCGGCTGTTGTACCTTGGGAAACAAAACGAGTTCTTGTTAATAGACTCGGAATTTGTTTTAAGGGCCCCGTGTTCAACACGATCCTCAGCTTTTACATTTTTTCAGCTTTTACTCCATTCTTGTATTTGTTTCTTTCAGTTGTAATTGTATTGTAATTTTTGGTTTCATTTAATTTGTAATCGTAATTAAATTTGTTTTTATTTATTTTTACACGAGCGGTTCCTACAATCTTAAAACAAATTTTTAAAACCTTTCGTGTATAACAAAACCAATATATTTGTGAATTGTGATTCAGACAGTTTTGTTTCACATAGTTTGTATTTTAAAAACAAATTTTTTGGGGTTTTTCGAATCATTATAACTTACTGTTCGGTCTTCAAAGTTGGACTTAGAAGCCTACGGTTCGTTATTTTGTTAGAAAATATTAACGGTTACATTTAAACCTTTGTCTAAAAATTGAAATAATACTTTTTATTGGCCTTCAAAGTTGGACTTAGAAGTCACAGATTGCTATTATTTTGATTTTTTTTTATATAGTTGACATTTTTTTTATAAATAGAGTTTTATAAAACTGAAAAATTAACGTGTTTGGTTAAAATTTTTCAGAATGTCGACTAGTGATAACAACGTGAACCAAGCTGTTCTTGGTACCCCTTTGACTGCCAACACAGTGGGAGCTTCCACTGTGGCTAATCATGCTGAAAAACCTGAGAAGTTCTCGGGTTTGAACTTCAAGAGGTGGCAACAGAAGATGTTCTTCTACTTGACCACTTTGAACCTTGCGAGGTTCTTGACAGAAACCGCTCCCCAACCTAAGGAATGGGAGAACGACGCTCAATTTCAGAGTGCGTTAGATGCTTGGAAGCATTCGGATTTCTTGTGCCGTAACTATGTATTACACGGCCACGTGGATGGATTGTACAATATCTATTATACAATAAAGACTGCCAAAGAATTATGGGAGTCTTTAGATAATAAGTATAAAACGGAGGATGCTGGAACGAAGAAATTCGTTGTAGCCCGTTTCTTGGATTATAAGATGCTTCACTCTAAAACGGTCATGAATCAAGTCCAAGAATTACAAATTATACTTCATGAAATCTACGCTGAGGGCATGATACTTAGTGAGACATTTCAGGTGGCAACAATGATTGAAAAGTTACCTCCTTCGTGGACTGACTTTAAGAATTATCTTAAGCATAAACAAAAGTAGATGACTGTGGAGGAACTTGTTGTTCGTCTTCGGATTGAAGGGGACAACAGAATTGCCCAAAAAGGTAGCCTTGTCCAAGATTCGGCTAAGGCCAACGTTGTGGAAATTGGGCAATTCTCCAAAGGCAACAAGAATAAGGGAAAGAAGGACAAAGGGAAAGCGAAAGTGGACCTTGGACCGAAAAAAGGGCTGTGAAAAAGAAGCCTTTCCAAGGTGTGTGCTACAACTGTCAAGAGACAGGCCACCGCGCCAACCAATGCAAAAAGCCTAAGTGTGAGCGCGCGCATATGGTGGATGAGGATGGCATGCCTCTCGTAGCAATGATAACTGAGCAAGCTGCTATGGTTGAAGATGAAGTCAACGTGGTGGGTGACAATCCACCTGGATGGTTCGTTGACACTGGTGCAACCTGCCATGTTTGTGGAGACAAGGCTCTTTTCTCTACATTCAAGGAACTCACGGGTGGAGACAAGCTTTATATGGGGAATAAAGCTACTGCCGACATCAAGGGTGAAGGCGAGGTGATTTTGAGGATGACTTCGGGGAAGGACCTCACGTTGAGCAAGGTACTGTATGTGCCAGAGATACGGAAGAATCTTGTATCAGGTTGGATGCTCAAAAAGTTTGGATTTCGTCTAGTGTTTGAATTGGACAAGTTTGTTCTGTCTAGACGTGGAATGTTGGTAGGAAAGGGCTATGCCCTTAATGGTATGTTCAAAACGAATGTAATGGTTGTGAATAATTCAATGAATAAAACTCCTACTACTTCTATTTACATGATTGAGTCTTCTAATGTTTGGCATGGTAGACTAGGACATGTAAATTTTAATTCAATGCGTCGTTTGATCAAACTGAATAGCATACCAACATTCCACGTTGAATCCGATTCTAAATGCGAAGCATGTGTTGAATCCAAACTAACACGATCACCTTTCAAATCGGTTGAACGAATAACCGAACCCCTTGATTTAATTTACACCGATGTTTGTGATTTAAAGGCAATTCCTACAATTGGTGGGAATAAATATTTCATCACGTTTATTGATTATTGCACTAAATATTGCTACGCATACTTACTCAAGAGTAAGGATGAGGCAATAGCTAAGTTTACCTTATACAAAAATGAAGTTGAGAATCAACTTAAAAAGAAAATTAAGGCCGTGAGAAGCGACCGAGGTGGTGAATATGTTGCACCTTTTGCCGATTTATGCGCAAAAAGTGGCATAATACATGAGTGTACACCACCTTATTCTCCAAAATCAAATGGCACCGCGGAACGAAAGAACCGCACATTAAAAGAAATGGTGAATGCCATGTTGATAAGTTCGGGAGAGAACCGTGAAATGTGGGGGGATGCCATTCTCTCGGCTAATTATCTTTTGAATAGGATACCTCTAAAAGTTAGGGACGAGACTCCCCACGAGTTGTGGAAAGGTAGAAAACCTTCATACAAATTCTTGAAAGTGTGGGGGTGCCTAACCAAGGTGACTGTACCACTTCCTAAGGCTCTTAGGATATGCCCCCAAACTATTGATTGCATATTCATTGGGTATGCACATCAAAGTACTGTGCATCATTTTCTTGTATATGAATCCAAGAATCCTGATGTACACAAAAACACTTTCATGGAGGTAAATCCTAACTTTGTCGGGTACTTTGAACATGTATTTCCTATGCTAGGACAAACACTTCTTAGATCATAAATGCTAATTAACGATGACCAAGCAGGTCCATCAACATTGGTTAACGATGGAATTCAAGAGGAAAGACATAAACGACCCGAGGTTGAGGAGGGTGAGCTTAGACGAAGCAAAAGGGCAAGGGTTGAAAAATCCTTTGGTCCAGACTTCTTGAGCTACATGGTAGAGGGTGAGCCCAATACCTACCGCAAAGCGGTCTCCTCATCAGAAGGACCTCAATGGAAAGAAGCAATTAAGAATGAAATTGATTCTATATTGCAAAATCATACTTGGGAGTTAGTAGATCTTCCACCGGGTTGTAAACCCCTTGGATATCGTTGGATATTCAAGAAGAAGATGAGAATTGATGGAAGTATTGATAAATATAAGGCTAGGTTAGTGATCAGAGGATTTAGACAAAAGGAAGGTCTAGACTACTTTGATACTTACTCGCCTGTAACACGAATAACCTCCATAAGATTGGTTCTTGCAATTGCGGCCTTAAGGAATTTTGATGTTCACCAAATGGATGTAAAGACCGCATTTCTAAATGGCGATTTAGAAGAAGAAATTTACATGGAGCAACCCGAGGGTTTCTCTGCTCCAGGTCAAGAGGGCAAAGTATGTAAATTAGTCAAGTCATTGTATGGCTTGAAGCAAGCTCCAAAACAATGGCATCATAAATTTGACCAAGTCATGCTTGACAATGCTTTCAAAATAAATGAGTGCGACAAATGTGTCTATTCCAAAGACACGCCAGGAGGTTATGTGATCTTATGTCTCTATGTGGATGATAGATACGCTTATCGTTGGGAGTAATGATAAGATGGTTAAATCTACTAAAGACATCTTGAAAGGGAGATTTGATATGAAAGACATGGGCCTAGCGGATGTTATTCTTGGAGTAAAAATCCTTAGAGCCCAAAATGGTCTTGTTCTAACTCAATCTCATTATGTGGACAAGATCCTTGAAAAATTCAATTCAGGAGACAAGGCTATAGCTCGTTCTCCAATTGATACCACCCACCATCTAGTTAAAAATAGAGGAAAGGGTGTTGCTCAGGTAGAGTATTCAAGGATCATTGGCAGTCTAATGTATCTAATGACATGTACTAGACCCGACTTAGCATACGCGGTGAGTAAGCTAAGTAGATATACAAGTAATCCAAGTGATGAACATTGGAAAAGTATAACACGGGACTATGGACTGCATTATACCCGTCATCCAGCAGTGGTTGAAGGATACACTGATGCGAACTGGATTTCGGATATAAAAGATTCCAAATCAACAAGTGGTTATGTGTTTACACTTGCGGGTGCTGCTATATCTTGGAAGTCTTCGAAGCAAACTGTTATAGCAAGATCCACAATGGAATCTGAATTTATCGCCTTAGATAAATGTGGAGAAGAGGCGGAGTGGATACGTCAATTTGTGGAGGATATTCCAAGATGGAGTAAACATTTACAAGCTATTTGCATTGTATTGTAATTTTTTGCTTTCATTTAATTTGTAATCGTAATTAAATTTGTTTTTATTTATTTTTACACGAGTGGTTCCTACAATAGCTGCATTGGTAAGTTCACATAGTAAGCAGTGTTCAAAAAAAGTTTACTATAAAAAACATGGAAAAAGATAATACGAACTAATTATCCAACATTAAAAGTTTCTCTTTTGGCTTTGCACGGGAAGTCTAAATCATTTTTTAAAAGAATTAGCAAAGTCAATCATCTGTTGCAAGCAAAGTCTGTTTACTAAGGTCTGTTTTAGAGCAGTGGGTCTGTTAAGAAGATCTGTCTGAAACAGCTATTGCTTCAAACAACTGTTACTAAGGTCTGTTTCAGAGCAGTGGGTTTATTAAGGAGACTGTTTGAAACAGTTGTTGCTTCAAACAACTTTTACTAAGGTATGTACCAATATTTATGGAACATACCTTAGTAACTGCTGTTTGAAGCAACAGCTGTTTCAGACAAATCTGCTTAACAAACCCACTGCTTTGAAACAGACCTTAGTAGCTAATTAACATTTGTATATGTGGGTTGATAATTGAAATGTAGCTACAGTTTTAGAAAAAGTGACACGAAGATTTTTTTTCTTAACGTTATAACTTATAAGTTAGAACATTAATAATTTCTATTTTTTGGATGATTGTCAAAATGCCAGATTAACCCTATACAGTTGTAGAAGTATTATATATACATCTACGAAGACGGAGAGAGTTACCCGATCTTTCCAATAAACAAAATTGTCTTTTAACATAATTTCCATTACCATGTGTATAACGAACACAAAGGCACAATCATTAAAATCATACATATTCAGATATTCTAAAAAAAGGCAGCAAGTTAATAAAGATGAATCAGCAAAATGATGAACCCCACAGCCAATTCATGCCTCTTTAAATAGCAAAGATAAATGACTAATCAATGACCAAAGGGCTTACTGGAAAATACCGTTTCTGCTGTCATTGCCAGAATTCCACCTCGCCGCCATCAACGAAGTGATGACGTAAGCTTATCGGTGCTAGAAGATGATAAACCCCAGTTTGCAATATTAACGTATTACTTACTGGGATGAGAAAAGGACTTATTATGAGCATCATCATATCTGAATATTCATTTTGTTTGTTCATTGACATAAGCCACTTTCAGGTTTCACTATATAGCCATAGTAAGTGGCAGATGAAGGTACTTGCAATGCCACTAATAATAGCCAACTCAACTGCAAGAAAACATTCTATAGATATAATTATTATAGTAACAGAGAGAGAGAGAGAGAGAGAGAGAGAGAGAGAGAGCATACATCACCACCACCATCATCATCAAAGATTTTAATTGGAAGTAATTTCATGGATTTTGTTTCGTATTTAGCGGACATACATCTTAATCCATTAAATGGAATCAAGAACTCTATAACATAACAAAACAAAGTAACTAATGATGACGATACCTTTAATACCTTTGGCTCGTGTTTGGCGAAGATCTCGTTTCAGATCTGGAATGAGGATAAGGGTTTGCTCGTGTGAATCGCCTAGCTACCAACCACCGCCGTTCAATTAAGGCCTCTTTGCTTTGAGTCCTGTGATTAAAAAAAGTGATTTATTTATGGGTTATCTTCGTCCACTGAAGGTTGTGTTGTAAAGTTCTTCAACTCCAAAAGAGCAGTGAGATTGATTACTTTAGAAAAAAGAAGTGATACCTGGAATGGAAGCACTGATCGATTTGATTTCTAGGGTTTGTGTTAAAAGAAAGAGAAGAATATCTAGCCTCATACCTTGGATTCAGTTGCTTCGAAATACGATCATCAGATATGAATGGATTCAGTTGATTTTGAAATCTGAATGGTAGAGTGAGAGAGAGGAAAAAGAAAATAGAGATTGAAGATGAAAAATGAATGGGTTATCACCCTCCTTCTTTTTATATGGTGGAATAATCAGTGTTGATTTTTAAATTTTGAATTTGGAGCTCAAACAAACATCTGTTAATTTTGTCTTCAATTCTCAACAGATGTTGTTGCGTGGTTCTTCATAGAGGTTTTCAAGCTCAACAGATGTGTACAACAGATATTAAGAGGGTCTTTTAATGAGTGACCCACATATTTAATTAATTAATTTATGACAACAAATGTTGTTGACTAAAAAGCTCCTTTAATGAAGCGGATGGTAGGTCGGGTGGTATGTTGAACATTTGGGATGAGAAGGTTTTCAGTCGTACGGACTCGATTGCTAAGCGTAATTTTTTATTGTCAAGTGGTAAGTTAGTTGCTGAAGACATTCCGTTAAATATTGTTAATGTTTACGGTCCTCAAAAAAACAGTACAAAAAAGGCGGTTGTGGGAGGAGTTGATGGAGATTATGGAGGTTTATAGTGGCCTATGGATTTTTTTAGGCGATTTCAATGCGGTTAGATATCCGGAGGAAAGGAAGAACTCAAAGTTTAATTCGGTTAGTGCCGGGGATTTCAATGTTTTTGTTGACTCGATGGGTTTAAAGGAGTATAAAATGAAAGGTAATCAGTTTACGTATATGGTTGCTTATGATAAAGGATTCAAGTTTAGTAAAATTGATAGAGTTCTCGTGTGCCAAAACTTTCTTAACAAATGGCCTTCAGCCGTCTTGAGAGCTTTGCCTCGGGGGAAGTCTGATCACTGCCCATTATTACTTTCTATTGTTGATTCGAATTTCGGTCCGAAACCATTCCGATGGTTTAATTCTTGGTTGGAAAGGGAAGGGTGTGAAAAGCTAATTATTGATGTTTTGGATGACCAAAGGTATGATGGGGACCCGGCTACGGTTTTAGGTTCGAAATTCAAAAATTTACGTGTAGCTTTGAAAGCTTGGGTAGACAAGATTAAATCACAAGAGGGAGGTGAGCTGTTATTTATGCAAACTGAGATTAATAATCTGGAATTAAAAATGGAGTCCAATGATCTGGAAGAAGAAGATATTTGGATCTATGAGGAATGTAAACAAGGAGTGGATCGGATCGAGCATTATCGTAACCTTGATATTAAACAAAAATCAAGGGTTAAGTGGGCTTCTGATGGCGATGAAAACTCGTCCTTTTTCCATTGCGTGGTTAATGGGAGGAAGGCGAAAAATAATATTCCGGGCTTAACGGTGGATGGTAAATGGGTTTCGAAACCAACTTTGGTTAAGAAACATGTTTTCCAATACTTTCGTTCTTTGTTTTCATCTAATTATGCAGGGAGGAGGCCGATGTTGGAATGTTATAACATTAAGAAAGTGGCAGCCGACTCCAGAGAAGAGCTTGTAGCAGAATTTTCAAAAGAAGAAATTAAACAAGCCGTGTTCGATTGTGGTAGTGATCGCGCCCCGGGCCCAGATGGTTTTAATTTCTATTTTTTAAAGCATTTTTGGGCATTCTTTGAAGAAGACTTTTTGAAGCTTTTCTCTCAGTTTTATAGTACCGGTTATATTAATCACAATTATAGCTCGGCTTTTATCACTATTATCCCTAAAGTTAAAAATCCTTCTGGTTTGAAGGATTACAGGCCTATAACGCTTATTGGGATTATATCTAAAGTCATTTCAAAGGTCTTGGCAAACCGTCTCAAGAAGATTATTGGTTCTATTATTTCTGAAAATCAAAGTGGTTTTTTATCCGAAAGGTATATCCTTGACGGACCTTTAATTGTTAATGAGGTAGTCTCTTGGCTGAAAAGGAGAAGTGAAAAGGCTTTCTTGTTCAAGATTGATTTCGAGAAGGCCTATGATAACGTCGATTGGCGTTTTTTATTAGATATAATGAAGCAAATGAACTTCCCAGATCGTTGGTGTTTATGGATAGAAGCGGTGTTAAAATCAGCTCGGTCCTCAGTTTTGGTTAACGGTTCGCCAACCTATGTCTTTCAGTGCGAGAAAGGCCTTAGGCAAGGAGACCCTCTCTCTCCTTTCTTATTCCTTATCGTCATGGAAGCGTTTACATGCTTGATTAATAAAGCCTCAGTTGCGGGTGATTTCCAGTGCTTTAAGATGGGTTCCAATGGGGCTTCTTTGTCTCATTTATTATATGCGGACGACGCATTGATTCTAGGGAAATGGTCCGTAGATAACTTCATGGTTATGCTTCGGTTATTACGGATATTTCACCTATGTTCAGGTTTGAAGATAAACCTTAAAAAGTCTCAAGTGTTCGGTATTAATAGCTCTGTAGAAGAACTTGCTGTGATGGAAGAGCTTGGTGGCTGTAAACAGGGGTCGCTTCCTTTCTGTTATCTTGGGATTAAAGTTGGGGCCAATATGAACAGGATCCGAAACTGGGATGAAGTGATTGATAAATTTAAATCTCGTCTAAAATTGTGGAAGGCTAAGCTCCTCTCTTTTGGGGGGCGGTTAATCCTCATTAAATCGGTTCTTTCCAGTTTGCCTATTTATTATTTCTCCCTTTATAAAGCTCCGAAACGTATTATCGAAGTTTTGGAAAGCTTGATGAAGAGATTTTTATGGGCGGGTAGTGAGGATGTTAAAAAGATTCATTGGGTGGCGTGGGATGTTGTTGCGTCGCCTAAGAAGAACGGCGGTTTGGGTGTTGCCAGGCTGCTGGACGTTAATATGGCGCTCCTCGTGAAATGGGTTTGGAGGTATAAAGTCGAACCGAATGCTTTATGGAGAGGTGTTATTGATTTTTGTCACAATACCAATAAGTCCTGGGAGATCTTGCCTTGGAATAATGTTGTGTCTAGTGGGTGGAAATCCATGGTTGCTTGGCTCAACAAGACGCTGATTCAGAATAAAAAGATTTCGCAGCAGTTTAAAACTGTTATTGGGGATGGTAGACAAGTGCGTTTTTGGTTTGATTTATGGCATGGCGATATCACATTTCGGGAGGCGTTTCCAAGTTTGTTTCGGATCGCTAGAGATAAACAAGATGTTGTCAGCCACGTGATGGTAAATGGGACAGATCGTTTAAACTGCAGGTGGAAAAATGCGTTAATGTCTATACCCGAACAGCAAGAATATACGGATCTGCTGAATCGGTTGCAGGGTTTTGTCCCTTCGGACTCTGCAGATCAGTGGAAGTGGGATGGCAACTCGAGTGGCGTTTATAAGGTTGCTGATTTCCGGAAACTGCTTTCTCAAGACAGTAACCAGCAGCCGCAACGGTATATTCAGTGGATTAAATGGGTCCCTTTGAAGGTTAAAACTTTCTCTTGGAGGCTTAGTTGGGATCGTATCCCTACTCGGGTGTCTTTGCGTAAAAGGCAGATTAACATCCAGGATCCCTTTTGTGTTCTATGTGATTCGGAAGAAGAAACGGCAATGCATATGTTTACAGGGTGCAGTTGGTCTGGAGGAGTTTGGGCAACCGTAGGGTCCTGGTGTAAACTTGGTCCCATTTTTGCTTTTGATGTTTGGGACTTACTTCATTTTGATTATGGGAACATGAACAAGGAAGCGAAAAAGGTTCTGCAAGGTATATTCATGGTCTCCATGTGGGCGATTTGGAATGCTCGGAATGAAAAAAAATTTAAAGGAAAGGAAGCCAAAATTATTGAAGTCGTCTCTAGTATCAAGTCCTTAGCGTTCTTGTGGTTAAAATCTAGATCTAGATTCATAGACTTGGTTTGGAAGTCTTGGGCTTTATACCCCTTGTATATGTTGTAATCCTTTTTGCTCCGGTCCTCGCTTTGAGGCCCGGTAGCGTTTTTTCTTTGAAGTTCACCTTTCAAAAAAAAAATATTAGTAACAGATGTGGCCCACACAACAACAGATTTTGTTGACTTATACATCCTTTAATGAGTGGCCCACATATTATTTAATTAGTACTATAGATGTGCTGTGTGGCTTAATGAGAGTTTGAATAAAATTGAAATTGTACTATAGATATGCCATGTGTCTTAATGAGAGCTTGAATAAAATTGAACTTGCATTAATCAATTGACAAGTGTCCAAATGAGCGGGAAAAACAAAAACTATGCTCCCATATGATGACATGGGTCCCAACTTTGCTTTCATTTATATATAGTAGTAGATGTGAGAAATCTTTTTGTATAATTTTGTTATATATAAAGTTTTTTTTATATAAAATTGCAATTTTTTAATAAAATGTAGTAATTACTTAATTTTGTTTGATACCCTTCTCAAATGCTTTATAATATAATATAGATTATAGATTATAGATATAGATTAATGGTAATTGGATGTTATGATAAAAGAATGCGTACAAGTAGGTTTTGTATGAAGGGTAGTAAGAGAAAAAATTACATGACATTTTGGTTTTAAGCAGACTTTTTCTAAATCATCTTAAAATTCATGTAAAATAATATTTGTAGACATCTCTCCTCCTTTTATAATGTAGTATAGATAACTATTTAATTTTTAATCCTTAATTATTGGTTTTCTGCCCTCCATTATTCTCTTTTACAACAAAGAAAACCATGGTTAATACATTTAATAACCAATCTAACTTTTCAGATGGCAATTTTGTCTGCCACCATGCCCTTAATAATCCACTTACACACAACTCTTCAATCATAAAAGGACGAAACATAATGCTTGGCATGAGCCCAGGTTTTAATTTTCAAGTTCCTTTAAAGTAATAACTAGAGTTAATAGCCATTTTCGTCCTTGAGGTTTGGGCCAGTTTGCCACTCCAGTACAAAAGTTTTTTTTTTTGCAATTCCTTCCCTGAGGTTTGGATTTTTTTGCCAAATTCGTCCTTTTCACTAACCTAGTTAAAAAAGGTCGTTAGTGTCAGGGGTATTTTTGTCTTTTTACTTCAGGGACGAATTTGGCATTTAAAATTCAAGGATTTTTTTGAATTAATACGAATTTGGCATTTAAAAAATTTCGGTATTAGGGAGTGGTTTTCTCGGGACCATGGTTTTCTCGGGACCGAAATAATACCGAACTCTCTGATACCGAAATAATACCGAACTCTCTGATACCGAAATACTACCGAACTAATACCGATATACCGAATGTAATACCGATAACTACCTAATACCGAAATTTTTTGCTTTTTAAAAAAAGATAAGCATATTGTCCATTGCCTTCCCTGTACGTACCATCTTTGTAATTTTGAATGAATGGCTGCAACATTAGGAAGTTGTTAATAATACTCATGGCTTTGTAAAGGTTCAAAATGGCTGCATTAGGAAATTTCTAATATTACTCATTTTTATTGGCTGCTGTTTGCAACTTAAAAGTGCTGTAATAATATTGGGCAACAGCAGGATAAAAATGGCTGCATCAACCGCTTGCTAGGCAAACAGATCTCAACTGCTGCTGATTTTGTGCACATGATCGGGTACTGCTACTACTTTGGGCTGATTATCAAAGCAGCTGTAATAATATTGGACTGTTTGGCTGATTTGGCCTAGCAAGTTTTTATTTCGGTATCAAGCGGTATTATACCGAAAATACCCACTCTCGAACCGGTACCGATACCGATACCGAATCGGTATAATCGGTATCGGTTTCGGGATAGGCTTTAGGGAGTTTTCGGTATCGGTATTATCGGTATCGGTATCGGTTCGGTACCGATACCGTCCCGAGCTCATCCTAGTACAAAGTAAGAAAAAATTTGTATTGAGGGAAAGTAAACGCAAGACTCAGCAAAAGTTATGTTTTAAATATATATATAATAATATGTAATATTAAGCAGACATAATTATATAAATAGCTGCAATAGAATACGTTGCAAGATACAATAAAATCCTTGAATTTTAAATGCCAAATTCGTCCCTGAGGTAAAAAGACAAAAATACCCCTAACACTAACGACCTTTTTTAACTGGGTTAGTGAAAAGGACGAATTTGGCAACAAAATCCAAACCTCAGGGAAGGAATTGCAAAAAAAAAAACTTTTGTACTGAAGTGGCAAACTGGCCCAAACCTCAGGGACGAAAATGGCTATTAACTCTAATAACTATTTATAAAATGTACTCGATTTATGATTTAAAGTAATAACTATTTATAAAATGTACTTGATTTATGATAAGAGGTTTCTTGTATAAACATGCATTTGTGTATACTAGAAGTGACGCCGCGCTACGCGTCGGGACAAACCAATGGATGGAAGATAAATGGAAATATAGACGAAATAGTAATAATAACACTAATAAAAAAATCTATAACTAAAATATTGTAAAAATAAAAAAATTCTTTAGTTTTCCCTAACGTCAATCGGTTCTAGGAGGTTTGGTTTACAATTAATGGAAATATATATATGCTAATTTAATGTAATTGATACTTTTCGAGTATTTTTTCTCCATTTTGTTGTCAAAGATGCTGAAATATAAGTTTCTTAAAAACACTTCAATACCGATTTTGTCTCAACAATTTCATTTATTCGAAGCACGAATAGAAAACTTGAACCAATATGAATATCTTGTAATAAATGCAACGAACTCATCTCCTCACGTACCTTCAAATTATATTATGTGCAATGGTATTTCTTTATATAATGTTCCTAATAAGTAATACAATGTTTTTTTGGCCCGTTGGTAGAAAAAGAAGTTTAATCTATAGTTGGATTTAGTCAACAAATTATAGTTTTTAAACATTTGATAAACACTTAAATAACTTAATACTATTACATATCATAATAAATATTGTTATTTTAATTTAAAGAAATACAATGCATTTGATAAAATGTTAAATAACTTAATCTTATCACATATAATTAATAATGTTATTTTAATTTAAAGAATATAATATTTTCAATTTTATGTGTCGTGTCAACGGTATGATATTTAGAAATAGATATTTATTTGCTCCTTAGTTATATATAATAACATAATAGTATTACTTATTTTGTTTTTATAAATTTCTTTGATTTTATTTGTTCTAATTATATATGTATCTCTACTTTATTTTTTTTATTTATAAGTATAAAAATTATAATTTAGAAAATGTATTTAGTTCATTTAATTAGAATTATAAGTTTATTAAATAAAGTATTAATTAGTTAAAAGTTTATAATAAATAATGTATTAATGTGTATTAATGATTTGTTTTAAATTACAATGATGTCCTCCTATAATAAAGTTAAATTACCTTATTGCCCATCTAGAATGCACTATATAATAAATAATAATAATAATAATAATAAATATTTTTAAACATTTGATAAACACTTAAATAACTTAATACTATTATCATAATAAATATTGTTATTTTAATTTAAAGAAATACAATGCATTTGATAAAATGTTAAATAACTTAATCTTATCACATATAATTAATAATGTTATTTTAATTTAAAGAATATAATATTTTCAATTTTATGTGTCGTGTCAACGGTATGATATTTATAAATAGATATTTATTTGCTCCTTAGTTATCTATATATATATATATATATATATATATTAATATATATAAAAGAATTGAACATTGCTGACGTGGCGTGCAATGATGCCTTCAACCTCTCCATGAAACTGCCACGTGGCATCATAATTGAAAGATTTTAGTGTTTTGAATTATTTCCTTTTTTAATTAAATTGAGTTATTTTAGGAAAAAAGAATTTAAAAATAAATTTAAAATTTTCTCTCTCATGTTTTCTCCCATAATTTTTAAACGTTTATATATTTTATATACGAGATTTTTTAAAGAAAAAAATTACACCAAATTAACGAGCGTTTTATTATCTTTCCAACGAGTACCATAGTGCTATATAAAAAACGGAGAAAAAATCGACTATTTTTTGTGAGGTTTCATTCATACAGGAAAAAAACACACAAAGTGTTCATGTTATTCATTAATCATGTTTTTTCTTTTAAACTAGGTTCTTATCTACAATTTTAAAAATCAGCCAATCGCTATGTTATCATTGAAATTTTACTAGGTTTACGTCATCAAGAGAAGCTAGGAGAAAGAATCGCGCAACACTGCAACACATGGTGTCACCTTATTTTTTTATTTATTTAATTACAAGAGTAATAATTATTACTATTAGTATTAGTATTATTAGAATGGTTATATTTTTCAACCCTGGGACGCTCCCGAGAAGAATTGATAGTTACTGACGTGGCGTTCAATGGTGGCCTCAACCATCTCTTGATTATGCCACGTGACATAATGAGATGCAATGGTTACAACTTCCAACTTAAGTGTTTGTTTAGTTGATTAAGTTAGGAATTATAAGAGCCATTTGAATGTGAGAAATTAGAGAGATGTGATGAGTTTTTGAATACTTGCAGATTACATAAGTGATTCTTTACATGATTACTGATTAGGTTTTAGATTAGAGAATATGAGTTATTACTGATTAGAATACTATGAACATGCAATGATTGAGAGATTTTGCGGTTATTTAACTTGAGCCATTTGTAATAGATTAACACGTAAAATTAGATTTTTCAACCCCGGGACCCTCCCGGGGTAATCAGCTAGTATATATATATATTGCAAAGGGGTTAATCCTATATGTCATACTCTTATGCAAACTCTCCTTTGAGAGATGCCACATAGGATGTGATGTGGCAACTCTAAACCAATTAAAAAAGAAATAAATATGATTTAACCTAATCTATTATAATCTTTAACCTAATCTATTAAATACCTAATCTACTAAATCTAAATATTAAAACTTTATTAGTTTTTCTCTCATGTTTCCTCCCATAACTTTTAAACGTTAATATATTTTATATACGAGATTTTTTAAAGAAAAAAATTACACCAAATTAACGAGCGTTTTATTATCTTTCCAACGAATACCATAGTGCTATATAAAAACAAAGAAAAAAAATGACTATTTTTTGTAACCCGACAGGTATTGTGTCGGGTTTGGGATTAGTTTAAAAAAAATTGTGGGTTTGGGTCGGGTCTGGGATTAGGTGATACCCGACCCGATTACCCGAAACAACATACCCAAATACCCGAACTATATACCCGATCATATACCCATGAATTTTTTAACGCATCACATAACCCTTAGACTAATGCGTTCGATATTTCAATAATTAACTTTTTTTTTCTTAGTTCATGTTAGTTTTTTTTTAGAATGATCGATTACAAACTTCCGAATTCATTTGTAATGGCACTAGATTTATACCCCGGCGCAGAGATTCGTTTTTTTAATATTTGAATATGATAACTTATGGCAGAGATTTGTTTTAAATAATAATAATAGTAATATATATTTTATTATGTCATATTAAATATTTCAACCCGGGACGCTCCCGGGATAAAAACTAGTATATAATAACATAATAGTATTACTTATTTTGTTTTTATAAATTTCTTTGATTTTATTTGTTCTAATTATATATGTATCTCTACTTTATTTTTTTTTATTTATAAGTATAAAAATTATAATTGAGAAAATGTATTTAGTTCATTTAATTAGAATTATAAGTTTATTAAATAAAGTATTAATTAGTTAAAAGTTTATAATAAATAATGTATTAATGTGTATTAATGATTTGTTTTAAATTACAATGATGTTCTCCTATAATAAAGTTAAATTACCTTATTGCCTATCTAGAATGCACTATATAATAATATAGATATAGATATAGATATATAAACTCAACCAATAACAATAAATGTGTTCCTACATAACCACTTTTGGGTACAGAAATACGAAAACTGTATAAATACTTGTAAGTTGTGCTTATATAAGTGTGAAAGATATGATGAGTACTGAGTAGTTATATTATATGGTATCGGGGGTTAGGATCAAATACACAAGACACTTTTTCTAAGAAGGGTGAGAAGGATTGTGATCCATTGATCATATATTTGAAGGGTTGAGATTAGTTTGTTTGAAAAAAATAAATAATAAATTAGAGGAAGGGCATAAAAGGAAAACCACATTTGTTGACTTTCTCTCTCCACATGCAATGCACATGTCAATTCCCCCCATCATTTTAAAACGTCTATAACTTTTTCATACGACATTTTTTTTTTCAAAAAAAATTCACCATATTAACGAGCGTTTTTTTATCTTTAATATGAGTACCACATTGCTACATTAAAATTGAAAAAAAAAAATTCGTGCTAAATGTGTTTTTTTCTCCGTTGTGTCTTCTGCTCGTCCATTGTGTTATAGTATGCATGTGTGTTTTATACATATGTTATTTATGTTTTTTTAGTCTACACATGATTTAACTTTGTCCATTACGTTTTTAGTATGCTTTTAATTGTGTTTTACGCAAATGAGTTTTGTATTTAGGTGTACATTGTGTTTTATTATGTTGTTCATTGTGTTTAAGTCTATTATTCATTGTGTTTTAGTCTTCTGTTCATTGTGTCTTTTATATGTCGTCCATTGTGTTTTACATAATTGGGTTTTTAACTAATTTTTTCAAAAGTATTCATTGTATTTTAGTTTTTTTGTTCATTGTGTCTTTCGTATGTCATCCATTGTGTCTTACGTAAATGGGTTTTCAACTTTTTTTTTTTCAAAAGTATTCATTGTGTTTTAGTCTTCTATTCATTGTATCTTTAGTATGTCGTCCATTGTGTTTTACTAGACTCTTGATTGTGTTTTATACCCTATATTTAATTGGTGTTCATTGTGCTTTACATTCCATTGTGTCTTACGTAAGTGTGTTTTGATTTTTTTTTTTCAAAAGTATAGCAATATGGTACTCATATTAAAGATAAAAAGACGCTCAATTTTATGGTATAATTTTTTTTTAAAACGGATGACGTATAAAAAAGTTACGGGCATTTAAAAATGAAGGTGGAAATGGCATGTGACTTGCATGTGCATATGTTTTTGACAAAATTACCCCTCCCACTTGTTAATCCTTTGGACACATGTCATTTTCTAGTGGCTTCTCACCCTTCTCATTTTTTGTAGTATTTGTAGAATAACCCAACCCATGGTATCGGAACCAATAAGAACCACTTTAATCCATGTATTATTTATTATACAAATCCACTAGAATGCATGTAAATTTCAATATGTTCAATATATATATATTTTTTATATATAGTGTTTATAGTCTTTTGTCTAAATGCATATGTTCACATACACTAGATGCACATGTGCACGTTTTTATGTTTTTTTTTAATCAGAGGATAAGATAAAAATCAAAGAACGACTAGAGAAAGAGAAATAAACTACTTTTTATTTTTATCATTTTACTCTTTTAATTTAAGCAAAATGTAACATGTGTGTATGTGAGATAGAAAGATATTTTTAGGTAGAGGTGATAAAAAAAAAAAAACCCGGTTCCCAGACCGGGACCGGTAAAACCGGACCGAACCGGTTTGTCTAAAAACCTGTTCCTACAAGAATTGGTGCGGTTTCATATATAGACCGTAGGTTTGAGCATCGATTCCCCATTTGTTCCAGAAAAACCGAACAAAACCGGTTCCCGAACCGAACCAAAAAACCGGTTTGAAACCAGTTCGAACCGTTGGGACGATTTGAACGTTAGAAACTAGCCGTTAGGCTCGTTTTTGCTATTTTTGACCGTTAACTTTGCTCCTAAATCACCATTTTGCCATCCCAACTTAGTATAAATAGGTTTTAGATGTTTTGGGTTGTTCACAACGCAAAAAACGAACCCGAAGAACAAAAAAAACTGATTGTAATATTTCGAATTATGTGTTTATGTATTTCATTTTCCTAGTCTCTTAAGTCGAAAACATTAAAAAATAATAAAAGTCGTATTTTTATGTTTATTTTTTTCTTATCGGCCTATTTTTTTTTTAATTGTGAGCGAAAAAACCGATTAAGAACCGAAACCGAAAAAAACAAAACCGAACCGAAATCGGTCTTACGAATTGACAAAACTGGTCCAAAACCGAACCGGTTTGAAACCGAAACCGGTTCGGTCAGGAACTAGTACTGTAGCGAACCGGTTTGAAACCGAAACCAGTTTGAAACCGAAACCGGTTTGGCAAAAAAACCGATTTGATCACCTCTAGTTTTAGGAAAACTTGTAACTTGTTGCTCTAGTGAAGAAAAGGAAAGGAAAAGAACAAAGGGTGGATTGCTCATATTTTGGTTCTATAGGCCAAGCTGTGGGCTACGTGTATGTGATAAGTGGGCCGCCCTGGTGAGTGGTGAACTTATTACTTATTAGGAAAAAAAAGCTTTTCAAAAAAATGCTAGAATGGCCCCTAGAACAGATTTCAATGGTATATCTAAGTTTTAAACATGGCCAACAATATTTGTCCTCTTGTAATATTAGTTATGTATGTTAAGTATTATTTAAAAGTTATGTTTGAAAATATTACTTAGTGTTGTTTTATCAAACGCATTTTAAATGTGACACGACCAACTAAAATTTGAATAGTGCCTTGACTCTTGAATGTAAACATGCTTTCGAGTGGGGCTAAAGTAAATGAGCAGTATACGATAGGGATGGACATTTTTTTTGAGTATCTATATCCGTACCTATAGTGTACCCATACCAGTATATGTACCTCTACTTGTACTGATTTTTGGTACTCGGTATAGATACAGGTACCCACTTTTATTGATTTCAGTATTTAGTACTTTCAGTATCGGTACGGGTATGGGTAAAATGGTACAGGTACCGAATTCTATATACTAATGAATTTGATAATATGTTTTACTTCGTATTATGGTAATTACTGTATTCGTATCAGTTTTACCTATTTGGTACATGTATCATATTGGTAGTCGTATCAATTTTATAAATTTGGTATTCGTATAGTATTGATACTTGTAATGGTTTACCTATTTGGTACCCGTATGAGTGCTCAAAAAATAAAAATAACAAAGTGGTACCAAAATGGGTACCGTGCCGAAATACCGATATTGATACCCGTACTCGTACCGTACATATATATTTGGCACGGTACTCGGTACCCACTTTTGTTCAAATTCGATACCAGTATTTTCGGTACGGGTACAAGTACATGTACGATACCAATCTCATCCGTACTAGCAGGGTTGGGGGCGTGCCAAATGGAGAACTGTTTAAACTTGGGTTATAATTTCGCTCTAGAGGTTCATGGGCATATATGTTTAAGTTTCATATGACATCACAATGGAATAAAAAATAGGGGAGTTGAATTTTAATAAGCTAAACTATTTGAAATTGGTTGTTGGCACCCTAAACTAAAAAATTGGTCATATATAACTTATACTATTAACCTATTAAATTCTGACACCCAATTTAGGTTAAGTCATTAACCCAGCTAGATTGGAGTGCCATGTCAGATTGGGGGGTGCCACGTCAGCCAAAAACTAACTGGGTTAGTGAGTTAACGCAAATTGGGTGCCAAAATCCAATATATTAATAGCACAGGTTATATACAGCCAATTTTTTAGTTTGGGATGATAACGACCAATTTCAAATAATTTAAGTTACTAAAATCCAATTTCTTAAAAAAAAAATATGGGCGTATATGTTTAAGTTTCACGTAACATCACAATGGTATAAAAAAATATATGCTTTAGGGATAGGCTTACGCTTACACCAAAAACTCTTTAAATTTTTAATAATTTATTCGATGATAATACATCTATACTACTATATAGTGAGTGCTAGACGGGTAAAATTGTCATTTCATGTTTATGCATAAGGGTAAAACTGTAATTTCATTAGAATGGCAAGACAAATTTAATACAACTATTAATTTCTATTAATTAATGACATACAAAACAAGAAATTAATGATTAATAGTTAAAGGTTAAAAAAAAACAAAAACAAGAAACAAAAAATTTGTTTGTATAATATTACACCATTCACAATTTTAACCCCCTATATTTTGTATGTCTTATCTACAATAAATTAACCGCAAACAAGCTCACATGTTTGTTATATAATTTTTGGAATTAGCATGTGGAGATTAACAAACAACTAGCAAGAATGCACTTTACCCATCATGCTTTCAGGTAACAACGTAATGTTCTTTTTTAATCAATAATAGAGGATAAATTTGATCCAGTTATAAGTTGGTTGGCATCTCTATAATATAACAGGTAAAAGTAAAAAGTGGAATATGGACGTTTAGCACGACTGTTTTTGAGTTATTCATGTTATTTAAATTACATTTTGATTTATGTTTGAATTCGAATCAAGCTAAATAAACAACACACATATATATATATATGTAGTTTTTATAAAAGAAATTCAAGTTATATATAGAATTCAATTTGAATTTTCAGGTCGAATCGGGTCAAAAAATCATAAATTTGACCAAACGCAACATCCAAACATCATACAGCACCGCCGCAACGCGCGGGCTCCTACTAGTACACTCTAGTTTGTAGTAATTTATTTATCGGTAAATACGATATATTTGGTGAAGGATTTGGTGGAATTAGATCATACATTTCTTTAAGGCAAAAATAAATTGCTTTAATCGCTGCGTATAAATTATTATTTTTTTTTTCAATATACACATGTGTATCTATCTATATATATAAAAGAAAACGTATATGCTGACGTGGCGTGCAATGGAGGCCTCAACCTCCCCTTGAGAGTGCCACGTGTCATCATAATTGAAACATTTTAGTGTTTTTGAATTGTTTCCTTTTTAATTAAAAAAAAGATAAACATAAAACCCAAAATTAAATTGAGTTATTTTAGGAAAAAAAGAATTTAAAAATAAATTTAAAATTTTCTCTCTCATGTTTCCTTCCATAATTTTTAAACATTTATATCTTTTATATAGGGGATTTTTTAAAGAAAAAAATTACACCAAATTAACGAGCGTTTTATTATCTTTCCAACGAGTACCATAGTCCTATATAAAAACGGAGAAAAATCGACTATTTTTTGTGGGGTTTCGTTCATACAGGAAAAAACACACAAAGTGTTCATATTATTCATTAGTCATGTTTTTTCTTTTAAACCAGGTTCTTATCTACGAAGTTGAAAATCAGCCCAATCGCCATGTTATCATTGGAATTTTACTGCGTATACTTCATCAAGAGAAGTTAGGAGAAAGAATCGCGCAACACTGCAACACATGGTGTCACCTTATAGCAAGGTTATTTTTTTATTTATTTAATTACAAGAGTAATAATTATTACTATTAGTATTAGTATTATTAGAATGGTTATATTTTTCAACCCAGGGACGCTCCCGGAAAGAATTGATAGTTGCTGACGTGGCGTTCAATGGTGGCCTTAACCATCTCTTGATTATGCCACGTGACATAATGAGATGCAATGATTACAACTTCCAACTTAAGTGTTTGTTTAGTTGATTAGGTTAGGAATTATATGAGCCATTAGAATGTGAGAAATTAGAGAGATGTGATGAGTTTTTTAATAGTTGCAGCTTACATAAGTGATTCTTTAGATGATTACTGATTAGGTTTTAGATTAGGGAATATGAGTTATTACTGATTAGAATACTATGAACATGCAATGATTGAGAGATTTTGTGGTTAGTTAACTTGAGTCATTTGCAATAGGTTATCACGTAACGTGGCATAATGAGGTGAAAGTGTTTATTTTTTTTTTATTTTTTTTTATTATTAAAATCTAATAATAAAATTAATTAAAACCCTATACAAGATATACATATATTAGAATTTAAAATAAAAGATTTACGAGATATTTTAGGAAAAAAAAATTAAAAACAAAATTAGATTTTTCTTTCTCATGTTTCCTCCCATAATTTTTAAACGTTAATATGTTTTATATACGAGATTTTTTAAAGAAAAAAATTACACCAAATTAACGATCGTTTTATTTTCTTTCCAACGAGTACCATAGTGATATATAAAAACGGAGAAAAAAAACGACCAAATTAACGAACGTTTTATTATTTTTTTTCAACGAGTCCATAGTGCTATATAAAAACGGAGAAATTATTAAGCGTATTCACCTGCATATTTGGTAATAGCTGCAAGAAATCAAAAGACTAAATTACCACTTCTATAGTTCAAAGAACCAGAACTTGACTACAACCTAAGTGCAACCATTAACGCTTAAACCATCCAATATGTTTAGAATTAAGTCAATACTCATTATTCATTACGTAATTTACCCGGTCACTTGACCCCGTTGTGGCTAAGGGTGAGCACAGGAGCGACCAAAGCTCATTTTCTCCCGTTAATGCACGCGACCACCATCGCCTGTGCTCGCGCCGCGGCTGTTCACGTGGGGCTATTGTGGCTGGGGTGAGCACCAGGCTCGCTCGTGCTTGCTCGCTCACGACCGACAACGGATAGTCTTAAGTTAGGTTCCAAACATAGCTGTTTTTGAATATTTTTGTTCCAGGTGATTAGTGGACCAATATAATTAAGTGGTAGCATCTTAGGCGGTTAGGGGATACGGTAACAGTCGAAATGGTTTATATTTTTTGTTCTGATTGTAGATAATTGGTGTTATAGTTTTGATGACAATTCGTGATTTGAGTTTTCTTCTTTTATCATTTTTTTATTAAGTCATGTTAAATTTTTCAACCCCGGGACCTTCCCGGGGTAATCAACTAATAATTGCATTATACAAATATGTATAATGCAATATACACATATGTATAATTGCTATATATACATATGTATAAATGAAAAAAGTAATAAAAATAAAATAATTTTTTTCTTGCATAAAAATGTGCTATTATAGCAAAAAAAAAAATTTATTTTGCCTTTATATGAAATGTGTGGCCCATAATAGTTTTCTCAGTTTTCAAATAGGGGTTGGTTCTCTTAAGATCCATACCCATTCGATGAATATAACATTTTTGCATTACTTATGAAAAATGCGATCGCTAGTGAAAGCATTTGTGTTTACCATTGAATAATTGAAACATTTTACGTTAACTTAAACACATGTCATTACATTTTTAAATATTTTCGCCCTGTTTGTTTGTAACTTAATGGCTCTGACTGGGCACATGGTCTGACCGGGTCAGACAAGGGGTTGTTTGGATGTGAACGTCTGAACGTAGTAAAACATCTAACTCTGGCTCTTAATGGGTCAGATTCAAAGATACGTATGACTGACTCAGAGCCTGCTGTGAACGCGCGACTGAGCCTGCCTGCAGCAGAGAAAACGAAAAACGACGAACCAAAGCTGAAAACGAAGCCTTCTTGCAGCCCTGGAAAAAAAAAGAAACAAGAATTTTTAGCCATTCAGATGTCCAACCAAACATCACTTAATAATTCAGCACTTAACCATTCAGAACCTCTTAACATTTCAGACCTCTTATTGAATCAACACTTACTCATTCAAAAGTTATGAAACGGCCCTTAGTGATTTGGTTCTAATTAAATGTAGGAAGTAGTAGCTTATAAACTTATAAACTGAACAATTTTCTTTTTAAATAGATAAAGTTACACAAAATGTTCCTTTATTTATACAGGAAATTACACTCATTACCCTTTGTTTTCATTAAACACACAAAATCTCCTTTATAACTTAAGGGTCGTTTGGCAACTTCTGAATGGGTAAGTGCTGACCCAGTAAGAAGTCTGAATGGTTAAAAGGTTCTGAATGGTTAAGTGCTGAATCATTAAGTGATGTTTGGTTGGACATCTGAATAGTTAATAAAAAAATCAAACACTTTATTACACACACAACCTCGTTTCTCTTTAACCCACACACACACCCCTCTGTTATCTCCCCTGTTGCTTTTCTTTCTTTTTCTTTAACCCACACAAACACACACACTCCTCTGCTCTCTCCATGTTTCCTTTTCTTTCTTTTTCATAAAAACACACAAACACACTTGGGTGGCGGGGGTTGTCGGAGCAGAAGGAGAGGAGAGGAGGATGGTGACGAGGGTTGAGGAGTGTGGGTGGGGATGAGCTGCATCGGGTGGAGGAGAGGAGGAGCAGGGTTGTTGGCGGCCAGAGGAGAGGAGGGGCAAGAAGGAGGAGATGAGAAGGAGGAAGGAGGAGCAGGGTTGTTCACATCTGAATCCAGTCAGACTCGCCTCCGATGCTGATCCGTTCAGAGCTTCAGTCAGACCATTTTTAGTTCAGAGTCGGCCCGACCAAACAACCCCTCTTCTCCTCCTCTAATCAATTCAAACGATATGTATCTGACTGAGGCATTCAGACCCATCCAAACAGCCCTTACTTTTGCATGCTTTTTGTCATTTTTCACTAATTGATGTTAACTTTCCAATCAACTTTAAGTTAAATAACCATTTTCAAATGACATAATCTATAATTTATTTACAAAGAAAATTTAAAGAAAATAATCTTAAATTTGTTTAAGTTCTTTTATTTTATTTTATTATTTTAATCACTACTTTATATTGATACCTCTAAAAAATTTCCTAATTAACATATTTTTTTATAAAGAAATACGTTTTTTCTAAAGTTTTTAGTCTTAAATGTGTGATTAAATTATTTATTTTTCTTATTTACAATTACAGAACTTTTTTATATTATGTTCTTACATAAACCGCTGGAGTAATCGAGTTATCTTTTATAACTTTTACAATTGTTATAAATTATTCGAATGAAATTTCCACTGAAATATGAATAAAAATAAGCATGCCACTTGTGCGTTACGACATGTCAATTTAAACATATTTAAAAAAAGCATGTCGCAATGTTGTATTTTGAGATGAGGCTCGGCCAAGTTAAAACACATCTAAAATAACCGACTGCTTCACAAATGACATTACAAATTTCAAAATTATATAGAGGATTATAGTTTAAATAACCACGCCACATATAGAGGGTAAGTAGGTGCCACAACCGGAGAGTTTTGTGTTACATCTTCCTGAGGCGGCTTTTTGAAATGAAAATACTATGCATCGTTGATCGATTAATATTTTATAGCCGTAAGAAACATTAATTATATTTTATAAATAACATATTTTTAAAAGCTATAAAATGTTAATCCATCTACAAACCTTCCATTTGCATCGCAATTATTTAAATTGTGGTGTTCTATAAAATTTCAAAGTTTTGTGAAGTCATTTTTAAAACGACTTCTTTTTATAGACGTGTTTTAAACTGTCCAGCGCTCATCTTAAAATACAACGCCGTGACATGTTTTTCTATGTATGTTTAAACCGATCCGTGGTAACGCGCGAAATGCATACTTATTTTACCCATGTTTTGGTGTAAATCTCATTCGAATAAGTTAAAATAGTTCTATAAGTGATACAACATAACTTGATCACACCAACTGTTTATGTAAAAACATAGTATAAATAATTATAGTAGTTATAAAACAAAAAAAAAAGTAAATAATTTAATCAAACAGTTGAAACTAAATAAACTATAAAAAAAACTTATATTTTTATTAAAAATATATATTAAGAAATTTTCAAGTGGTAGAGAAAAGTTAATCATAAAAATAATAAAATAAATAGAATGAAAACAAAAAAGTAAAAGAAAAAACAAATAAAATAACTTGAACAAATTATAGATTGTCTTTTATAAATATATTATAGATTATTTTCTTAGGAGCAAAATGATTATTTTACCTAAAGTTAACTGAAAACTTAACAACAGTTAACATAAACGACAAGAGCATGTAAAATTTAGTCAGAAATGACAATATTTATACTTATTGAAGACAATGACTACATAGGGCAATTTCATATACATGATAATGGACATTTTACTAGGGTGCAAACGATCCTAGTAGCTCACAAGCTATTTGAGAAAAAGTTTGAAATGATCTGAGCTTTATCAAGCTTGAGCCTAAAACAAAGTTTACTTATTTATCGAGCCCGAGATGTATTTACTATTTGCATGAAACTGCACGATGTAGGGGCGTGGAAGGGGATGTGAAGCCCTTCCACGCCACCAACACCACCCCTATGTGGAGTGGAAGCTGGCATGAGGCAGGTTGAGTGGACATTTCCTTGGGTGTGGAGCAAAAGCTGAGAGTGAAGTGAATGGTTGTGGTTAGTTGTTGAATTATGGATGATTGTGATTTGTTGGTTGGTTATAAAAAAATAAATAAAAAAAACCTCCACGCCATCACCACCTTATGGTTTTTTAGGAGTTGAAAGGGAATTAACGTGACTGCCGGATGTTGCTACATGCCTTCCCTAGTCCGAGATCTCCCATCAAGATGAAAATGAAAGATATAGCTCCAGTCAGCTAGTAGTTGTACGAATTGACTCCTAGTTATTTATTTAATTTTTTAACAACACCCGATTTTGAGACTTACTAAATTACTTCTAATTAGGTTTGAACATGAGTGTTTCTTTAATATTTTTAATATCACTAGCCTTCCAACCCAAATGGTGACTTGTAGTTTGATGACAATCCAAGCTATTTGGTTGCTTTGCAGCTAGAAGTATCGCTATAATGAATAAAAAAAATGTTTTGTGTTATAAATGAATTTTAATTAATTTATTTGTTTTAAAACAAATGTTATATACTTGTATTGTTGAAGTGGTCAGGATTTCATGTTCATTGCTTTTGGTCACATCAATTAAACTTTCTTTTGTATAAAAAATATGCAAAACCTTTTGTTTTGAAAATTTAGGTATATATTCTTTGGCAATCATTACATATCAACGTGATTGGTAGGTTTCTTAAATTCAATTATCTCCCGATATGGTTGATTGTAAAACAATTATTTTTGTTAATAATTTTATTTTTGTTAAACCAGTTATTATATGTGAAATCAAATAATTTTATTGTTTTGTCAATTTGAAATTACACACGCATAAGAATATATTTTGGCAAAAATGGTGGTATTTTATAACACTAATTGATAGATGTAACACGATCAAATCTAGAGGTAGACCAGTACATGATTAGCATGACAAAACACATTCGATCTGGCTTACATCAGTCTTGGATTCTAAGGAAATATAGTCTTATCAAGTTCAAACCCGATTTCGAATGATAAAAACCTCGAATAGCTAGTATGTTGTTTGCCTCATGTGTAATGGTGAGTCAAGGTATGTGATTACAAGTAGAGTTGGCAGAAACCAATACAAAGTGTCTAAAACGTATCACTTTACAGGTTATTCCACTGAAAGTAGCACTTTGCAATAATGTTTCGGTCTAGACCTGTTTTAAAGCATATTGGTGAATGAAAATCAGGGTTGACACCACCACATAATTGTGGATATATTTTTTTTCATATTAACCAGTACTAGGGGTGTAAACGAGCCGAGCCCGAGCCTGACTGGGCTCGAGCTCAACTCGTTATGGTTTTATGAAGCTCGAGCTCGAGCTCGGCTCGGTTCGAGCCTACAATCTTGAGCTCGAGCTCGGCTCGCTAGCAAAATAAAAAGCTTGAGCTCGGCTCGAGGTGATTTGAGAACAATCTCAAACGAGCTCAAAGCTCGGCTCGAGATCGCAAAAGCTTGGCTCGCTAGTGTTATTAAACGGGCCTATGAAATAAGGACTTGGGCTTTGGAGATGTGGGCTATAAATTATAATAGATATATAAATAACTTATAATTATGTTTAGGCTCGTTTAGGCTCGCGAGCCCAATCGAGCTTTGTATCTAGGGCTCGAGCTCAGGCTCGATAACTAAACGAGCCATATTTCAGGCTCGGGCTCGGGCTCATTAAGGCTCGGCTCGTTCGGGCTTTTTACGGAGCCGATCCCGGGTAGCTCTCGAGCCGCTACGTGTCAATATTTACACCCCTAACCAGTACACAACCCTAATAATATCTAAGGGTGGGAGGAGCACAACCACGTAGTACCCCAAACTACTATGATTTCCTACAATCCTACACTGTCATATTACTCTACTGATTCACTACCCTGAAACACTAATTTGGAGGCAACACTACACTGAAATGTTTTTTTTCTTTTGTTTTTTTATTAAATAAAATAGACATTTATATTATATGTAATACATACCTAAAATTAAAATATATTAATACATAATTAACATTAATACATAACTAAACTTAAAGTTAACACATGCCTAAAATTAAAATTAATACATTTAACCCATGATTACATAAACCAATAACCAAAGAGGAAATCAGGCGATGAGTAGTCATGATCACTATCATGCTCGTTCATCCTCTCCAATTCGATGAGCAGTCATGATCACTATCATGCTCTTCCACATTCAAATCTTGCAGGTAGTGGGTTTGTAGGCGGTGTATTTATAGGCGGTGGTCGCTGGGGTTGTAGTCGGATTTGTAGGTAGACGGTTTCCACGAAGACGAGATGATCTTCGACGGTATGATGATCCTGTTGGTTTAAACGGAAACACAATACCACCACCCATTTTAGAAAAAATGTGGAGAAATTGAATAAAATGGTAAGAAATGATTTGAATAGAAGATTGTGTGCTTTGAATAAAGATGGTAAAATAGTTTATATAAAAAGTTAAACTGGTAAAAGAAATCCTACCCGCCCCACTACCCCTACTACCGACGACAGTATTACAGTGAAGTAGTAGGGTACCCCTGACAAATTCAAGCAATGCCCTCTTTTGTAACACCCCAACCGATGGCGAAAACATCGGGATGTCACGTATTGATGATTGTTCAATAGCTCATGGTACTAAATGAAAGTTGAATAATATTAAACAATTTACAATTTGTCTTACAAGTAATGATTACAAAAGTTGATTAGTATAAACTAGATCCAAAGCTCCTACGTATTCCAAGACTTGTACAACTTCCAATAGCAAACAAAACCTGAAACATGTTAAGTTGGAAAGATGGGGGGGGTCAACTATAAATAGTTGGTGAGAATACATAGGTTTTGCATATAGTTGAAAACAATATTTTGTATAGCAATCATTGTTGAAGTATAATAATGAGTAATGATAGAATATGAGTCCGACATGTAACAATGCGTCTTTTGTACAATCAAACCTTGTGTCGACTGAGACCTAACTCGCAAGTTAGTAAAAGTGTAACTGTTATCGATCATCCCTGAATTTATGCGGGGGGATGGGTTTGTCAGACCTATAGCGCTATAATCTAAGCAAGCGGCTTGATCAATGTTAATGATTGTACTGTGTCTTTTTGTTACAGTCAAATGATAGAATGAGTAAATGATAGTGTAATTGAATCACAAGTTTCAACAATGTAAGAATGAGTAAATGATAGTGTATAAAATGTTTAAACATGTTTCACCCCAAAATGTAAAACAGAAAAAGGGGCTATGTAAACTCACATTGGCTATGGTGAATTATCCTCTAAGTGTTGTGAATGTATGCGAGGCGAATCCCAAAGACTCAACAACGTAGCTAGTCCAAATTGAAGAAATAAAAAAAAACGAAAAAGAAAGAATATCAAGCTTCCAATTCGCCAATTACAAGAGCTTATAATCAAAGCTTCAATTGTAGAAGTAATAGACCATAGAAGAAAGGTATGGGGGAAAGTTTAATCGGATTGAAACAATCGATTTAGAGGTGCCAAGTATAATGGGTCATAGGTGGGTTTTTATACTAGTTTTGGATTCAATTAGTCATTAAAATTGGTCAACACCATAAAGTAAGGTTTTATGATGAATTGACTATTTGACTAAGACTTTGACTGTTTGACTAAGACTTTGACCAGGACTTTGACTGTTTGACTAAGACTTTGACTAGGACTTTGATTAGGACTTTGACTATTTGACTGTCTTCGCAGACTACGAGAACTAAAAAAAATCAAATTTTCTAATTTAATCAGTTTTAAGTTCCGGACTTGTTTCCTTCGGTTTCTAAGTTGTTTTAGGACCGAAAATTAAGGGTTTTGAGTATCAAGGTCTGAAACATACGTGCTCGGGTGTAGATGTGAGTATAAAACGTGCAATACTTTTACTTATAAAAATTATAAGTTTTATTAAATTATGACTTTTGGTCCTATTAAAATAGGAGGGTTAAAAATGAAAATTTTGAAATAGTTGAGTGACCAATTATGCACATTTATGAAAAGTGAAGGATGCAGGTTGTCACATCTTCCTCCTTAACCCCCCCCCCCCCCCCTAAAAAAACACACACACATTTTGTATTTCATAATAAGAATAACACTTGTACCAAATTTGTACTCAAAACATCTGAAACATTCAAATCATCAAAAAGGGTCACTTCAGCATCTATATCAGATTTAAACCAACCTTGATAAAAAATTATCTTTCCTTCAACAACAAATCATTACAAACTTTCACCTCATCATTTACTTTCCATTTATTTAATCTTTATCTAAATTATTTCTTTTACATTGAATTATGTTTTCTTATATTTTGTACATATTAAATAACTTGAGTAATAAAAAACACATAAAATTAAAAACAACAATTAATAAAAACATAAAACAATAAAGCTTATAAACCTCCATTCCAGTTCTTGTAACATTCATGATTTTTCTAATAATTTAATTATAACTTTAGGGGACCTAAAGTGATAATAATCCAACATGAAAAATCACACAACCGCATTTTAACGAAACATTCGAGGTAGAATTTTATATATGAAAATTCAAAACCATAAAATACTAAATATCGATTAGTTATGTTGACATTTAATACATTGTGTGATCGTTTAAATGATCATCGACAATTGACCAAAAAAGTTTAATTACTAAATGTTAATTTTAAGTTTTGTATTTTAATAAACAAATAAGTCGTAACAAAAAAAAAATTATCATTATAACAAAAATGGTAAATTAAGTTTGAACTCATAAGCTTAGGACAAAGATTCTCTTAAAACAAATCATGCTCGTTTGGCAATTTAACATATCAATATCATCGTCTTGATTCTCTCTTTCAAATTCGGTGAACAGTCGCCTAGAATTGTGAATTTCAGCTAACGGCGGGTGTAATGAGAAAAAATAAATTAAAAGGTGGGACTGGTGGGAAGAATAAACTTAGGTGGGATTATTATTGGCCAAGGTAGGATTATTACAATCCAATATCCTTAAGATTACATTTTAATTATTAAGAGGTTATGAACTATTGAGATGTAACGTATTAATGATCATTCAGAGGCTACTAAACAACCCCTAAATCAGTAAATAGGTAATAATATTTTATAATTCTTATGTAATCTGAAAATTAGAACAGTATCTATACATATATTAAACCAAAGCCATTTTAATGACATGTCACTCAAAGGGGCATTCTCTTCCTTGAGTGTGCCATGTGTCATCCCATGTGGCATTGAGATATTTTAGGGAAAAAATAATTTAAAAACAAAATTGGATTTTTTCACCCTCATGTTTCCTCCCATAATTTTTAAACGTTAATATCTTTAATATACGAGATTTTTTAAAGAAAAAATTACACCAAATTAATGAGCGTTTTATTATCTTTCCAACGAGTACCGTAATGCTATATAAAAAACGGAGAAATTTTTTTGTGGGGTTTTTGTTCATACATGAAAAAAAACACAAAGTGTTCAAGTAAATCATTAATCATGTATAGACAAGTCACTAATTATGTTTAAATAAGTAAATATGATTTTTTTTTCAACCAGAGCCGAATAGGTTAATAGAGTTATACGTTGTTTTAAGTTGGGTATCAATATTAGTATGTTAGAATTATACATTTGTTTAGTCTTTAGGATAGCTGTTAATATTAGAGTTACATTAAAGTTCTACATTCTTTTAGGTTAGGTGTTAGCATTGGAGTTGTACATTGTTAATTTGTTTTAGGTTAGATATTAATATTAGAGTTATACATCAGTCTATTTCATATGTAAAATTGATGTATCATATTAAATTTCTCAACCCGAGACGCTCAACAACCCCTAAATCAGTAAATAGGTAATAATATTTTATAATTCTTATGTAATATGAAAATTAGAACAGTATATCAAATTATAAAAGCATCGACATGTGGGGTTCCTCCACCGACTAATTATTTATCGATACATAGAGAAGGGGCATAGTTATATGGAGGCAAAAATGAAACCTTTTTTATACAACTCGTTATTGAAACATCTTAACAAAACCAAAAATTCGACATATTTAAATGAATCATCATAAGTATAAAATATTATAGTCCAAATTTTAAAGAATCTATATATCAACATAAAGGAGCTCTTTGAGGAACACCTTTCCTCTTATGAACACTCCTTTTAGCCTTTAAACTCGACGTTAACCAAGTGCTTTTTTCTTCAACGAAGTCAAGTGATGAAGAAAATGATAATTCCTTTGTGTTCATGCGTTGTTCAATCTCATAACTTTCTTTACTAGAATATGACACCGTCTTGTAACTGCCTTGCTTATTCATGTCGGCCCCCACCACTATTGACACCTAAAAAAAATAAAAGTAAATTAAAGTTTTGACATGATAACATTAACATACGTAAAGATGATTAATCACCTAAACATGGTTTTTTCAATTTGTTTGTTAAAATATACCTTGCATGCAATGGAACAAAACCGATTCAGGAGATCTTGAATATGCCTTCGGCAGGCTTCACAATAAGTGCCATAAACTTTTGATTTTGGTGGTTTTGAGTCTTTATGTTGTTGAGGTCGGGGATTCAAATGTACCGCGCTTTTCACCATTTATTTTGTATGTCTGCGAAAAAATAATAAATAAAAAAAATATACTAAATATGCTTAATTCATTTAAATAGGTATTTGTATTTTAAAACTTCAAAAATTTGTGGTAATTTATCTAATTACTATAAAAATCTAGGTAATCAACTAAAATAACAGTCATTCCTGGTAATAATATGGACCATAAATCTAAAAAAAAACCAATTAATCAAAAATTCAAAATACAATGCCATATAATCATTTAATATTGAGAGTTCTTCAAACCGTATTCGGGTTTCAAAAGCTTCAAATTGAGTTACAATGTTGATTTCTAGTCAATTCAACACCAAATAATTCTAAAATCTTATATTAAGGTCAAATTTGTTTGGAAAGCCAAATTCAAAATTCAATTAAGATAAATTTGATCCGAAAATTCAAAAACCGAATTCAAATTTAGTTTGATACATAATTCTATCTAGTTTAATAATAAAATCTAAAAAATTATTAAATAATTAAATTGAACTATAACTATTATATTCAATAAATTCAATTGTAAATTAATAAAAAAAATTAAAAAAAAAACATTCATATTTATGCACGTACTTAAAACTTAATATCCATAATCCAAATTAATCATAATTATAACCCATTCCTATTATCGGTTAAATAATAAAATCTAAAAGATTTATAAAAGATATATAAATTGAACTATAACTACAATAATATTCAATAAATTCAATGGTAAATTAATAAAAACATAATAAAAAAACCATTCCTATTCATGCACTTCAATATCCATAACCCATATTAATCATAATTATAAGTACTCAATTCTATTATCATAATAATAATAATAATAATACAAAAAGTAATGGAGCTAGAAGATAGAGAGACTTACCTGAATATTGGAGCAATCAAGATGTTTCTGAATATCTTGAAGACGAACAACGTCATGGTAAACATACCGGCAAATTTGCAAACGACGGTGGTGGTGGTGGTGGCACCTTGGTTTATAACCAGAAACACAATGTCTGCAAAAACAAAGATTACAATCCATGCAAAACATATTCTTTTCGCTCTTCGGCATGCTTTGGTGATCGATGCATGACCCGAAAAACTTGCTTTCCAAAAGATTTAAAATCCATTTGCATTTTTCTAGTTCGATCTTCATGTTTAGTTGTTGGATCATGTTTGAAGTATGTGAGAAAAAAAATGAATTGAATTTAAATAATTTGGAAGAAAAATGAAGGGTTTAATTGATGGTTTTTTTGGTTGCCGAAATGGAAAAAAAAATGGTGGTTTCTAATTTTATGTGGGAATAAGGAGACTGAGAGAGTGGAGATTTCAGCTTTTAAAGGATGGGTTTAATCATGGAAATGGGAAAAAATATTTTAAAAGCTTTTTTTTTTTTTTTTTGTTATTTTTCTTGTAACTTTTTTTTCCTTGTAACTTGATTCAGATTTATAATTTTAGGTACAGTGTTTAATTTGTAAAATATAACCGGTTAATTTTTATTTTCTTTTTTCTTATATTATTTGATTTGATTTGATTTGATTTGATTTTACGTTAATTAGATGAGTTCAAATGATGGGTAGAGATTATAAGAGATCCAACCCTTATTTGAAAATTGAGAGAACCATTTTGAACCACACATTTTTTTAAGGGATTTTGTTTTTTTTTTTTGCCTAATCGCAGTTTTTTTACAAAGAATAGATTTTTTTTTTCATTTATACATATACATTTTCAGTTATATAGATGTGTATAGTGTCATATATGTATGATACTTATTTTTTTAAACTGTAACACATATAAACACATTTGTACATTATAATAACATACTCTTACGCTTAATTTTTTTTCTATACTTGTATGTGAAATCTTTTCTACATATTTGCACATGTATGTTCATATATGTAGAACACTAATTTTTGTAATTTTAGACATATATATACACATATGTATAAATGAAAAAAATTAAAAAAAATATATATTTTTGTAAAAAAATCTGCGATTAAGAAAAACAATTGTCTTAGAGAAATGTGTGGTCCAGAATGCTTATCTCAATTCTCAATTTAGCCAAAGGTTCTCATTTGAACCAATTCCAACTGATAAAGTTAGTTAATCCATTTATACTAAATACTAAGGGTGTTAATTATGTTGGTTGATAGTTTGGTGGGTTGAAAAGTGCAACCCGAACTCGACCCATATTAGTATTCGTATTAAAGATTTCAATCATAACCCGTACATAGATAAATTCAAGTCAACTTGAAACACAACTTGTTAAACCCTTCTTTTAAAGTGAGTCATACATGTTGATGAGTCATAAGAGGGTTATTGGAAAATGTGTTTAGTATTGACTATAAGTGTGACAAGTAAATATAAATTTTTTTTTTCTTTTATCTAAAGGTTCAACCCAAATACTTCGTTTGTACCACAAAGTTTTTTGTTAGATTAACCAAAACCTGAATAATACATGAGAAAAAGCGTAACAAGATGCAACCTTTCCAACTGCACCGACTTTCGGGTTTTATACGTACCAAACACTAAACAAGTTTTCTCTACAACCCTTTGTAATAGAGTTCTAAAAAAATGTTGTATAACTAGATCTTTGCCCGCGTTACACGCGGTTCACCAACGTACAATTATTTTGAGGGTAAAACATATAAAAAATGTAGCAGAAATATTTTATTAAGATTTAAAAGAAATAAATACACATTCTATTCAAATATCACAAAATATTTCTTTATACACCACATTTTTTGTTTTAGTCTTGACTTTCCCATCAGCATCAAGTATAAGTAACTTCACACCTGCCCTGCTTTTAACTGTTGACAATGCGACATAAAGCTGACCATGTGACAATACCGGGTCTCTTAAATATAATACAACCTTCGATAAAAGACTGTCCTTGCATTTTATTGATGGTCATTACGAAACATACGCTTATTGGGAATTGGTACCTTAGGAACTTGACTGGAATCTTGTTATAAGATGAAATATTTTATTAAAATGTAAAACAAAACAATACATATTCTATTCAAATATCACTAAAATATTTCTTTATACAAAACATTTTTGTTTTATTCTTCACCTTGTCATCCGCATCAAGTATAAGTAACTTCACGCCAGTCCTGCTTTTTACTCTTAATAATGCACCATAAAGCTGGCTATATAAGAGTACAGGGTCTCTTATAAACTATCAACAATAATGTTAAATCCTAAAAAACAATTGAACCATGTAGAATTTTTACCAATATAATAAACTGTGACATTCGTCACCCTTGTCTTTTATCTAATTGACGATAATAGTCCTTCAAATATTTCCATTATAGTCCCTATAAGTTTCGTCGTTTTCAAAATTTATTTTAGAGCGAACAAAAATTTTATCAGTTATATTCATTATTGACCAGGTATAAGTTGTAATCGGATACGAATGTTGAACCGTATTTGTAAAAGATTTTATAAGAAACTTCAAGTTTTATAAAGTTTTAGAAACTTTATGGTTAAACTAAGTTAACTTGGTTAAGTTTTATAAAAGAGAAACTAACTAAATCATATTAAAACTAGCCAAGTTAAAGCTTGAGGGACCTATTTTGCCAAACACCACTTTCTTTTGATTAGTCGCAACAAACACCTTCCCGTCATCTTATTAAGGTTAGTGAATCGAACCATCTCCCGTTTTAAAAATTATTACTTGAAGACTGACTCATTTTTTTTGGCGAATACCGATTTACTATTGTAATGGTTTGTTAGTATTGTTTTAAGTCTAGTATTTTTCTTATTTAGTTTGACTTATGTGTAACACTTAATAATTTAAACCTCAAAGACTTTGTTTAAATCATACCGTCGAAACAAATATTTTTTTTTCTTTTCTCACGATGATTTCTACATTGAACAAAATGAGCCATGAAGTTGGCGCATATATGTTTTCATTTATTTCCAACCAGTTATGTACAACATTATTATATAGTTTTGAGATTAACACAAATACCATATAATTACATAATTGGCTTTGAAATAATAATAGTTAATAACAACTGACTTGGCATAAACTGATTTTCAAGTGTATGTGGTGTGTGACGTTTTCATTGGCTTATACAACATTATGAACTAATTTATAATATTTGAATTGAATGCTTACTTAAATTATTTTCGTGCACCTATTTAATTTAAAATGAATATGTAATTTACAAAACGGTTGTACTCATTATGATAATTTATACAAATTATAAAACGGTTTTTGCTCATTATGATAATTTATTTAAAATGAATATGTAATGGTCTTGAAACTCATACGAGAACAAACTATATAACTAAATTGATGTTTTCAAAACATAATTGTACAACAATGAAAAGGTTGGTTCAAGAGTAAATTATAGATTTCTGTCTCTCTCACCATTTCCATTTCAAGTTTATTTTCACAAGTTCAAGCTCAAAGCCCTCAAGTATCAAGTCTTGAACCCTTGTTCCTATTAGTTTTTGGTATAGTTTCATCTACACTTTTTGTTTATATTTTATATACATTTTTCTAGAACGAATCTTTGTCACCCAACACGTTTATATAGTAAATGTTTTGTTATAACAATATATAAAGGCTAATCTTTCATTTATGATTTTTTTTCAAACATATATGTACACACAATAATAATTACTTTTGATGTCAAAATATATATACATACTCACAATGCTAATTTTTCACATGAACTACATATTGGTTCACTACACTTATCCATTTTTTTTGGTATATATATATAAACATTATACATGATTTTAGACAAACTACAAAAGTCTTGGCATATGGATAAACTGTTTCATTTATTCATGCAAGGTCAAATTTATAAAAAAATAACTTCTTCGTTTTTATAAACTTTTATATGTAAATCATGATTTTAAAAGTTTAAGAAAATGAAGAAACCTCGATGTCTTTTATGCGAGTTATGACTCGGAATAAAATAAATATTATTACTTGTTAAATAAATAAATAAACCCCAAACATGATTCACATACAAGAGTACAAGTTTGTGTTATGACATTTTACCATATAATCGTGTATATATATATATATATTCCATATAAATATATATTTTCAAGAAGTTATACACTATGTTTCAATAGTCGTTGAGTTAAAACATTTGGAAACATAATTAGTAAATCATGATCAGTTTAGTTGGGGGAATAGGATACGTAACCAACATGCACGTTAGAAACACTCATATAGATCTTAAAGTGATAATGTATACTTTAGGGCATGGGTAGCGTGATGCACATATACATCTTCAGACTTTGCTACATGGTTGCTATATGCTTGCGTTTGCTTTTCGCTTATATGTGAGTATATCTTTCCCCTTTTTACTGTTTTACTACTTTGGGGTGACTCATGTACCTATTAATCAAGTTTCAATTTCTTATACTTAATGCAATTCTCATGTGTGTTTGCTTTATGTTAATTGGTGTGTCTATGACTTGTCAAAATCATTAACCGCTGGGCGGCCTAGCTTTTCAATGAATAGTACTATGGTATACCCCCTTGAGACTCTGTTGAGAGAATCTTGGTCATTGTCTTGTTAATTCATTATTCAGTTGGTTAGTCATGTGTTAGTCATTATTCTCAGGTTTGGTTTTGAACGGATATTACTTATTACATAATTGCAAATGGTACCGCACATGAATTGCTAAACACTTTTCTACTATATTTATTTAGACAGGGTATGCTCACCAATACATTTTTGTATTGACCAAATTATTTTGTACATGTTTCAGGTTGTTTTGAGATGCATTCTTTAAGCTTTCGGATTTATATTTAGATTTTGATTCATTGTATTTCAATTTAGTTGGCAGTTAGAATCGTTGTATTTCATTTCAATGTAATAAATTATTTAATCAATGTATTCAAAAAAATTTACACTTTTAGTCCATGAGCTATTGAACAATCGTCACTACGTGACACCTCGATGTTTCCGCCATCGGTTGGGGTGTTACATAAACAAACATCAAATGTAAGCACGCAATTTATTTAGATGAAAATTGTCTCAAAAGCAAAGCAAAAACAAATGAAAACAAAATGTCAACACACATGAAATAAAAATCCTGACAATAAACCAATGTTCAAAAAACGGGTAATTGATCCTATTTTTCAACCTTAGGAATCAAGACTGCGTTCTCAGGTGATTTGTTAGGGGAAATCAACTTTTCAGACTTTAGGACTTTAGTTGTTGATTCACTTGCATCATCTTCCGTTTCGTAAACTTTGTCCAGGCTACGCTTTACTTCAGCTTTATCACGAATCAAACTAACTCTAGAAGATGATTCTGGAGTAGTGTTATCTCCAACAGAATCCTACAATATTAAAAGCCATGTCGAAATTGTTAGAATAAACTACATTAAAATCTAATCTGAACACATGATTGACAAAATAAACTACTAACCTTCACAGACACTGCATTCTGTGTTGAAGATTCACCTAGATCGATATTTTCAAGCAGAGGTTGATCGATCTAAAAAACAATAAAATGTAATAATGAAACGATTAACGTAAAAAGCGTTTAAACAATAACTAAATAACAACAACAATAATAACGATTCATAACAGTAATTAGAGTTAATAGCCATTTTCGTCCCTGAGGTTTGGGCCAGTTTGCCACTCCAGTACAAAAGTTTTTTTTTTTTTGCAATTCCTTCCTGAGGTTTGGATTTTTTTTGCCAAATTTGTCCTTTTCACTAACCCAGTTAAAAAATCTCGTTAAGGTCAGGGGTATTTTTGTCTTTTTACCTATAATTTAAAATTTTAATAAAAAATCTTACCCCACCCCCTATATCTCTCTATCTCTTTCATTCACTCTTTCTCTCTCTCTATATATATATATATATATATATATATATATATATGCAACCTGCAACCAATAATCACATTCGGCTCCAACCCAATCTCATCCTCAACCTCCTTTAAAAACTACAACCCTTTCCTAACCTTCCCATCCTTACAATAAGCATTCACAACAATACTAACAGTACACACATCCAATAATAATAATAATAATAATAATAATAATAATAATAATAATAATAATAATAATAATAATAATAATAATAATAATAATAATAATCATAATCAGAAACCATTCTTACCAACAAAAGATTCAAACTTTACTGCAAGAAATTGATACCCACAATTAAATAATCAGAACCCAGAAATCAAATTAAACCCAATAATCTTGAAACCCCTCTAATCTACAAACACAGTTGTATAATCAATGTAGTCCACCTAAATCAATTCAAATCAAACCAAATCCAATAATCTTGAAACCTCTATTATCAACAAAAAAAAAAAAAAAAACAAGAAAAGACTGAAACTTTAATGCGAGAAAACGTGAAGAAAACGTGAAGAAAAAATGTGGTCCACAGATTCATTCAACAAGTTGCAAAAGGCACAGATAGAAAGGCCAACCAAGATAGCCTGTTGTAACACCCGGTATTTCTCAAGCAATCCTAATGATGGCACACGTTTTTACAGATCTGATGATGGAGGTGGAGGACGGTTACAGTGAGGACACGGTGGAGGTAGTTCATTGTGATGGGTTGGTGGTCCTGTGATGGTTCAGTGACAGGGCCATGGTTCAGCGACAAGGTTTTGGCGGTGTGTGGTGGTTGGGTACATTAGGTGGGTGACAATGGTGGATGTGGTGGCATAACTTTGAGAAAAAGTCATATGGAATGACTGGTGGGATTGGGGTGGTGGACATGATGGAGGTGGTGGTTAGGGTTTAACCTTTGGGGGAAAAGGGGAAGAAGATAAGTGAGGTTTTTTTTTAATTAAAATACTTATAAGATGAAAAGTCTAAATTGTCCCTCATTAAGCAGGTAAAAAGGCAAAAATACCCCTGACACTAACGAGCTTTTTTAACTGGGTTAGTGATAAGGACGAATTTGGCAAAAAAAATCCAAACCTCAGGGAAGGAATTGCAAAAAAAAAAACTTTTGTACTGAAGTGGCAAACTGGCCCAAACCTCAGGGACGAAAATTGTGACATCCGTCACCCTCGACTTTCATCTAATTTACAATATTAGTACTTCAAATATTTTCATTATAGTCCCTATAAGTTCGTCGTTTTCAAATTTAGTTTTTGAAAATATATATATATATATATATATGTATATTTATTATGGGTCGGGTGTAAGTTTTAGTCAAATACGTATCTCGAACGTCAACGCAATGGATTTTATAAAAAAAAATTCCAAGTTTAAAAAGGTTTGAAAGTTTTTAAGTTAAGTTAGTTTAATTTGGTTAACTTTTATTAAAGAAAAACTAACCTAGTTTCTAATAATCTAACATAGTTAATTGTGAAGGACTAAAACTGACAAAAATGAAAAGTTTTAAATCAAACCTGTCCCTCTCCCTCTTTGTCTCGTCCGGCTAACAGTTTCGCCGCCGGCGAGTTTTCCGGCGAGTCCAACTTGTGATTAAATGCATCAATCAACTATTTTAATGCCTCTAATACGTTTCTTCATCTAATCAAACTATTCCCAGCAGTTAGTAGGCTTTTAATGTCTTTATAATTGTGTTTTAATCAAGATCGAGTAGTAACCGATCGGAAAAGTTATGGCCAGCCAAAGAAAAGTTTTAATCATCCATTATATAAACTAATTACCCCATTCCTTTTCTGCACATCTACACTTCTAAAACCCACTAAAATTCGTCTCAAATCGTCGCTGAAGATCCTTTAATTCGTTATAAAAAAACGGTTTTGAAGCCTCTTGTTCGACTTCAATACGAGCTTGTAAGTCTTGATCCTTTATGCTGTTTTGTTCCCTAGGAATTTCCGATAAAAACCCCCTTTATAACAGATGGTTAATCGTGTATGTGTTGGGTTATTAATTTTTAGTCTAGGGTTAGGGTTCTTAGGAAGAGATTGGGGAAGAAGATGAGGTTTGTATTGTTGATTAAATATAAATCAGTTTCAAATAAATAAACAAAACATGATCTGGCCTAGTGGTGTTTGTGTGTGTTGTGGAACGAGTAGGGCCGGGTTCGAACCCCATACTCATCAGTTTCCTCCTTTTTCTTTCCCTTTATTTCCATTTTTTTTAATATATTATAATAGTATATAAACACATAAATGTTATAATAATTATAGAAAATTCATTTTTACTCCAAAAATTATGAAAATTTAGGTGTAGCTTCTTGATATCATAAAGAACATTTCCACATTTTTATTTTCTGAAAAATGTTTTATTTTTATATTTTTATTGGATCATGTCTTGAATTATTAGTCTTATTTATGATTATTTAGACATAATTAATAATTTATTTATTTGTACTATTAAATATTTATTTTATGAATACTCTTCTTATAAAAATAGAAATGTTTTATGTATGAAAATCTTGTTTACCATTTGTAGATCATTGTGAAAAATATAAATATTTATACATTTATAAATTATTGCATTTATTTATAATAATTAGTTAAAGTAATTAACTAAATTATTTTGTCATAATTATGCAAATATATTTTGATGTAAATATTTAATCGGTAATAATTATATTACCTAAATCATATTACAAACTTTGGTATATTATTTTTAATATACAACTTTTACATTAATTCGACTAATCATAAAATCTCTAATTCCCCAAATCGACTTAGCAAACCCTAATGCCTTAGACCCTAGATACCTTAGACTTTGTAGACTTTACCTTACTAGTATTTATATACGTTATAGGTTGAATTCCTCGGAATTCTCACTACTTAGCTCACAACCGCTTAAGTGGATTTTGATCGCTTTCGCAAATTGTGAGTATATTTTTCCCCTTTTTACTATTTTACATTTCGGGGTGACTCGTGTACTTACTATCAAGTTTATATTTTCTTTTACTAAAATAGCAATTCTTATGTGTGTTTGCTTGTGTTATTTTGTGTATCTATGACCTGTCAAATCATTAACCGCTGGGCGGCCTGGCATTTCAATGAATAGTACTATGGTATATACCCTTGTGACTCTGTTGAGAGTCCTCGTCATTGCTATGTATTACATTACTACTAGCGCATACTATATATATCTGCTTTCTTCTCTTAGGGTTGATTTGACCCGGATACCACTTATTACATCTTGCAAAATAACACACGAGTTGCTAAAGTTTACCTTACTATATATAACAAACGGATGTACTCACCAATACATTATATGTGTTGACAAAATTGTTTTGTACATGTTTCAGGTGACGTTTGATGTTGCATGCTTTTCACGCTTAGGCTGGACCTAGTGCTTAAATAAAAAGTTGAACATTTAATATTTATGTTTGAGATTTCTATTAAGACTTTTGTATTTCCTTTTTGGATAATGGAAGTTATTTGCTATTAATATTTACAAATTTAGTCCATGTGCTTTTGAACAATCGTCACTACGTGACACCTTGATGTTTCCGCCATCGGTTGGGGTGTTACAGATTGGTATCAGAGCCATGGTTATAGGGAATTAGGTTATTAGTAAATGCTTTTGACCTAGACTATAACTAAGCTACCCATTATATGCTTTCTTTTATCCTCATATTTCTTTAGATATATTTTTCTCCTTTTACTTTTCATTATATTCGGAGAAGATTTTTATTCTACAAATGGAACGAAAACACCAAGTTAGGAGTGATATCCATACCTTGGTGAATAGTTTCACTCTCTATATGTTTTATTTATTTATTTCATCTTGGAATATTTTCCTTTCGAGATAGGAGACGTCCAAATCTCAAGGAATCTATCCCTCCAAAAGAAACTTACTCACTAAGCTAGGAGTGATATCTTTATCTTAGTGACCAGTTTCACTCCATCATATTTTTACTATTTAGAAGTATATCTTTGAGTTAGGAGTGAAATCCACATCTCAAGGATATATATATTTCCATATCTCAAGTTCCTCTAGAGTTTTGCAATTTATTTGTGACGGGGCACGTGCAATCTGGAAGGGTGAGCGCCTGTATTCTGAGTTTTCTGTCTAGGTTGGTAATTCGCATAAATCCCAATCAGACGAGGGACCCGTTTACCTACCTGGGAATTCTCGGGATGAGCATTCACTTATAGGCTAAAGTACGCCCCCACAAGTCACTAATAATATTTCAATTACTTTAGTCAGTCAACAGTTTCTTTGGAAACACTCTTATATCTTGTTTTATACTTGGTATTGTTATTCATTTGAAGTTTTATCATGATTTTCTTTATGATACTCATAATTTTTCTTATATCAATTTATAATTACTATATCTCATGATTGTGTTACTTGCCTTGATATAAACTATGACATATCCAAGATTTTTTTGGAATCAAATCTCATAATTATTGTTCACTTTTGTAGATGTCTGATCGCGAATCTCGTAAGAGAGCCTCGAAGCGTCAGGCTAAACTAAAATCTGACCAGCGTATCGCGACTATGCTCAATGACAAGTTAGAAACCCTTGTTCCTAACATCATTAATGCTATTATTCCAAACCTTAACCTGAACGGTAGCTCGAATGGGAACTCTAACGGGGATGCAAGTGGAAATGGTGGGGCTAGTGAGAATAAGTGCACTTTCAAGCACTTCAACTCCTGCCATCCCAACAAGTTTAATGGCACTGAGGGAGCCACTGGGTTACTTGAATGGTTCGAAAGTATGGAGAATACGTTCATAAATAGCGACTGTCCAGCCAACTTACGTGTTCGTCATGCCACGGGTGTTCTTCAAAAGAGAGCACTCACTTGGTGGAATGGTGAAAAACATGCTCGAGGGACAGAAGCTGCTTTAGCTATGTCTTGGGATGATTTCAAAATCGCCATGACTACTGAGTTCTGTCCTCGTAGTGAGATGAAGAAATTGGAGGATGAGTTCTATCACCTTAAGCAGGACAGTGGAAACAATGTTCCCTACAACAACCGTTACCACGAGTTGAGCTTACTGATTCCTCGTATGGTAACCCCGGTATCCTTGGCAATTGAGAAGTATATTGAGGGACTGCCACCTCAGATCCATGACTCGGTTATGGGAAGCAAACCTGCTACTGTAGAGGATGCCATTCGTCTCGCATCATCTCTTACTGACAAGCATGTCAAGGATGGTACTCTAACTCGTAAGGGTACTAAAAGATCTACTGAAACCCCTGCTACTACTGAACCGTCTCAAGCGAACTCTGTCTCTACCTCTAGTTCCAATAAGAAACGAAAAGGTGGAAACCAGAACTATGCTGTTGTTACACCCCTTAACCAGGTTCCTGTTGCAAACACATCTACTGCACCTCAAACTCAAAAGGTTCAGGGAAACTATTCGGGTTCACAACCTAAATGCATTTCATGCAACTTTCACCATCCAACTACTCGACCCTGCTATAAATGTGACACTTGTGGCAAAGCAGGCCACACTGCTTCTCACTGTCGGGAAACTGAACCTGGGAATGCTCAAAACCAGAGGACTGGTCAACCCAGAGCTTGCTATGCTTGTGGTGATCCTAACCACAGGCAAGATAGGTGTCCTCATTTAGCTGCTTTCATTCAGTCCCGTCAGCAAACCCCAGCACTTCCAGCAGCTCCAGCAGTTCCAGCAATCCAAGCAGCTCCAACTCGTGGTCGTGCTTTCAACATCAACGCTAACCAAGATCAAGCTACCAACGACGTTGTCAATGGTACATTTCTTATTACTAACTTATATGCTTCAATTTTGTTTGATATCGGTATGGATGGGAGTTTTGTCTCGTTAGAAGTTGAACCTTTACTTGCTCGTACTTGTCCTCACCATTACCCATCCTTTTACTGTGGAGATTGCTAATGACAATCTTATTCTTATAAAATCTATGCTCCGTAATTGCACGTTAAACTTAAACGATTATAATTTTTATGTGGATCTTATATCTGTAATTAGGAATATTATGAATCGAGTTTATAAACCTTTCTTGAACCAATACGTAAGTGTTTTTCAGCGATAACATACTCACATATACCACAACCAGAAACCTTCACTTGAAAGAAATTTTGAGACGAAATTTTCTAAAGTAGGGGAGCCTGTGACATCCGTCACCCTCGACTTTCATCTAATTTACAATATTAGTACTTCAAATATTTTCATTATAGTCCCTATAAGTTCGTCGTTTTCAAATTTAGTTTTTGAAAAAAATATATATATATATATATATATATATATATATGTATATTTATTATGGGTCGGGTGTAAGTTTTAGTCAAATACGTATCTCGAACGTCAACGCAATGGATTTTATAAAAAAAAATTCCAAGTTTAAAAAGGTTTGAAAGTTTTTAAGTTAAGTTAGTTTAATTTGGTTAACTTTTATTAAAGAAAAACTAACCTAGTTTCTAATAATCTAACATAGTTAATTGTGAAGGACTAAAACTGACAAAAATGAAAAGTTTTAAATCAAACCTGCCCCTCTCCCTCTTTGTCTCGTCCGGCTAACAGTTTCGCCGCCGGCGAGTTTTCCGGCGAGTCCAACTTGTGATTAAATGCATCAATCAACTATTTTAATGCCTCTAATACGTTTCTTCATCTAATCAAACTATTCCCAGCAGTTAGTAGGCTTTTAATGTCTTTATAATTGTGTTTTAATCAAGATCGAGTAGTAACCGATCGGAAAAGTTATGGCTAGCCAAAGAACAGTTTTAATCATCCATTATATAAACTAATTACCCCATTCCTTTTCTGCACATCTACACTTCTAAAACCCATTAAAATTCATCTCAAATCGTCGCTGAAGATCCTTTAATTCGTTATAAAAAAACGGTTTTGAAGCCTCTTGTTCGACTTCAATACGAGCTTGTAAGTCTTGATCCTTTATGCCGTTTTGTTCCCTAGGAATTTCCGATAAAACCCCCTTTATAACAGATGGTTAATCGTGTATGTGTTGGGTTATTAATTTTTAGTCTAGGGTTAGGGTTCTTAGGAAGAGATTGGGGAAGAAGATGAGGTTTGTATTGTTGATTAAATATAAATCAGTTTCAAATAAATAAACAAAACATGATCTGGCCTAGTGGTGTTTGTGTGTGTTGTGGAACGAGTAGGGCCGGGTTCGAACCCCATACTCATCAGTTTCCTCCTTCTTTTTCTTTCCCTTTATTTCCATTTTTTTTAATATATTATAATAGTATATAAACACATAAATGTTATAATAATTATAGAAAATTCATTTTTACTCCAAAAATTATGAAAATTTAGGTGTAGCTTCTTGATATCATAAAGAACATTTCCACATTTTTATTTTCTGAAAAATGTTTTATTTTTATATTTTTATTGAATTAAATTGTTTTAATCATAAATAATTGATAAAAAATTCATTTTTAATGATTTTAATCTCAAACTTTTTGGATAATTATTTCTAACCATTCTAATCTGAAATAAAAATATTTGGGTTAGAAAACACTTATTTTTATTAATTTTCTTATTTTTAATCAATTAAACATGATTTAATCTCATTAAATCAGTTTTAAATATAAATAAGTTTATAAAAATTATGAGAAAATTATTCTAATTTGTTTACATCAGAAATCATCCATTTTCTATAAAAATAACATTTTTGGATCATGTCTTGAATTATTAGTCTTATTTATGATTATTTAGACATAATTAATAATTTATTTATTTGTACTATTAAATATCTATTTTATGAATACTCTTCTTATAAAAATAGAAATGTTTTATGTATGAAAATCTTGTTTACCATTTGTAGATCATTGTGAAAAATATAAATATTTATACATTTATAAATTATTGCATTTATTTATAATAATTAGTTAAAGTAATTAACTAAATTATTTTGTCATAATTATGCAAATATATTTTGATCTAAATATTTAATCGGTAATAATTATATTACCTAAATCACATTACAAACTTTGGTATATTATTTTTAATATACAACTTTTACATTAATTCGACTAATCATAAAATCTCTAATTCCCCAAATCGACTTAGCAAACCCTAATGCCTTAGACCCTAGATACCTTAGACTTTGTAGACTTTACCTTACTAGTATTTATATACGTTATAGGTTGAATTCCTCGGAATTCTCACTACTTAGCTCACAACCGCTTAAGTGGATTTTGATCGCTTTCGCAAACTGTGAGTATATTTTTCCCCTTTTTACTATTTTACATTTCGGGGTGACTCGTGTACTTACTATCAAGTTTATATTTTCTTTTACTAAAATAGCAATTCTTATGTGTGTTTGCTTGTGTTATTTTGTGTATCTATGACCTGTCAAATCATTAACCGCTGGGCGACCTGGCATTTCAATGAATAGTACTATGGTATATACCCTTGTGACTCTGTTGAGAGTCCTCGTCATTGCTATGTATTACATTACTACTAGCGCATACTATATATATCTGCTTTCTTCTCTTAGGGTTGATTTGACCCGGATACCACTTATTACATCTTGCAAAATAACACACGAGTTGCTAAAGTTTACCTTACTATATATAACAAACGGATGTACTCACCAATACATTATATGTGTTGACAAAATTGTTTTGTACATGTTTCAGGTGACGTTTGATGTTGCATGCTTTTCACGCTTAGGCTGGACCTAGTGCTTAAATAAAAAGTTGAACATTTAATATTTATGTTTGAGATTTCTATTAAGACTTTTGTATTTCCTTTTTGGATAATGGAAGTTATTTGCTATTAATATTTACAAATTTAGTCCATGTGCTTTTGAACAATCGTCACTACGTGACACCTCGATGTTTCCGCCATCGGTTGGGGTGTTACAAAAATGGCTATTAACTCCAGTAATTATAACGAAATATTTAAATGATAATGATAACCTGAATGTCAAGGAACCGTTCTTCAAGAGAAGCTACAATTTCCGAATCATTTGTAAGCTTACGTATACCATAACCATCAAGATGCTTATCAATGTTGAATTGCCCTACTTTAATTTTGAAAGCAAACTTCTTCTCTTCAAATTCATAAAACTCAACAGGAGTTACTTTGTCTTCAATAGAAACCTAGATCATACATCATATAAGTAATACAAAGTAGAATTACATATATTGTTTAAGGCTCAAAAAAATAAGTTACCTGTTTGCTTTTCTCAAGAAGCTGCATCGCTGACATGCCCAACATTTTTTTTGCTTCTCGATCAAACAATGTAAGCGATGTTATTCCAGTACAATCCTGCACCCTTATTGGAATCCTATACCTAAAACACCAAAACTAAAAAATCAGCCCTATATCTAAAAAAATTAATAAACGTAAACATGAATCCTAAAACATAAAAAATAAATAAATAATATCATACAATTATAAGTTATGTATATCAAATAGAATTCTTACACTGGATCACCAGAGACAATCTGTTTGGGACAACCTTTATTCGTGCAAACCAAAACTTGTTTAAATGAAGTTACGTCCTTCACCTCTTCATCATCAGGTAAACTCAAAGTTGGCTCAACCTTGTGGTTACAGAACTCGCAACCAAGGTAATACCAATCTTCGTTAGGATCCACCCCCTTGATTGTTCCAACAACAATGACTTGTTTGTTAACCTACAAAACCAAAAGTAATAATGTGACGAATAACCCTGAAATGTATTTGGAAAGAAAGGTATTTGGAAAAAAAAAACTTATTTTTATACGAACCTCTGTTATCAATGGAAGCTCACGAATACTGCTGAAAGGTGTTTTATTCAAAAATTCATCAGACATATTCATGCTACCAGACGATCCCAGCGATCGTTGAGCAGAACATGATTCGTTGGAGATAAACTTTTCAATATAACTGTAATTAAAAAAAATATTTATATATCTTTAAACAACTGAAAACATATAAATAAAACACAAAAAAAGATAACTATACTACCTTTTCTTGAAAGAACGAATGTCTTCAATGTCTTCATTAATAAAGAGACGAGTGATAAAGAATGCATTTTGAACACTTACATTGCCTTTTTAAAAAAATATATTAAAACAGGTAAAACAAATACCGGTATACAAAAATATGAAATCGGAATTTCTAAAAAAAGTAATATATAACATACCTTTATAATTGCTAAAGCTACCAAATTGAACAATAAGGACTACATGAACTTCATCTTCATTCTGCTTGATGTATTCAAACATCTGATCACTATAATCTTCCCACAAAGAACAGGTCATTTTGATGCCACTACATATAAACAGAATGTATGTTAAAAGGAAAGTTATAAAGGGTTTATACCAACATATTCGTATTAGATATGAAATACATACTCTAGATCGATCAAGACAAGGTTCATCTTCTTTTTGAAACCAGCTTTAGTTTCTGTTGGTTCTGGTGGAGTCCATTCTTCAACATAGCCAATGAAATCTTAAAAAAAAGTTAAACAGTTTTATACGAATACATAATCAATATAGAAAAGTATTAAAATACAATTTTTAGTATAATTAAAACAAACCAATTCTTTGTTCTGCAGACAGATTTCCACCTTTAATTGACTCAAAAGATGAAAAATTAAAACCGTATTGGCTTCCATCAAACTTACTACACTTTGAAATATTAGTTTCAAAAGTAAAAGAGAGCATGTCATCTTTAGAAAAATGTTTAGTAGATTTGTTTTCAGCAAGTTGTGAGTTATAAATATAATAAGTTTCATTTTCATGTAAGAATTTTTCATGCTTCTTCATATATCTACTCCATACAATAGCTTGTATTTTCAACCCCTGTTTAAAAACGAAAAAAAATTTATTAACAACCAATTTTCGTAACAAACAAATGTGTAGAAAAAAACAAATTAAAAAATAATATGTTAAAAACATAACCTGTTCATCCATAAGAACCATATCAAGAGAAAGAATTTCTCCAAGTATCTTTCGATTTGCTCGCCTCCAAAGCCTAAGCACCTTAACTTTGATGGTATATTTACTCATGCGCCAAGTGATGTCATTCAAAAAAGTAATGTTGTTTGGATCCATAATGCTACAAGTCTATGGTATATAGGTTTTAGGTACGATCAATCTAATATGTATTTATAGAGGTTTAACATAAAAATGTAATAAAAATGTAAAGTTTTTTATTTTTAGTAAAGATTACTAAATTATGACAACGTAAATATAACAATTGACCAGAAAATTAATTTACATTTAAGTGTTTCCATTATTAAGTTAAATTTCGTTTAAAGTTAATTATATAATGAAAATATAATTAGCATTGTTATATGTTTCCATTATTAAGTTAAAAGTTTAAATTGTTGACTTTTGTTTACATACCTCTGATTTTTGGTATGGTACATTTTCAACTTTGTATAATTGAATTTATATTTTTAATAAAATTGTTTGTTATAAAATTTTTTAAAGTAACAGATTTAGAAATGAAAATTAATTTACATTTAAGTTTTTCCATTATTAAGTTAAATTTCGTTTATTGATTATAAAAAGAAAATCATAATTACCATTGTTACCTGTTTACATTATTTAGTTAAAAGTTTAAGTTGTTGAGTTTTATTTAAATAGCTAGGATTTTGCGTTTGATACATTTTGAAGTTTCTATAATTGTATTTATTTTTTGAATAAAATTGTTTATTATTAATTTTTTAAACTAAGAGATTTAAAAGAATTGTAAAAGTGTAATACAATTTAATTAAAATAGTCAAACATTGATTTTAAATGCTTCAATGTTACAAAACTGGTTTTAGTTTATAAAGGGTTGGTTTTAAATTTTTTAAAAACAAAGTCATTCAACTTATGTTTTAAATAATTCAAATGTACCAAAAATATTTTGATGATACAATTATATTGATTGTTAGTTAATTGTAATAATCTTAATTTGATTTTGTTAACAATGATTGAGAAAAGTTAAACTTCTTAATATAAAAGGAATTTATATTTATTTACAATTAATAAATTAAAATATTTTTGGAAAACTGTCATTAATATGATTGAGTTGGAAAAGTCAACGTTGCTAAAATTTTACTTTAAAAAAAACAATATCACATTTAAGAAATATAAAATGTTAAATGATTGTTAAAAAACGTTTCTGATATAAAAATGTTTCAAACTTAGTCATAGAATGTATGATGACTTTTTTAGTAAAGATTACTAAATTATGACAACATAAATATAACAATTGACCAGAAAATTAATTTACATTTAAGTGTTTCCATTATTAAGTTAAATTTCGTTTAAAGTTAATTATATAATGAAAATATAATTAGCATTGTTATATGTTTCCATTATTAAGTTAAAAGTTTAAATTGTTGACTTTTGTTTACATACCTACGATTTTTGGTATGGTACATTTTCAACTTTGTATAATTGAATTTATATTTTTAATAAAATTGTTTGTTATAAATTTTTTAAAGTAACAGATTTAGAAATGAAAATTAATTTACATTTAAGTTTTTCCATTATTAAGTTAAATTTCGTTTATTGATTATAAAAATAAAAATCATAATTACCATTGTTACCTGTTTACATTATTTAGTTAAAAGTTTAAGTTGTTGAGTTTTATTTAAATAGCTAGGATTTTGCGTTTGATACATTTTGAAGTTTCTATAATTGTATTTATTTTTTGAATAAAATTGTTTATTATTAATTTTTTAAACTAAGAGATTTAAAAGAATTGTAAAAGTGTAATACAATTTAATTAAAATAGTCAAACATTGATTTTAAATGGTTCAATGTTACAAAACTGGTTTTAGTTTATAAAGGGTTGGTTTTAAATTTTTTAAAAACAAAGTGATGAACTTATGTTTTAAATAATTCAAATGTACCAAAAATATTTTGATGATACAATTATATTGATTGTTAGTTAATTGTAATAATCTTAATTTGATTTTGTTAACAATGATTGAGAAAAGTTAAACTTCTTAATATAAAAGGAATTTATATTTATTTACAATTAATAAATTAAAATATTTTTGGAAAACTGTCATTAATATGATTGAGTTGGAAAAGTCAACGTTGCTAAAATTTTACTTTAAAAAAAAGAATATCACATTTAAGAAATATAAAATGTCAAATGATTGTTAAAAAACGATTCTGATATAAAAATGTTTCAAACTTAGTCGTAGAATGTATGATGAATTTTTTTTTTGTATAAAAATGCATATGATTGTAATTGTAATATGACTACCTAAACTGTACACAATTCATAAATTACTCAATAAACAACACAATAAGATTAGCATAAACATATATCACTACAAACCAAACATCATATGCACAATCATACATGACTACTAAACCTACCAAAAGTTTACAACATTAATTAATAAAAAAACCTTTTTCTTAAAAACAGTTGGACAACTAATGTTACAAAATATAGTTTTTTGTATGAAAATGTAAAATTTAAAAAATGAAATTCAAATATTTTAGATTCTAAGGTAATACAATTACTAACTTATTCAAACATTGCTAACTTACTTGCTAAACAACCCTTGACATTACAATATACGACTACTAAACATACATCATAAGCACAATCATATGTATATAAAACATAACCCAAAAAATTATTGTTTATCAACATATATATAAACCCAAAAACCACGACTTACCACATGAGCAATAAACGTGGAAATGTTTGTGACTACTAACGATAGATCATGTTCTAACTTAAAAAAGTTACCCACCAAAAAGTATTGTCTTCAAACCACATAACAACCACCACTAACCAAACTAACTACCATTACCGCTAACAACATTAGAGAACTTTAACACACCTTGCTTTTGGGAAAACAGGAAATGCATTTGATCACCAAGCTGAAAGTTCTTATCAGCTACAAAAGCCGACATACCTCTTATGTTGTAACGGTACTTTCCAGGTTCACCTTCCCTCCCAACAGACACTCCCCAAGTAAAACCCTCACCATCACGAATGGTCAAAGCCCTCTTCTTGCACAACCTGTTTTCCCTTGCCCAAGGGGTCTTCATACGCTACGCAAAATAACAAAGAATAGAAAGTTATTAAATAAAAATATATACATATAGTTGATCATCTCATTTGGATATGACATAACTGGTGCATAATTTAAACTGTAACCATATAATGTCAAGAAACTATAATGACCATTAAAAGGAATTTGGTGAAATTTGTTCTAAATGGCAAGTAAATGGTATTTGACCCATATAACAACTATGACTAATTTGTTCTAAATGGCAAATAAATGACATTTAACCCATATGACAACTAAAGACAATTTGAGTGCAGTTTGACCTCATAAGGTCAACTAAAGACTGATGACCACAGATGACCCATTTGAATCAGATATATATTTTTGACCAACTGGTCACCAATTTGTGTAGTCTAAAGATTTTATTTAGACGTGACATATGATGTGTAGTTGAAACTTACATGAATCTAAATAAGTTACATCTAACAAATAAATAACTTGACATCGATTTGTATGACAACTCTGCATAAGTCACAACAGTTGTGGTTTATTTGTCCACAGACTAAAATCTAACATTTAGACAACTTGACCCACTGTGGACATCTAAATCCTCAATAACAGTTTTTCCATATTTGACAACAGACTAACATCTAACATCTAAATAAGACTAAGTAACACCACTTGACCCATATTAGGAGGTCGTTAACTTATAAACCACTACTATGGCTGCACTAACATATAAAGGCTTATAATAAACCTGTTCAACTAACATGCATTTAAGTTAATAGATTTAAAAAATAAATGATTGCACTTACATAGTAAATGGCATTTGACCCATATGACAAGTAAAGACCATTTGAGTGCAGTTTGACCTCATAAGGTCAACAAAGTCTAAATAAACCACTAAATTGGTGCAGTTGAGACCGATGACCACAGATGACCCATTTGAATCAAATATATATTTTTGACCAACTGGTAACCAATTTGTGTAATCTGATGATTTGACCAGATTTGACCCATTTGTGTAGCTGAAACTAACATGAATCTAAATCACTTGACATCTAACAAATAAATCAGTTGACCCATATTTGTTTGACAATTCTACATAAGTAACAACAGGTGTGTTTAATTTGTCCACAAACTAACATCTAACATTTAGACCAGTTCACCCATATTTGACATCTAAATAACCAACAACAGTTGACCCATATTTGACCAAAGCCTAACATCTAACATCTAAATAAGACTAAGTAACAACAGTTGACCCATATTAGGAGGTCGTCAACTTATAAACCACTACTATGGCTGCACTAACATATAAAGACTTATAATAAACCTGATGGACTAAAATACATCTAAGTTAATACATTTAAAAAATAAATGATTGCACTTACATAGCGCTTGTCAACAACGAACACCACTGGCACACCTACATCCTCCTCTTCCTCAGAATCATCATCCTCTTCCTCCATATCAGTGTCCTCTTCATCCTCCTCGCTGAAATCATCAGAAACGACAACCTCCTCATTATCATCAGTAGAAAGGACAATGATGTCTTCATCAGAGTAATCTTCATCATCATCCTCCTCCTTAACTTCAGCTTCCCATTTAAGTTCAGGAGGAAGAGTAAGCTTGTTTTTCTCAAAAAGCGACATATTGTATGTGCTCTGTTAAACAAAAAAGAAATATAGTCATTTTATCAGCCTTATGACGTATCCAGCGAGCAAAAAACATAAAGCTAAAGATTTAGAATTTATATTTAAAAAAATAGAGAAGACCTCATCAATGATTTCGAAGACAATGAGATGATCAGGTGTGATTGAAAAAGTTTCCTTAATGAAAGGCCATCCTTTAGTGACATAAAAGAAACCATCATCAACTGCTAGCTGTATCTGAAAGTTTTTACGTGGAGCAGCTCTAACTGCAATTGGGTCCAACGGGAGTTGTCTGTTCAATAAACCATGAACAACGTAACAACTGACATGCTGGAAAAAACACCAAAAATGTTGAGAGGGGATAAAACAAGTTTTTTTTATCAAAATATTGTATAATAAAATATAATGATGTAATTTGATTAAAAAAACACATACCAGACGCTTCTCACTGGTATAAGGATCGGACAATCTGCAGTAAAAAAAGTTACCAGCTGCATACACTGCATCTTGATGGAAAGTTATCATCCTGAAAGAGCGAAGGTTTTCCTCATACTGAAATAGAAAGTTACACCCAGATGGGTACTTCAATTCAGTAATCATTGTTCTCCAACCATTGTAGAAGAACCACTTGCCAGCAATATTCAACACTTTAATATCATAAACTTTAGAGTCCAAGGTACGGATTTTGGTATTACCGGTAGGATAACCATAATCTTCGATCCACTTATGATAGAGTTTTGGTAACGCCTGATTAGAATTACAAACATTAAAATATTATTAGGAAAAGTATAAACATACTGTACTATATACATTGTAGCATGTAACAGATATCTTACAATACAAACACGGTTGTTACCCTCCGACTCACACCAAAATCCATAAACCATTGTATAACGAACGTGTATGCACCTGTAACAACCACAAAACATAATCGCAAATACATATCAGCAAAGGTTTGACTGAATGTTATAAGCTACGATTAATGTTGAATAATAATAAACCAAAAATAAAGAACAATGAGTCAAACCTTATAACATGAGTTGAACCCTAAAACCCCATAAATCGATACCTAACTGATAACAATTACTGATTCGTAACTTTCTTAAAAAACCAAATCAGTCACACATTATAACATCAGTTGAACCCTAAAACCCCATAAATCGATACATAAATCAAAACAATTATTGTTTCGTAGCTTTCTATCAAAACCAGTTGCACCCTAAAAAGAAACCTAAAACATTAACTCTCAAAAGAAACCTAAAACATTAACCCTCAAAACACCTAACTCTATTAAACATAAAACATCAACCCTAAATCATCTATCAAATAAAAAAACGATTAATAACAATGAACAATAAAAATCGAAAAGTAACCCTAAATCATATATCAAAAAAAAAAGATTAATAACAATGAACAATAACAATCGAAAACTATACAATAATAAGTAAAACAGAAAACAGACGAAATTAACATTAATCGAAAGTTTAAAAAACATATATGGAAATCAGTCAAACAAAACAAAGAATAAAAAGATATATCACAAAGATTTATTGAAATAACAATCAAATAGAGATTACCTTGGATTGGAGATGAATGATTAGATTGAATCGCCCTTGAATCGCCCTTGAATCGCCGGATTAGGGTTTAGTAGGTTTGGTGAGCCGCGTTAATTATTGTCTGTATGATATTGGGGTATGTTTTAGAAGAGTATATATATTTTTACTCAATTTTTTATTAAAAAAAAGAAAATTTTATTAATTCTCTCAATGTGCCATGTAGGATCACCAATGGAGGAGAATTAATTGCTAGGGGGGTAAATGAATGCCATGTGTCAAAAATTGCTCCTAAATATTATATGTATAGATTTGGAGAATTGTGAATTATAACTTTAGCTTTTTCATTTTTCATGTATATATGTAACTAGTTTTATCCCGAGAGCGTCCCGGGGTTGAAAAATATAACAATTCTAATAATACTAATACTAATAGTAATAATTATTACTCTTGTAATTAAATAAATAAAAAAAATAACATTACTATAAGGTGACACCATGTGTTGCAGTGTTGCGCGATTCTTTCTCCTAGCTTCTCTTGATGAAGTATACCTATGCATCTTTAAAAGAGTAAAATTCTAATGAAAGCATGACGATTGGGCTGAATTTCAACATCGTAGATAAGAACAACAACAACAACAACCATACCCAGTGAATCCCACAAATAGTAAACTATTGGTAGGGTCTGGGGAGGGTGGGATGTAGACAGACCTTACCTCTATCCCTGAGAATAGAGAGGCTGCTTCCAAAGAGACCCTTGGCTCAAAAAAAAAAAAAAAAAAAAAAACATTATTAATGAACAACCTGAACACTTTGTGTTTTTTTCCTGTATGAACGAAACCCCACAAAAAATAGTCGTTTTTTTCTCCGTTTTTTATATAACACTATGGTACTCATTGGAAAGATAATAAAACGCTCATTAATTTGGTGTAATTTTTTTCTTTAATAAATCTCGTATATAAAAGATATTAACGTTTAAAAATTATGGGAGAAAACATAAGAGATAAAAATTTAAATTTGTTTTTAAATTTTTTTTTTCCTAAAATAACTCAATTTAAATTTAGTAGATTAGGTTTTATATTATGGAATAATGGAAATAAATAATCCCAACTATTCACTATTGGCCAATAACAGTCCCAACTACGAAAATCACCAATATTGGTCCCAACTTTCGACATATTGGAAACCAACGGACCCAAACTAACAGATGCTAACTCCGTTAGTGTGATGCTGACGTGGCATGCCACGTAGCTAACCACGTAGAATCATTTTGCCACGTGGCATGCCACATAGGATTATTTTGCCACGTGGTGTAACACCCCAACCGATGGCGGAAACATCGAGGTGTCACGTAGTGACGATTGTTCAATAGCTCATGGACTAAAAGTGTAAATATTGATATATTGATTGAATAATTTATTACACGAGAAAACGAAGATACAAAGATTCAAACTAACTATTTAAACTGAAATACAACGAATCAAAATCTAAGTATGAATCCAAAAGCTTAAAAGTCATCTCATAGATAACCTGAAACATGTACGAAAATAGTATATGTCAATACAAAAATGTATTGGTGAGCATACCCTGTTTGAATAGATATAGTAGGAAAAATGTTTAGCAATTCATGTGCGGTACCATTTGCAATTATGTAATAAGTAATATCCGTTCAAAACCAAACCTGAGAATAATGACTAACACATGACTAACCAACTGAATAATGAATTAACAAGACAATGACCAAGATTCTCTCAACAGAGTCTCAAGGGGGTATACCATAGTACTATTCATTGAAATGCTAGGCCGCCCAGCGGTTAATGATTTTGACAAGCCATAGACACACCAATTAACATAAAGCAAACACACATGAGAATTGCATTAAGTACAAGAAATTGAAACTTGATTAATATATAGGTACATGAGTCACCCCAAAGTAGTAAAACAGTAAAAAGGGGAAAGATATACCCACCTTGATTGTGATGATCGATGAACTTTCAAGAAGTCAACGAGAATTGATTATTTAAGCTTGGACCTAAGTAAGTTAAATTGAGTTTAGTGTCGTCATTTATTTTGACATTGATTGACAATCAAAGACCGTGAGCATTATGAATGTTAAAGAATTGTTGTCAACAAACGAATTCCGATCGTTTAGAATAAAATGTGTGCATAAGTTACATTCCATGTTTTATATATTCATAAATTAGATAATTAATGAGTTGGGTAAATATTTGTGTAGTTTCAATTAGTGGGCCATTTTAGCTTTACGAAATACTAGTATAGATATTATACCAACTCAATAGGTTATTCACTTATCAAAATTATAAAACCTCAAAAGGACGTATTATGAACAAAAATAATAAAAATAAAAATTAGATAGCAGTAATAGTTTCAATTTAAAAGAATTACTTTATGTGATTATAAAACCATTTGTCTAAAATCAAATTTGGTAACTTCGTCAGTAGAATTATAAACGATCTTGAGTGAAAGAAAAACTCATATCTAAATTATTATGTTGATATCACAATTAGTGCATACAGTTAATTTATATATATATATATATATATATATAAACCAATCCTTGAATTTTAAATTACATATGGTTTTAAACAAACTTATATGTACCAAAATAAAACGACGTTTGCCATCTCCATCACACACAACTGATCACTTTTCAAATCGATGGATTATAAAATAAATAGGGTAAACACGGACTTAAATTGTTACCTGAATCGTTGATTTAAAATACGAGTTCTTAATCGGTTTGTAGCTCGATACGAGATGACTTTGCAAGAAGATATTTCCTTGGAACGATTTGGTTACAAGTCACAAAACTATGTTGTCAATGTTGGAACGTCATGAACGACAAAGAAAAAAATGATAAATAATTTAGAGTTTTGAGAGTGGATTGTTACTTTGTTTCATGGTCGAGGTTGGTTATTATATAGCCCAATGGAGTGTCTATTAATGAGCCATGAAATTGTCTTCTAGAAACGACAGTAATGGTAGGCGAAGGTTTCAATCAAAATGTTTAAAGAAGATGAATTCAAATCAATATAAATGTACATTTATTATGCTTTACTATATGCTTTACTATATAACGTCAAATTATTTCTTTAATTAATATTTTAATCAAAACTTCATTTAAGTAAAAAAAAAAATCACAAATGTTACAGTCTCCCCTACTTTAAAAAATTTCGTCTCGAAATTTCTTTTAAGTGGAGGTTACTATGAAACAAAAGGCGTTGTAAAAGTCAGCAAGGTTTTTAAAATAATTGCATCAGACATGTTTTGACAAAATTTAAAGTAGTTGTTTAATACCCAAAGTAAAGGTTTCAAAATTTTTCCCGTTTGACCCAAGGTTAGAAAGTTGAGAGTTTACAATGAAAAAGAATTGGAAAGTATGTAACTGGTGAGGGCAGAGGTACTAATGAAGCTTATGTAAAAACGTTCTTATCGAACATGCTAGCTATTAGTCAACAATCTAATGAAAAGATAATCATAAAGTAATGAGTAGGTTCTTGGTCATACTGCAAGTCCGCTCCCGCAGTATCGTTTATGCTTATATATAGGGTGTACCGCGGCTAACCCACCACACTCCCGATACTTTGGACTCGTACTAATTGTCTACCAACAGCCTAAATAGAATTACACACCACCCTCATGTACCTGTAAATCCATGATTGCGTTCCGGACCGTAATCATCGATTTACCTTACATTAGGGTGTTATGCTTTTCCATAACCCTAACAAGAAATATATGCGTGCAACCAATATGTATTAGCCACTGTGATGAAATAATGACATGGTTAGAGGTCCTTCCCTTTTGGGTTTACCCTTTAATCGTAATGAGAGTATTATATAAGTAATAGACATAGTTAGAGGTTCTTCCCCTTTCGGGTTCACCTTTAACCGGTAAATTTCTGTTCACATCGTTGGGCTTTATACACTCATATTGATAAACTCCGAGGTTTACATTGTTCCCCTCGGATTAAAGAAATACTCGAATCCGAGTCGTACGTAGGCACTGGCTTAGATCTCATACGAGTTATCAACTAGTATGTTCATTGGTCATGATGATGAACAAAATAATGTAAAATATAACGGGGTTTTGCTCAAAACAGGAAAAAAAATGCATACGAAATATGCATTCATGTAAGTATATAAGTATAGCATAAAATTTCTATTGAGAGAATAGTATAATATAAATCGAGTAAATCGCACAATTGCGCAAAATGAAAGTAAACGAGTTCAACTCTTGCAAATAAGCAGTGTGAAAAAAAATCACAAATAACGTGTTAGAGATAACTACGGTGCAAGAATAAGATAATGAAATTTACCGCAAGTGAGAGTGCACGGAATAGGTGTATAGCCTACTGACATAAGGGTTTAAATTTAGTTTAGTTTTACAAATATGCATTATATGATAAAAAGACAATTAGTAACATTCTGATAAGGATGTGTCCAATATTTTGTTAGACCAAAAGTTTTGCGACTGAAAGAGTGCGAGTGTATTAGGATAAATTCCCGTTTATAAAAAATATAGTTTGCTCAAACTTTGTGATATATTTGAAAAGATAGTAGTAATGCATGAGGATAACTTTTTAGAAATCGAAGTGTGTTTTAGATTCAAAAGAGGTTCATTTGAAATTTTTTTCGTAAATACGCATTTTCATGTGTTTACGAGAAGTCGAGTTTGAAAAATGTTATAAGGCTTATTATTAGTTGCAAATTTCTCTCGAAAATATATATTGGATACGTCATCTATGAAAACAAAAAAAAAATTACATTTGATCTTTAAAATATGCAATACAAGTTTGTAAAATACAAAATGAAACCGTTTCATGAAGTATGTGTAAATCTAATGTGTTTTTTTTTTTTAAAAGACCAAGATTTAAAATGACGTGAATGATAAAAGTCAATGCGACATTAGTGTAAAAGTCACAAAGCATAAATGAAAATAGTGTAAGTTTTAATGCGATAATATAGCGGATAAAAGTTTTAATAATGATGATGAAAAAAAAATCCAAAAGCGAATAATCAATGAGTATATAAAACATCAAGAGATGAAATTTAAAATCCAAATGTTAAACAAAACTTAAGAGTCACTAATGGAAAACGGAAAAATGCGCAAATAGCGATGGCTATTAATAGAGAAAACTCAAAAGACATAATAACTTCATTATAGAAAATTATGATAAGAGTTTCAAACAACAAATGAAAAATATATCAAAAATGTGATACTGGAAATATTTCTAATGAAACTGGTGACTAGCCAAAGAAATTGAAATATTATTAGTGACTTGTGGGGAGCGTACTTGAACCTATGAGTGAATGGTCATCTTTCTACCCCATCACTCGTAAATTTCAAAACCGTTAGCGAGACTTTAAAACGAGATGTAGAAACAGATCTTTGAGATGTGGATTTCACTCCTAACTCAAAGATGTATTTCAAAATTGAAAACAATTGAGGAATGAAACCAATCACTAAGTTAAGGATATCACTCCCAGCTTAGTGGTTAAGTTTCTTTTTGAAGGAAGTACCCTTTGAGGTGTGGATGTCATTCCTATCTCAAAGATATATTCCTAAGATAAATAACATATAGAGGAGTGAAACTAATCACCAAGGTATGGATGTCACTCCTAACTTTGGCGCTATCGTTTCGTTTGTGAAATACGAGCGTATTCTTTTCTAAGCAAAATACCGAAAGAATAACGAGAAAATAGCATAGCAAAAATACCTAAAAGGAAAATATAAGAATAAAGAGGAATATACACGAGAGGACTCGTGAATGTAAACTTAGTTATAGACTAGGCTAAAAGGCATTCTAATAACCTAATTCCCTATAACCATGGCTCTGATACCAATCTGTAACACCCCAACCGATGGCGGAAACATCGAGGTGTCACGTAGTGACGATTGTTCAATAGCTCATGGACTAAAAGTGTAAATATTCATATATATTGATTGAATAATTTATTACACGAGAAAACGAAGATACAAAGATTCAAACTAACTATTTAAACTGAAATACAACGAATCAAAATCTAAGTATGAATCCAAAAGCTTAAAAGTCATCTCATAGATAACCTGAAACATGTACGAAAATAGTATATGTCAATACAAAAATGTATTGGTGAGCATACCCTGTTTGAATAGATATAGTAGGAAAAATGTTTAGCAATTCATGTGCGGTACCATTTGCAATTATGTAATAAGTAATATCCGTTCAAAACCAAACCTGAGAATAATGACTAACACATGACTAACCAACTGAATAATGAATTAACAAGACAATGACCAAGATTCTCTCAACAGAGTCTCAAGGGGGTATACCATAGTACTATTAATTGAAATGCTAGGCCGCCCAGCGGTTAATGATTTTGACAAGCCATAGACACACCAATTAACATAAAGCAAACACACATGAGAATTGCATTAAGTACAAGAAATTGAAACTTGATTAATATATAGGTACATGAGTCACCCCAAAGTAGTAAAACAGTAAAAAGAGGAAAGATATACTCACCTTGATTGTGATGATCGATAAACTTTCAAGAAGTCAACGAGAATTGATTATTTAAGCTTGGACCTAAGTAAGTTAAATTGAGTTTAGTGTCGTCATTTATTTTGACATTGATTGACAATCAAAGACCGTGAGCATTATGAATGTTAAAGAATTGTTGTCAACAAACGAATTCCGATCGTTTAGAATAAAATGTGTACATAAGTTACATTCCATGTTTTATATATTCATAAATTAGATAATTAATGAGTTGGGTAAATATTTGTGTAGTTTCAATTAGTGGGCCATTTTAGCTTTACGAAATACTAGTATAGATATTATACCAACTCAATAGGTTATTCACTTATCAAAATTATAAAACCTCAAAAGGACGTATTATGAACAAAAATAATAAAAATAAAAATTAGATAGCAGTAATAGTTTCAATTTAAAAGAATTACTTTATGTGATTATAAAACCATTTGTCTAAAATCAAATTTGGTAACTTCGTCAGTAGAATTATAAACGATCTTGAGTGAAAGAAAAACTCATATCTAAATTATTATGTTCATATCACAATTAGTGCATACAGTTAATTTATATATATATATATATATATATATAAAAACCAATCCTTGAATTTTAAATTACATATGGTTTTAAACAAACTTATATGTACCAAAATAAAACGACGTTTGCCATCTCCATCACACACAACTGATCACTTTTCAAATCGATGGATTATAAAATAAATAGGGTAAACACGGACTTAAATTGTTACCTGAATCGTTGATTTAAAATACGAGTTCTTAATCGGTTTGTAGCTCGATACGAGATGACTTTGCAAGAAGATATTTCCTTGGAACGATTTGGTTACAAGTCACAAAACTATGTTGTCAATGTTGGAACGTCATGAACGACAAAGAAAAAAATGATAAATAATTTAGAGTTTTGAGAGTGGATTGTTACTTTGTTTCATGGTCGAGGTTGGTTATTATATAGCCCAATGGAGTGTCTATTAATGAGCCATGAAATTGTCTTCTAGAACGACAGTAATGGTAGGCGAAGGTTTCAATCAAAATGTTTAAAGAAGATGAATTCAAATCAATATAAATGTACATTTATTATGCTTTACTATATGCTTTACTATATAACGTCAAATTATTTCTTTAATTAATATTTTAATCAAAACTTCATTTAAGTAAAAAAAATCACAAATGTTACACATGCCACGTAGGATCATCTTGCCACCTAAGCATGCCACGTCAGCATCACACTAACGGAGTTAGCCTCCGTTAGTTTGGGTCCGTTGGTTTCCAATATGTCGAAAGTTTGGACCAATATTGGTGATTTTCGTAGTTGGGACTGTTATTGGCCAATAGTCAATAGTTGGACTTATTTATTTCCATTTTTCCTTATATTATTATTTATTTTTTTTATTTGCCACATGACATGACACATGACACACTCAAGGAGGAGAATGTCTCCTTAAATGCCATGTCATTAAAATGGCTTTTTTAGACCTTCATTGAATAACAACTCATCAATATTCAATTCTTTTATTATAAGTTATAGATACGTAATTAGAGTAATAAAAGTATTTAGAGATTTTTGAGTTATATCTTTTTTGTTATTTAACTCATGCAATGTGTAGGGTTATATAACCTAGTACTAGTTTTTATCCCGGGAGCGTCCCGAGCTGAAATATCTAATATAACATAATAAAATATATTATTATTATTATTATTATTATTATTATTATTATTATTATTTTAAATAAATCTCTCCCATAGGATATCATATTCAAATATAAAAAAAAAACGAATCTCTGCGTCGGGGTATAAATCTAGTGCCATTACAAATGAATTCGGAAGTTTGTAATCGATCATTCTAAAAAGAACTAACATGAAATAAGAAAAAAAAATAATTATTGAAATATTGAACGCATTAGTCTAAGGGTTATGTGATGCGTTAAAAAATTCATGGGTATATGATCGGGTATGTAGTTCGGGTATTTAGGTATGTTGTTTCGGGTAATCGGGTCGGGTATCACCTAATCCCAGACCCGACCCAAACCCACAATTTTTTTTTAAACTAATCCCAAACCCGACACAATACCTGTCGGGTTAAAAAAATAGTTTTTTTTTTCGTTTTTCATATAGCACTATGGTACTCGTTGAAAAGATAATAAAACGCTCGTTAATTTGGTGTAATTTTTTTCTTTAATAAATCTCGTATATAAAAGATATTAACGTTTAAAAATTATGGGAGGAAACATAAGAGAGAAAAATTTAAATTTGTTTTTAAATTTTTTTTTTCCTAAAATAACTCAATTTAAATTTAGTAGATTAGGTTTTATATTATGGAATAATGGAAATAAATAATCCCAACTATTCACTATTGGCCAATAACAGTCCCAACTACGAAAATCACCAATATTGGTCCCAACTTTCGACATATTGGAAACCAACGGACCCAAACTAACAGATGCTAACTCCGTTAGTGTGATGCTGACGTGGCATGCCACGTAGCTAACCACGTAGGATCATTTTGCCACGTGGCATGCCACATAGGATTATTTTGCCACGTGGCATGCCACGTAGGATCATCTTGCCACCTAAGCATGCCACGTCAGCATCACACTAACGGAGTTAGCCTCCGTTAGTTTGGGTCCGTTGGTTTCCAATATGTCGAAAGTTTGGACCAATATTGGTGATTTTCGTAGTTGGGACTGTTATTGGCCAATAGTCAATAGTTGGAATTATTTATTTCCATTTTTCCTTATATTATTATTTATTTTTTTTATTTGTCACATGACATGACACATGACACTCAAGGAGGAGAATGTCTCCTTAAATGCCATGTCATTAAAATGGCTTTTTTTAGACCTTCATTGAATAACAAGTCATCAATATTCAATTCTTTTATTATAAGTTATAGATACGTAATTAGAGTAATAAAAGTATTTAGAGATTTTTGAGTTATATCTTTTTTGTTATTTAACTCATGCAATGTGTAGGGTTATATAACCTAGTACTAGTTTTTATCCCGGGAGCGTCCCGGGCTGAAATATCTAATATAACATAATAAAATATATTATTATTATTATTATTATTTTAAACAAATCTCTCCCATAGGATATCATATTCAAATATAAAAAAAAACGAATCTCTGCGCCGGGGTATAAATCTAGTGCCATTACAAATGAATTCGGAAGTTTGTAATCGATCATTCTAAAAAGAACTAACATGAAATAAGAAAAAAATAATAATTATTGAAATATCGAACGCATTAGTCTAAGGGTTATGTGATGCGTTAAAAAATTCATGGGTATATGATCGGGTATGTAGTTCGGGTATTTAGGTATGTTGTTTCGGGTAATCGGGTCGGGTATCACCTAATCCCAGACCCGACCCAAACCCACAATTTTTTTTAAACTAATCCCAAACCCGACACAATACCTGTCGGGTTAAAAAAAATAGTTTTTTTTTCGTTTTTCATATAGCACTATGGTACTCGTTGAAAAGATAATAAAACGCTCGTTAATTTGGTGTAATTTTTTTCTTTAAAAAATCTCGTATATAAAAAATATTAACGTTTAAAAGTTATGGGAGGAAACACAAGAGAGAAAATAATAAAGGTTTAATATTTAGATTTAGTAGATTAGGTATTTAATAGATTAGGTTAAAGCTTATAATAGATTATGTTAAATCATATTTATTTCTTTTTTTTAATTGGTTTAGAGTTGCCACATCACATCCTATGTGGCATCTCTCAAAGGAGAGATTGCATAATATTATGACATGTAGGATTAATCCCTTTGCAATATATATATATACTAGCTTATACCCCGGGAGCGTCCCGGGTTGAGAAATCTAAGTAAAGTGAATAAAATTAGAAGTATCTAAACTATAAAAATGACATCTATGTATCAACTTACATTAGATACTTTTAAAAAATATACCAAAAGATCCATTTCACCTTACAACATCAACACCTAAAACAGAATATTAAGATCCCAAGAACTTTAAGGGGATAAAGATTGTTTAGCACCAATACATTCAGTCAAAGGTCTTTAACTGCATACAATAAGATTTGAGCTATTTCAGAATATGGTAGAAAAAGAAAACATAGCAATTACCTGTTGGAGAGCGTCCCGGGTTGAAATATCTAATATGACATAATAAAATATATAATATGACAACATAATTAATGACTTGCCAATATATGATTAATGAATATTATTATTATTATTTTAAACAAATCTCTGCCATATGTTATCATATTCTAATATAAAAAAGGGTAATTGGGTCGGGTATCACCTAATCCCAGGCCCGACCCAAACCCACAATTTTTTTTTTAAAACTAATATATCCCGGGAGCATCCCAGGTTGAGAAATCTAATTTGAAATATCAATTTTACACCTAAAATAGACTGATTCGTTTTACAGTTACATGCAGGAAAGCTTCGGGTAGCACTTAACCTAAAACAATTAACAATGTATCTTCAATGTTAGTGCATAACCTTAAACAATGTATAACTCTAATATTAAAACCTAACTTAAAACAATGTACAACTCCAATGCAAACACATGTTGTAAATAAAAATCATATTTACTGGTTTGAACATAACTAATGACTTGCCTATACATGATTAATGAATAACCTGAACACTTTGTGTTTTTTTCCTGTATGAATAAAACCACACAAAAAAATAGTCGTTTTTTTCTCCGTTTTTTATATAGCACTATGGTACCCGTTGGAAAGATAATAAAACGCTCGTTAATTTGGTGTAATCTTTTTCCTTAAAATATCTCGTATATAAAAGATATTAACGTTTAAAAGTTATGGGAGAAAACATTAGAGATAAAAATCTAATTTTGTTTTTAAATTTTAAATTATTATTTTCCTAAAATAAAGCCCTTGCCACATGGGATGACACATGACACACTCAATGAAGAGAATACTCTCTTTGAGTGACATGTCATTAAAATGGCTTTGGTTTATTATATGTATAGATAGATATGTTATATAGATATAGATATAGATATAGATGTGTTTACTTACGCACACGTTGAAACATTAATTCGGAACACGACTCATATATTTGTCCCTACCAAATACAATTCCCTAACTTGTACACACTTGATATTGTGTAAGTCGAATACAACTCATTTAGCTTATTTATCTGAATGAGTCGAAGAAATTGGTAGTTTGTAAACATATTAGGCCATGGGGTATACTTTAACATATGTGGTGTTAAAGGTGACATGGCATGTTAACTTGCATTGTACACCACTCCCTCCTTATGTTAAAGGGTGTTAAAGATGTTATGTGTTAACATGTTAACATGGTGTTAAAAGTCTACATTAATTTTTTTCCTTTTATAAACCAAAAACCACTAAAAATATATGATTAGGTGAAGTTAATGAGATTAAGCCATTTCCTTATAGTGAAGTGGAGTCATATGAGAAAAAATGGATAATGTGGCATCTAGGTGGAGTTAAGAATAGTTAAAGTATACCCTAAGGCCTTATAATTAAGTAGTAAATGCATCAAACGAGTTGAAAGACTACAATAATGAATTAAACAAGTCGTACGTAGGTTGGTGGTCAAGCAAGCATTAAAATGCGTAACATATTAACCCGAACAAGACTATTTATTAAATATCTAGAAACGGAACCTAAAATCTTATTATGTTGGTATATAGTGTCATGTCGGGAATTACCACTTTTATTATATAATTCACTCTTATATTTTCAAAAAAAATATAATTCACTCTTATTTTATCTCCCATTTTAAAAAAGGCAAATCTTTTTGTAGCTCTATTCCAATTTTTGGTGGACTCGAACTCTTTTTGCTTTCTCAAGGAGAGGATTTTTCCTCTCCCACTAGGTTATAGCCAGAAAACTATAAAAATTTATATATTATCGTATCTCTCTATAGCTACTCATGTATGGTACGTTCGTGTGTGTACATGTAGTAGTAGTAGTAGTAATAATAATAATAATAATAATAATAATAATAATAATAATAATGAGTAAAGATCCGGTACAAATAACTTTTTTGGTAAGAACTGTGAGAATCAAAGGAGGGTATTTTTTTTTATTTTTTTTTTCAAATTTTTTTTTTCCCATATTGTTAAACATGTATTATAGTATTGAAAACTAAAAAAAAATAAAAATAAAAAATTTGGTGTAGAGTAATTACGTGTAGAGTAATTACATAATTACTCTAGTGTAAACTAATGTATTTACCTTAATGACGTAATTACACTAAAAAAAAAATTTTTTTTAATTTTTTTTTGTATTATTCATCTAGAAAGAATGTTTAAGCACATGGGAAAAAAAAATTCTAAAAAAAAAAATAATTTTTTTTACCCCCTTTGATTCTCACAGTTCTTACAAAAAAACTATATGTATTTGATCTTTACTCTAATAATAATAATAATAATAATAATAATAATAATAATAATAATAATAATAATAATAATAATAATAATAATAATAATAATAATAATAATAATAATAATAATAATAATAATAATAATAATAATAATAATAATAATAATAAACATTGACATTGTTTTTCTTCCTAGAATTATCAATGGGTAGAACTTAGAAGGAGAGATAAAACAAAAATGGCAAAAGTGGGATTCCATTGGGTCCAAAGAACATGTGACGACGTAGATTTTGGCCGTAGATTTCGCACTTTGTGCCGGCGCCGTTTTGCCTCCCTAAAATAAGTAATTTTATTTATGTTCATGGGTTCGACTCCTGAGCTAGCCAGGTTTACCGGTTCGCTACCGTCGTGCTTTCGGGTGGGTATGTGGGCCGGGTTTTCCCTGGAACTGGCACACGGGTGGGCTAGGGGCTCTCGTGCGTGCGGGTTGGGCCGCCGCGAGGCTCGTGAGTTCGGCTCCGAGTCTGTGAGCTTCCCTTTGCCAATGGGAGCCGCGTACGAGAGTACCCGACGATTCTTTAGTTGGCCGTTCAAAAAAAAAGTAATTTTATTATGTCAACTAAAGTAAAAACCCCGGTAAAAATAAACTTAACAAAATCATATTAATTTGTATTCTAAATAATTAATTGCATTGCTTTACATTGAAACCCAAACTGCCTACGTGGACAACTCCTTTGTGGCAACTTGGGTTGAAGATGAATCGTTTTCACGATTTATACACGTTTATAAAAGTTAGAGCATCTTCACTGGGGAAGAAATAAGCATGTTTGAAATGCAGGTTTGGATTTTCAAACGCAAGCAAGCGGGCGGTGGTGGGGCCCTTACTCTCACACATATCAGAGAGGAAATAAGCGTGTTTGAAATGCGAGTGGGAATCTAATGTGACACGTTTGAATTTGTTTGAAACTGGATGCGAAGATACTTTTAAGGGTGAGCAAAGATAACCTATAACCCACAAAACCGACCCATATATAAGCGAATGCCAAACGTAACCAATTGTCCGATTTCATGCTTTTAGGTATGACTAAGTGTCCGCTTCAATTTTTGGTTAGGCATTCCACAACCGACGCAAATGGCCGAACCAACTGAACCAATGTACTATTTTTTTTACTTTAGTGTTTTGTAATTCATTCCTTTTGTAATGGTTTTGAACATTAATAAGGCATATACAATGGTTATCGGTAATAATAATTTTGTAACACTTTTTGGTTCAACATTGTCAACTAAAAAATATTAGTTATCTATCATGCAATTACATATATTTATAACGAGAATATTAACCTTGAGGTTTAAAGTTTAAAATATTCTGTCAACGGCTGGACAGTGCTAATAGACAACATGTTTATAACGAATTGTAGTAACATTCTAATTATTTGACTTTTGGTGCATTACGGTTTTGCAAATCTTCGTGTAAAATCTAACATATAAAATGTTTATAATGAGTCAAACAATGCTAGCTAGAGAGATTTGGGTAGTAATATTACACAACAACAATCTTTCTATCATGAAGGATAGCAAAAACGACAATTTACTTCTATAGTTCTACTATCATTCCACTATTGACCAAAGCTTGTTTCATATAAAAAGAGAGGCCCACAGTAGCAACCCAAAACTTTTCCATCACTTATAGTTGGGCCCACTAGCTAAGAGGCCTAAATGATGGCAAAGTATAAATTATTTTTCATAACCAAAAAAAATTCTAAATCTTTTAATGGAAGTGAGATTTTTAGCTGAAATTTTTAATTTTTAGTTAATAACCTAAAAGTGAACTGACCATGGCCAATAAACCGGTAACTAATACGTAGTAGAGACTTAAATGATTATTTTTTAAATACCTGTAACCAAAATTTTCGGTTTGGTTCAGTTAAGAGTCCAAACCCGCCCATGCACGCTCCTAATTGAAAGAGATTGTGCTAAGGAAACAGAATCATTTGCATAAGTAGGTGATTTATTGTTTTCCAAAGCGCGATTGGTATGCGTATCAGGGAAGAACCATAAGTGGTGACTTCTCTTTCCATTAGACAACCTTTGGAGCCGGTCTTACACATGTGTAAGTTTTTCGTCCCTAAAGTCGTCGAATGGTTTAGCTAATTCAATGAAGTCGCTGAATGGTTTAGCTACTTCAATGAAGTCGCTGAATCAGATTGAGGCTTCTCCATTGAAGTCGCCAAATGGATTTGAGGCTGCTGTTGAGCATTAAATTGAAACGTATTAAAATCTAACGATTCCTAACATGTCTGATGTATATATATCATTGCTCTTTTCCTTCTCATTGATGTCGCTGTATGTGATTTTTACATGGTTGTTGAACATTGATTATTTAAATGAAATATATGAAACACTTGTAAAAAACTAAAAATAGGTATCTACATTTTTTGTGTTTAATATAATGTAGATGCATTTAAACAGATTGTTGACATGATTTTTTTTAATATAGCACTTGATTCGGTACTACTAGTATGGAACCCGTGCGTTGCGGCGGGGTCGACAAAACAAGGCGGGAACATAATTCAAACCTTAAAACGATATAAAAAATCATATGTAAGTTGTATATATTTATATATAAAAGCACTCGCGCTTAACGGCAGGGAAGTTTCTAACATTAATTATAATAGTTACATGATACCATGTTACGTACTATATACATATTGACAAAAAAAAAATGTGGATGGGTCTTTAGTTTACACTAAACGGAGGAAGCACAAATTCTCCTTCAAAATGTGTAAAATTCATATAAGAAAAAAGGAATTATACTAAAACAATAAAATAAAACATTTTTTTATACGTACAACATATAGGTGCTTGGATGTGCTCTTTAAGTTGGTATTACAACTTGAAGTCACTACAAGTCAATATGACCAATCAAATTCAATAGTTTGTTGAAACTAATTGTTAAGATTATTCATTATTGTCTAACCAAATGTTAGTTTAACCATCTATTTATGATTCTAATTATTCAAGTTGGTATATTGAACCCAGTTAATTTCCATTCTATCATGAATTATTTGAGCTGCTGATTTAGTAATAACTTATTGTTTTGGCTTCAAGACTATGCCTGCATTTTCACTCTCCGCCCCTACCTTAATTGCAGCCTCCAAATGAGATATCCTTGGAAAATGGAAAAAAAAAATTGCATACTCTTTAAACCTTTTAAATATATAAAGGTATGGGATTGAGAATTAAAATGAGGGAATGAAAGTGATTTGTAGTATTGAATTGGGTCTTTATAATGAGGGTTACATATTAAAGGGGTAGAAATTGTGTATAACACAATTATACTCTTGGCATTAAAGGGTATAAATGTAAGAAATGGGGTAAAAATTTAGATATTACACTTGAGACTTTTGGAATGTCATCTTAACTTTGTCAAGTTAGACATCTTTACCCATTGCTCCCTCTTTATAATGTAGTACTAATGGGAAACCCGCGCGTTGCGGCGGGACTGTTAAAAAGAACAAAAAATAGGCAAAAACATTGAATCACGCATACGCGTGGCGGCGAGTACACTCACCATATTAAAAAAAAGTTAAAAATTATCATAGAAAAGTTAAGTAAGTCAGAACCGTAATATAAGCACATAAAAAAAATAAAAAACTAAAAACAAACTTTCATGACTTATTCGCCTATGGTTAGATGATTTGTATATTGTCACACACAATTCTCTTTTGAACGAAACATACATTCAAATGTATGTAAAAATAAAACCTATAAAGAAACTTCGCTTTTCTCCATAACATAAGATTTCATTTTCAATCCTTTCCCTTTAGGGTATTAGGAATACAAATTATCAAATAATACTTATCTATCAAACATCCAGAGTTTTTTCTATTAATAATCATTCAACTAAATTATAACATATTAAAATCATCATAACAATTCGATATCAAATTTACGCATATTACATTATGTCAAATACTTTTTGTAGAAGAAAGTTCACTTTCATCTAATTTAATCATGATTAGTTGGCGTAATTACATGAGACCTTTGTTTAAAATTCATTACAAACATAAACTTTTTTATCTGGTCATAGAATCTGGTGACGTAGAGTTAAGATCAGATTAGGCGTATTTACGTGTATGAATATAACATAATAATTTCAAAATGCAAAGCGTTACCGCTTGATTAAAAACACAGCTTTCATTATTGATTTCTCGATTTCTTATAGTATTATCAAGTTTATAAAATGTTAACTTTTATAAAGTATCTAATTCTATATAAAATATTATAACAAAACATGTAACCTTATGAATTATTTTTTATATTTTTCTATTTAATGTGTTTAAAGTAATTGTAAAATTAATTGTCATGAGCTCTCTACTCTTGACTTTATTGTGATTAAATATGATGCTCTAAAGACAAAATTGCCCTTAAAAAGTAGTTATTATATGCATTGGGTGTTGTACCATAAGCAATTGAACTTGTACCTCTTAAATTTTAAGAAGTCCTTGTCAAATGCTTTATAATATAGTATAGATATAGATATAGATATAGATAGTATAGATATAGATTAGTGTACCCAACAGAATTTGTTTTATTTATTTATTTATGCGATTTGTAGCTACAAACAAACTATGCAAATACAAAACTTTCATTACATTCATAGACTCCAATCCCCCAAAAAAGTTGGAGAAAACCTGGAGTCGATATATGTTCGACCGGTTTAAATTCATATATTTAATTTCTATGCAGCAAATAATAATATGGTTTTTAAGTATTACAGAAGCCTCAAATCCATTTGGCGACTTCAATGGAGAAGCCTCAATCTGATTCAGCGACTTCATTGAAGTAGCTAAACCAGTCGGCGACTTTAGGGACAAAAGCTTACACATGTGTAAGACCGGCTCCAAAGGTTGTCTAATGGAAGGAGAAGTCGCTGATTGAAACAACTACTTCACCATTTATGCTTCTTCCCTGATATGCATACCAATCTCGCTTTGAAAAACAATAAATCACCTACTTATGCAAATGATTCAAGGAAACAATGTGTTTATTGATAATGATCAATCAAAAAAAAAAAAAAAAAACAAATGATCCATAGTTCATTAGTTTGTTGTAAGTAAATGTGCATATATAAATGTGCATATACCACATACATGTCTTTATACACTTGATGTATATTTCAAGTTTGGTGATTTGAGTCTTAGGATATTGATAAACATCGAATTTAAGCTATGATTATGATCATCAAGTTATCAATTGCAACATCCAAACATAAGACATCAAGAACAAGTCATCAATTGCAACGGCCATCACATGCAAGATTCACTAAGTGCAACATGTATAAATATTCATACATGAATATTCAAGCCATGTCAAATGATCAAGACTTTAAGAATTGAAGATCAAGAATCAAAGATCATCTATAAAGGATCATAGCTTCAAAAATTTGATTGGGAATTAGAGAGAGAATTAATTTAATCAAAGTTAAATTAACACAGTAATTTTCTAAATGAAAATGATATTATAAAGTCCTAATTGAACCAAATAAGTTTAAATTCAATGGGAGGGACTTTGATTTTTTGAAAATGCAAGAAGTTAGTTGATTTTATTTTTTTCATTTAAGGGATGCAATCATGATAGGAGATAATGTATTACCCAAAATGAAAAAAAAAAAAAAGCATCATGCTTTACCAAATCTCAACCCATGCTTGTAAAGTAAACATCTAAGATTAATGTGTTGGGTTTGAATGATTTGATAACCCTTAAATTAGAGGTATGAGTGTGAAAAAAGGTGTTGGTAACTGTTTATAGTCGTTGCACAACGTTCAAGAGTTAATAACCGGTCAAAAGACAAACTTGATAGTCCACGGTCGATGATATCAACAGTGGGATCGAACGTCAGGCTATCAGTTGACGACTCTTTGATTGTTGTGCCCTGCCTACAAATAGAAGCCAATTCCAACCTTTTTCACTCACCCTTTTTGCTCTAAACTTTTAATATAACATTCTTAAATATATCTCTTTAGCTCCCTTGATATTTCAACATCTATTTAATGAGAGATGCAAGATCAAGAGCAAAAAAGAAGAGTTGTTTCACAATTAAACATTTATTCATTCTTGTGTAATGTGAGCTTGTAAAGATATTGTTGTGAGAATCTTGTAAGGGGCACCACTAAGCTTGTTTAGTGATTCGAGATAGTGGTGATCACTACTACTTGAGATTAGTGAGACGTAGAAGGTGATCACTTCCTTGAGAAGAGTGATACGTATTAACAACATAAATCAAGCAATCAATAATTGAAGATTACTCTCCTCTCATTTCCTAGTCAAGTCAAGATTATTGACTAAGTCAAGTCAAGTCAAGTCAAGATCATTGACCCCATGATACTTGCCCATGACTTATGCCCATGATTCATGCCTTTGTATTTACTTTGTAGCTTTTCATTCAACTTGTATTCCCTATATATTGTAATGTAAATCATTGTACACAACACACAATTTCAATACAAAAACCACTTTGATCATATGGTATCAAGAGCCTAAAAGCTCTCTTGAGCCATCTTCGATCCCAACCTACTCGACAGACACATTCTGTTCGCATTCTGCTTCTTTTTTCTTCTTTCGATTCACCATGGCTGTGACAACCGGCAAATTCCGTACAACGATTAACGTGATTCTAATCATGTTTTAGAAGTAATTAACATGGTTTAAGTCTAATTATGGTTAGTTGAGCTGATATGAGTCCTACGATGTCCTTCTAAAAGTTCGTTGAAGCCTTGATGCCTTTAAAGAAAGACTTCGCGTATTTAACATAACAAAATGACATCAGTGAAAATTTGTCAAAGTGGACTAACATAAGGCTAATAAATGTAAATACGACACGTATTTACTATTGATGCGATCGAATGTGAAATCGGCGCGGTAAACGGTCAACAACGCAGCGTTTTGGAGAACGCGGAGAGGAACTGACGTGGGATTCGAACGTCAAAACGTGTGGTTTTAACCGTTATCGAACTTTCGGAATAATTATTTATTATAAATAATTTCATTTATTTAGTTTCGAAAGTAAACAGGTCGTCTAAATGAAGGATAGCTCGACCGGATCGATTAACGCGATTTTAACGCGTGTTCTGTTTTCACGCGTCGGATGACGAAAATAACATCTAAATTGCTCGGTTTAGTTATGTTTTTAATTTCGAACAAAACCGACTAGTTTGCCTGATATGTCATCTACCCTAACTGTAAACCGAGGCACGAGATGTTATAACGGGTTCGATACGCGGTGCACAACCCACCTACCTAACCCTAGGTATAAAAGGGCATGAGATGCTTCTTCTTCTTCATTGTGACAGCCGCACCTCTCTCTCTCTCTACTCTCTCTCTAAAATCCGCATCTCTCTCTCTCTACCCTTACACTCACCCGCAACCTCCCTTCCCCCTCACTATGGCAACGATCGGCAACCACCACCCACGGTGGTGGCTGTGCGGTGGTCTTAGACCCGAAAACGGGTTGAAGCAGCGACAAAAGGGGTGTGATAGGCCGATCTAGATCGTGGTTGTGGCCGTGAAGGCGGCCACGGGGTGATAAAGGTCCGATCATGATGGATCTGAGGAGAGGTGGTGGTGCAAAGCATTTGGAGCCCGAATGGGTCCTGTAATCGGCTCGTTTCAGCAGGTCCGATGGTCATGGTGGTCGTGTGGAGGGTTGTAGAGGGTGGTTGTTGCAGGTTTGGTGGGTTTTGGTCGGGTTCTGGTTGTCTACGGTGGTAATGGTGGCCGATTGATGGTTGTTTCGGGCGGTGCAGGTGGTCCGGCTATGGTGGTGGTGATGAACGATAGGTAGGTGGCTCGATGGGAGGCTTAGGTTGTTGTTTGTGTTGGTTCAGCTCGGGTCAAAGGCCGGCTCAGATCCAGGTCTTGGTCTCGGGTCTTGATCTTTGATTCGGTTCAAGAGGGATTTAACTATGTTCGGATCTGGTCTGGGGCTGATGAGTTTTGGGTTCGAGTCGCGGGTCAGATCTGACTCTGCTCGGGTCTCTGGTCGCGGTTACATGTTGGTCAAACCTGGGTTCCCTGGTCAAACCCAGTCAACGGGTCAACTCGGTCCACGCGTTGTTTGAGATGGTGTCGGGTCGATGCGATCATCACGCAGATCGAGACGCTCGTATACTTTCGGTATAAAACAATTCGTGTTTATATTTAGCTTTGGTGAAAAATATCTATAAATATAAATATATATATATACACAAAGGATAATAAAATTTATTAGCTCGCGAAACGAACCGATAAAGATAGTAAATGAAAAGTATAACCAAACGTATATACTAAGCGTGACTTATAATACCGTATGTTGGACTATATATATGTGTAGGTGTATGTATATAAATATAAATAAGTAAAATTTATATAATTGTCGAAACGTATAAAGTCTCGTGGATTGAGATTGCGGATAAATGAATTTGACGTCTTGTGATTTGAAATTGATTTGGGAAATTATCGACAACTTGTGTTGTCTGGTTTATACAAAAACAGAGGAAACTCTGCCAAATTTTTTGTAAAGTCGTAAGTGCAACGAATGTGATATCGTTGTGCGTTTTTACAAATAACTTTTCATTTCAATTGTTGCACAAGAGTAATTTCATACAAATCGCGACGCTTTGACAACGATTATGTCTAACAATAATAGTCGATCTCGAACAACACTTGCAAAGCAAATATATATAGTTTTCATCGAGCGTCAAGTATGATGAGTTTTCGAAACCTTTCGGTAACTAAATAATGTTTAACGTTCGGATTCAAAATATAATGCGTGCGATTTTATTTGGAAGTCTTTACAAAAAGCAAAGTTTTGAGATCTGTAAGATATTCGGAGTTGGAAAAGAAATAACAAATGTTATTAAACGGATTTTAATAACTATATTATATTTCCGCAAGGTATATTTTCCGAAAATAATTATACAAGACAATTATATTATCTGGTTTACGAGACAAGCTATGACTCGGGATGAGTTATACGTTTCGTGGTATTAGTCCAACATGGTTTACACACGCAGAGTAACAGGTGCGCGACTTGGGTACTATGCCGTATGTGAACACATGAGTTATGGTAAGTCACGATCGGTTCGTCGAGTTAAAACACTTAAAGACTCGGGTTAGTACACACGAGTCTAGATAGTTGAATAAACTATCTTTTAACCGGAAAATAAGCTAGGCTTATATATGATAGACTTTAAGGTGTCCTTTATTGGTAATTAGGGCACGAGGAAACCGGTCAAAGCTTTGGGCTTTATTTGCTAGCTAAGCATGGAAATTAAGGTGAGTTTCACGGCCCCATTTTACTGTTTTTAACTGGGGGAAAGATATGTTTGTCAAAAGTTATCACATGTTGAAATGTTTTCAAATGTTAAAATGTGATGGGTGGCATGATGAGTACTTGAGTTTTTGTTCGCCACTCGGGGTTGAGTCCTCGCTACTGTAACCATTAATTCAGGTAATGAAACTGAAGGAATATTTGGATAGTACTATTGGTGCCTGACAAGGCCCACCCCTAATCGATAGCGTCGATTATGCATCGGCGTATGCCTGGGGTGCACGTATTCTGAACTTAAGTTGTTGGGTTCCGAGAAACGACTTGGAGCGGGGCATATTTATTAGTCTTGGTTTGGTTATGGGACTCAGGGGATTGCTCATCATCATAGTTTGTAGGAGCTAGCTACTCCTTACAAAGGCCACAAATTGTGCTGGATCTGCATAGGATGTAAAAATGTTGTTATTACGAAACTAAAACCTGTGAACTCACCAATATTTTATATATTGACATCTTTTTAAACATATCTTTCAGGTAACTAAGTGCTGAACAGGTATGCGGCTAGTACGGTGGAATTTGGGATGTCGGACATTGGTTGGGGGTTTCATCTAATGTTACCATCGGGTTGGGACATAAACGGAAACACCCTACTTTGAAACTTAATGTTTGTGGTTTCATGTAATGTTTGAAACCAGGTACTCCTTCTCGACATCTTAATATAATGATCCTTTCTAATTAAATATAGTTTGTGTTAATCTTGACTTTGATATGCTTTCGAGCGTCGCGCCACGTGTTTCCGCCATTGGCGTGGTGTGACAATGGCCAAACAAACACCTCAAACTACCAATACCAACACTTGCCCGACTCGCAACAATAAGAGCTATTGCTACTATTGTAACATTCCCGGACATGACACTAAAGATTGTCGCAAACTTAGTCGCTTCCTACGAGAACACAATGTCTCATCTCAAATACCAACACCCAGGTGGTTAACTACACCACCCCTCACCCAACGGCTACAACTCCATCTTGGATGTGGGACACCGGTGCGTCCAACAACACCGCGAACAACAACCAACAATTTCCCGTTCTTTCTGAATACGGAGGACCCGATAAGATCGTGCTAGGTGATGGTAAAACTCTCCCTATTACTCATATTGCTCAAACAACTATTCCAATAAAATCTCGTCCACTTCTTTTAAATAACATTTTAATTGCTCCTAATCTTCGAAATAATCTTATTTCCATTGCCAAAGTTTGTCGTACTAATCGTGTTTCCGTTGAATTTTTTCCCTATCATTTTTTTTGTCAAGGATCTACGTGTGACATCTTTCACTTTTCTTTTTTTTTTATTTTCGTATATAATAATAATAATAATAATAATACTAGCCTAGACCACTCTTGAGCCCAAAACAACAACCCAACCATTCCTTTTTCGGAGCCCATCTGAACCCAAGAAGCAGGCCCAAGCTTGTCTTCCTGCTGCTGCTCGGCCCAGTACACCCGGCCCATCAACCAGGCCCAACTCCCCTCTCCTTTCCCCTCTCTGTTTTAAACAAAAAAAAAAAGAGTTGCTCCTACCTGGACTCGAACCCGGGCAGAGAGCCAGCTCAAACACAACACAAACACACCACAACCAACTGAGCTAAGGCTCACATCTGATTATATCTCAATCATCATTATATAAAAGCCCAAACAAACCCTGCTGTTTTCTTCTTCCTTGATCGCTGCTGTGCGATGGTTGATTGACCAAGGATTGGCCGTGAATCTTGCAACCATTATCACCATCTATTGCTTTGACTTGACCGACAAATCAATCCCCATCAGTATGCCCTTGATTACAGCTATTAACATTCGATTTCAAGACCAATTAACACGTTTTTGACCATTACAAGTCAACAAATTTAAACCTTCCAATTTCATTATTGTACTATAAATTGAATCCTCTCCCATAGCCTAAAAGTGCCGATAAACCTATCCTGACTCACAAATCCGTACTTTTCTTCTCTAATTCGCGGTCATAGCTCGAGATTGACTTTCAGTTTGACTCGCATTCTAGGAAGCATTACAGATAGCATGTTTAATCTTATTGTTCTTACCTAATTATCATTCCTTTATAATTATTAGCCCATGATTAATTGGGGTAAAACCGCGTGTTTAATCGAATCAAGGATCTAGGGTTCGTATGTATAATTTGGGGAAGATAACACTTCACAGGTATCTTTTTATTTAAAACATTCTTAAAACAATCACCAACTGATCCACAGATCAGTTGGTGAAACCCTTGTTGTTTAAAACTGTGAACCGGCCAAGGGCCCAGGTTCGACCCCCACCAACAACAACCATTTTCTTTTTTTTTTTCAAATTCCTTATAATTATGTATTTATATTTGGTAATTAACTCTTGAATTAGTTTTAAAATATCAAATTTGATTTTTAAATTCTATAAAAATTCTATTCTGATATACAAACTATAAATTTATTTTTACAATTTTTATTTTCAGAAAATATAATTATTTTATATATATAATAAATATTACAAGTTTATTCATTTAAAACTATAAAATTCTATAAAAATACCTAAACGATTTTATAAAATTCCACAAAAATTATTCTAAACTTGTATATCAATAGGCATTTCAGAAATAATTTTTATTTCAGAAAAATCATTCGTTTTATATTTTTAATCGATTTTTATTACTTTAAACCATAAATAAATCATAATAAATTCATTTTTCAATGTTTTTGCACCAAAATTTTACATAAATTATTTCTATTCATTTGGGACAGAAATACAATTTTTAATTCAAAAATTCTTTAATTTTAATATTTTTAAATATTAAAGTTATATTTTTGACAAATTGAAATAAATAGATTTAATATTCTATTTTTAAGAAAATAATTTTATAAAAATTATTTTCATACTTAAAACTTTATATTGTGACCATCTTTAATTTAAAATTTACAAAAAGACCTTTGCTTATTTATTTATCAAATTTCTCTTATTTATTAAGCATTTTATTTATTAATCAAACGAATACTTATCCCCAAATTAGGAACCCTAGAAATACTTATAGACTAGATAGACTTAGACTTATTTGTTACTTTATACATAGGATGATACTTGACAACGTTAGATTACACTTATTCAATTCCACAAGACTTACCACCTTGCTAATGTGAGTATTACTTATCCCCTTTTTCGTTTTTACAACTTTTGGGTGATTCATGCACAAATATACAAACTTTCATACTCATTTACACATACATTTTTATTCATTTACAATTCATATACGTGTCTTGTTTATCTTTGTGCTTATGTTTGAACATGAACGTAGCTTACATACAAAATCATACATCTAGACATAACTTATGTTATGGTGCTCTTTACATATAGACGTGACTTATGTTACGGTGCTCATTTAGACATAACTTATGTTACGGTGCTCTTTTAGACTTGACACGTGTTAGGGTGCTCATTATCAATTTCAACTTATCAACTTTACATTTGATCTTTGTCTTGTTTGGTTACTTGCGTGTTTACATAATGCCTTGGTGATGCTAGACACATGAATTGTACTACTTTTCAAACTTATACTATATGTACAAAGCTAAGTAGTACTCACCAACATCATATGTTGACAAAATTATTTTCGTGCATGTTTCAGGATAAGCTGCTTGACGCTTCACATAGGACTTTGGACTTAGATTAAATCAATCAATTATCTCAATTTTGTTATGTATTCATTTTCACATGTTGTAAAACAATATTCAATAATCAAATATTTACATTTTAGTACCATGAGCTTTTGAACAATCGTCACTACGTGGCACCTCGATGATTCCGCCATCGGTTGGGGTGTTACACTACGCACGGGGGCGCGCCTCATGCGAGGAGTGAACATCAATGATGTCTACTATGGACCAATCTTATTGTCTCCTCAAGTCAACAACACCCAAACAAACTCTCTTCTCATGTGGCACCACATACTTGGACATCCATCGCTTCAAGTGTTCAAGTCTTTAATTTCTAAATTGGGACTTCGTTTTAATAAGGTGGCCCATGAGTCTTTTCATTGTACTTCATGTTCCCTAAATAAAAGCCACAAACTACCTTTTGGCAAAAACTCTTTTGTTGCCAATCAACCTCTACAACTTCTCTACTCCGACGTATTGGGTCCCGTAAAAACGTCAATCGATGGCTTTAAATACTATGTCATTTTTGTTGACTATTTTTCCAAATACATTTGGTTATACCCAATCAAACAAAAATCCGATGTTAAAATTCTTTTTCCACAATTTAAATCTCTTGTTGAAAACTTTTTCAAAACCAACATTGTTGCGTTGTTCAATGATAATGGGGTGCATATGTGGGTCTTTCACCTTATCTCGCCTCTCAAGGTATCTCCCATTACACAACACCACCTCACACACCAACACAAAACGGTATTGCTGAACGACGTCACCGACACGTCGTGGAAACCGGCCTCGCATTACTCCACTACTCCCACTTACCACAACATTTTTGGTCCCATGCCTTTCAAACCGCAACCCACCTAATCAATCGTTTGCCTACACCCATCCTTATCAACAAATCTCCCTACGATATGTTGTTCAAAACCGCTCCTACTTATTCCAAACTCAAACCGTTTGGTTGTCTTTGCTACCCATGGTTACGACCCTATGCTATTTCCAAACTCCATTCCCGTTCAACGACATGCATATTTCTTGGGTACTCATCCTCCAAATTGGCATTCAAATGCTATGACCCTACTAGTCACAAACTATACCACTCTCGCCACGTTGAATTTATCCCACATATTTTTCCATCTCAAATCACCAACCCCCAACCCAAACACATGTCATTTGACTCCTTCCTATCCACATACCAATCGGCCCAATCAACCACCTCTTCTAACCAACCCACTCCAGACCCAAACATCTTGCATCATCCAACCACTACTCCACAGCCCACATCACCCGAAGCCCAAACCCCTATCCCTCCACAAACCCACGGCCCACCTCTTCTACCTCCTGCACACAATACAGGCCCAAACAGCCCAACCTCCCATACAACAGGCCCTACACTCCAGCCCATCGAGACACCCTCACCAACTGGCACCAATTCCACCCGATAGCACCACCCCTACCCCAACCGATTCCCACTCCACCGACCCCACCTCACCAATGTCTTCATCCAACACATCCGATGATCCCACGAACTCACCTCCACATAACCCTCAACCACCTCGTCGACAACCAAAACCCAACTCAAAGTATTACAACCCCAACTTTGTCAACTCTACCACCATTCACCCTATACCCGTTTCTCTTGAACCATCCACTTATACTCAAGCCTTGAAAGATCCGGATTGGCGCCATGCCATGGACCTTGAGTATAATGCTCTCCTTCATAACAACACTTGGGAACTTGTCCCTCACACAACCCAAACTCCCATTGGTTGCAAATGGGTATTCCGAATCAAACGCAAACCCGACGGCACGATTGACAAGTACAAAGCCCGTCTAGTTGCCAAAGGGTTTCACCAACAATATGGAAAAGACTATCATGAAACATTTAGTCCCGTTACTAAACCCGTTACCATTCACACCGTTCTCTCTATTTCTCTTTCAAAAGGATGGTCTTTACGTCAACTAGACGTTAATAATGCGTTTCTTCATGGGACTCTTCACGAAGATGTCTTTATGGTGCAACCTCCTGGGTTCACCAATACGGAATTCCCACGTCACATTTGCAAACTCAAAAAATCTCTCTATGCGCTTAAGCAAGCACCACGTGCTTGGTACATCGAACTAACCAACTTTCTCACTCGTTTTGGCTTTAAAAAATGCATTTCTGACCCCTCTCTCTTTGTATACAATCTCAACAACATCACTTCCTACCTCCTTGTGTACGTTGACGACATTGTCCTCACCAGCAATCACAATCCATTTATGGATTCCTTTGTTCAAGCCCTAAGCAACCAATTCTCTATCAAAGACTTAGGCCCTCTCCATCATTTTATAGGAATCGAAGTCATTCCTACGCCTCATGGTCTATTTCTTTCCCAAGATCGCCACATTCAAGATATTCTTACCACCTTTAAAATGGATGGTGCAAAAGAGGTTCTCACTCCTTTACGCACTTCCGACTCTCTTTCTTCCTTTGACTCCACTCCCCCAGTCGATCCCACTTCCTACCGCCAACTTGTAGGCACTTTGCAGTATCTTGCCTTCACACGTCCCGACATCTCCTTTGCCGTCAATAAATTATCTCAATTCATGCACTCACCTAAACAATCACACTGGCAAGCTCTCAAACGGGTACTCCGCTATTTGAAAGGAACGGTCCACCATGGGTTGTTCTTGAAACGCAATACTAACCTAAACTTGCAGGCTTTTTCGGACTCAGACTGGGGCGGTATTAATGATGGGGGACGGTCAACTACAGCATATCTCATATATCTTGGGTCCAATATCATCTCTTGGAAATCTGCTAGACAAAAAACTGTCTCTAGATCATCTACCGAAGCTGAGTACAAAGCACTCGCTAATGCTGCGGCTGAACTCTCATGGGCTAAAAATTTACTTGATGAGCTCGGGCTCCCAATTAAGAGCACCCCATCGCTTTACTGTGACAACACCGGAGCTACTTATGTATGCGCAAATCCTGTTTACCATTCCCGCATGAAACACATCGCTCTGGACTATCACTTTGTGCGGGAACAAGTCAATTCCGGGCAACTCAAAGTTCTTCATGTCAGCTCCAAGGATCAACTCGCGGATGTGCTCACCAAACCGCTTGCACGTACACCCTTCCTATATTTTCGGTCCAAGATTGGAGTCTCCAACGGATCCTCCATCTTGCGGAGGCGTATTAACAACATAAATCAAGCAATCAATAATTGAAGATTACTCTCCTCTCATTTCCTAGTCAAGTCAAGATTATTGACTAAGTCAAGTCAAGTCAAGTCAAGATCATTGACCCCATGATACTTGCCCATGACTCATGCCCATGATTCATGCCTTTGTATTTACTTTGTAGTTTTTCATTCAACTTGTATTCCCTATATATTGTAATGTAAATCATTGTACACAACACACAATTTCAATACAAAAACCACTTTGATCATAATACGTTTGGAACAGGTGATAATCTTTTTAGAAAGAGTGTAAGAGGTAATTTTTATCTTGCTTAGTGAGATAATTGTATAACGGGTATCTTTACTGGATTAAGGGATGCGACTAGTGGAGAAATCTCTTTGCAGGACCGAGGAGAGGACATAGAGATATTAATTAACATCTTTTGAATCTTTATAAATCGGTTTTGTCTCTTTTGCCCTTATCTATTTACTTACTTGCATATATTGTGATTGTTGTTTGATTAGGTTGTTAACAAGTGAAAATTAGTTTCAAATCAAGCTTTAAACAACAAATCTTAAGAAAACCTATTTACCCCTAATTTTCTTACTGACTGGATCTTTGAGAACAAGCCTTTTGTAAATTTCGTATTTCAATTCCTTGGATAACTTTGTATAAATCGTGTATTAATGCAAATAAAGAGGTTATTCTTTTATATGAAAACGAAGTTTTGATTTCATATGTAAAACATACTAGATGAATCATTAAATGGTGGTCAAAACATCACAATGATTAGGATGAAATACTTCTGAATAAATTCAGAAATCATATGTAAGAACTATAGCATTTTGTAATTTATTGGAAAATCTACTTTGATTCTCTATCAACCAATAATGTGAGACCATTAACATGGTTAAAGCTAAACTGTTTGAAGTCCAGACGCAGCATGGTACTCTTTCTACCAATATGTTAATATAGAGATGGTTTCAAAATAAATATTTTATCAATATAGAACACTCTATTTTCTTGTCATATTTCAAAATGAAATCAAAATCTCAAAAGGAATTACTAATCCAAGATCAAAATATTCACTCATTTACGATAAATAATAAAGAAAAGGCCATTCCATTTTGACAAAAGACCCACACCCAAGTTCCATAGCTTTTGGTCCGCTATCCCGATCATGATTTTCCTACCCCCAAATGGAAAGGCCCTTCCCTTTTGGGCCGGTTGTGGGCGAGGAGGGATTCGAACCCCCGACACCGTGGTTCGTAGCCACGTGCTCTAATCCTCTGAGCTACAGGCCCCACTGCGTCTCCACTGGATCTGTTCACGGAAGTACCCTCAAGAACCTTTGCTCTCCCCAGCCATTTCGGGTTAAGAAGATGTCAAAGCGCCTTTAACTCTACTTTATCTCTATTTATCTCTACTTTATCTCTATAAGAACGGCGTGTTCCGAGGTGTGAAGTGGGAGAGAAGGGATTGATTAAAAGCGCTATGTGAAATATTCGGTTTTTTTATATTACTTATTAAAATGAAATACATGTATATCTTAATTCAAATTATATTCTATCTGAATAGAATTCAAAATCTTTAATTTGAATTGATTTTATTCGCGAGGAGCTGGATGAGAAGAAACTCTCACGTCCAGTTCTGTAGTAGAGATGGTGTCACACCCTCAAATTCCACGTGCGGGGTTTTACCGCGAGGCGCGTGACACACCAGGATCTCAGTCAACGATCACAATAAACATACAACAAACATGCATTCATAATTATATTTAAAACCAAAATATCATGCTTTGAGCTG